>VYZM01019358.1:293132-404260 GCA_013398915.1 Dromas ardeola
AAAAAAAAAGAGTACAGCAATCTGACATCGCAGTGCCTTATTTCTACCTTTTCACAACTTTTATCTAAGTTTCCATCCCAAAGCGTGTCCAATATTTTCATTTGTCACAGCTCAAGGAGTTGCCACTGTTCAGACATGATGATGCTTACGTCGCATCAGAAGAAGACTACTTCTTAGTCCCACCCAAAAAACCATACTACTGATCTGCATGATGACACCCTAACCAGGCATTGTAACACCATGTCAGCAGGCAGCAATAACATTATGGGCTGGCACAGAGGTTGTATCTCACCCAAATTGTCTTCAGTCATAGAAGGGGGACACGATGCAGTCATGAAGCCGAAGTTCTGGCTCTTCACACTTGCCGTGTATTTAGATGGCAATGCATAAATCCTGTGCTTTTACAGAACTGATTAAAATAGAAAAAGTTATGTACCTCAACATTCATAAACAGGTTTTTCAAAGACTCTGACATAAAACATCCTCACCAGCCAACTGAGACATAATCCCAGTTGAAAAGTATACCTGAAGATCTGGATAATATCATAACATTGCTCTTCAGAAGTTTTGGGTTGCTACAAATGTCAGAAGCAGCACAAAATCCATCAGTTTGTCAGTTAGTCTAAATAGTCTTCTAAATGGCATGTGGGTATTGTAGAGCCCTTGAAATGGAATTGTTTCAAGTTTATCCCTTTCCATATAGTGAAAATATGGCTCCCTGAAATTGGTAGCATATATTTCTGGAAATTGATGCAGATACCACATTAACTGTGACCATGAATTATATGTCATTAGATTTTCTCATCACATGGAAAAACACCATTCCAGTAACTCCATCTTTACTGGAAGTCCTTCAGACTCATTAAAAAGAAAAAATCTTCAAAAGGGTTCAGTCTTAAAAATGTCAGACAACTATCTTTAAAACTCTCTGTGGAAACTGAAAAATACTTGGCTGTTGTAACTCCGCAGATGAAGCTCAACTGTTCTCATGATTTGTTTGTGCTACCTATTTATTAGCAAGGATTTTTCTCCTAAGACACTTAATGATTTTTCAAGTGTTTGCACTTGAGGGAACATATTGATCGTTTTCCAAACTACAGAGAAAATCCTGTCACATAGAATTTCAAGAGAGCTATTAACTGTCATTTGTAAAACTCCTATGCATCTTCAGCAATGGAGAACTAATGCAGCAAGCTTCATTTCAAATTTTGAGATAGTCAGTGTGTTTTATGATGGTGTTTTATGATATTTGCTTTAATTTGCTCTCAATAACACATAGTCTCAAACAGTTCGTGTTCAATGCCTCACGCAACTGTGGGATGCCACAGGCGGTACCAGGTCTCCAGCAGCTTATCTCACTATGCCTCATCAGCCTTGTTCGTACAATGTGACCCACACCTCCAGGCAGTTGGTATTGTTCAAGAGACACTTATTCTGCCAAAGTGTAAGTGGGACACAAGTAGTTTCACTGCAACTTTCCTAGCCACGTCAGTCCTGCAGCCCTTTAACCTGGGTATGACCTCTTATTTATTTCTCCCTTTTTACTCTCAAATCCAGCATATATCTAATGTGTTCAGTGCAAAAGTTCTAAGATTCAATGTTTTTTCCCTGTCAGACAACTAAAATTTTATTTTAGACTTCCATGGTTTTGCTCCTCAACTATTGTGACCTCTTTTCTGTCCTTGTCAAGTGCTATCTTGCTCCTCCTTTTATTCACTCGGGATACTGCTGCAAGGATCATCATTCTGGTTTACCACTCCAAGTATCTCGGCCCTCCTTTTACATTTCTAATGAATCCACTTCAACATATACAAAAGATTTGCCATCGCCTTCAAGGCCAGTCCTAATATACTACTGCCACACCTAGTCACTGTCGATTTTTAGAGAATATTAAGCTGTTAACCCACTCAAGAAATAATGCTAGATTTACTTATTCATAAGTTAGACTTTATTCATAAGAAACGTTGCTGGCTCTAATACAGCCCCTTAATACCCTGAAATATTACTACAACTGTTCTCCCTATGCTACAAAGTTTCTGTGATAATAGCATGAATGCTGACATTTTTGAACACATGGCTATGGACAGAGTGAGAATTCTGTGACACGACATGGTAAAATTTTCATCCAGCTAGTAAAGGGAGAAGACACATCATTAATAATTAGAAATAACATTAATAATTAGAAATACACTCTGCTTTTTGCTACATTTTTTGCTTCATATTATTGGAAAACTGCCAAGCTTCCTGCGGACTTTAGTTGTGAAAGCTGTATTAACTTTATCATAAATATGATTAGGAAACTTATCTACAGCCTCAAAATAAGAGACTGACAGAAGAGTTCCTCCAGTTCAGCTGATGCAGCATGGGGATGTTTGCCAGACTTTTCCTCCTAATCCCTTGTTGGTTCATTAGTAGCTCACTGCAGACAAGAAGAGACTGTTATGCCAATCAACAGTAGAGAGTCACAGGAAAGCCCAGTTCATGCACCTGTGGAAAACGGCTTGAGAAACTGGAGCAAGACAGCATCTTTCATAGTTCTGCTTAAAAAAACCCAACCAACCACAAAACAAAACCAAACCAAAAAGCTAGGGAATCTGAAACCAATGTCTACTGAACCTTACAGTCTGACTTAAGCACTAGCGTGCGGTTAGCGTGTTTCTAGTCCAAAGGGTGAGCTTCTACTTTGCCCAGAGTTTTTATTAAGACAAATGATAGAATAAAAGAGTGACAAGTTCAATGCCTTTTTCCTGACTGGTTATACCAACATATATAAAGGAAATAAAGCAAGCTGACAGATACACTGTTTCCAACTCTGCACAATTAACCTACTTGGAGCACGATGATGGAGCCCAACAAGTTTCTTCCTAACAACTTGACGTCGTCTCTTAATTTTTTTTTCCTGCAGACATCTACCATGTATGAACCTGATACAAACAAATCCACGTGCCTAAGAAAGGCTTGTTATACGTTAAAATGTCAGTCTTAGTTTTGCTAGGAGTTTTGTTTTGGTAGGAGGGTGATGTTAAACCATCTTATTACAGAAATGCACTGGTCACATTAGGGTGCCTGAAGAATCAAGGGGGAGTGTACCATTTCTCTCATGGTAAAATAACATCTTATAAATAACTTATACCAACCATATATTCAATAGTAATGTTTATCTCATTGATATGCATTGATTGTTAATGTTTGTTTTAAACCAGCTAACAAGGACAGATGGCCCTTTTATGTGAACAGCTCTACAGAAACAAACACTTGGGTTACCAGTCTCAAAAGACAGCCCTAACTAGTCCAGTTGCGTATGTGATCTTTACAGCATAGGTTTGAAGACCATTAGTGCAACAGTCCAGAGAGACATAAAGCAGTGACATTTGCTATTTAAATGAATAGATTTCTGTGCATTGAGCACCAAGACTTGGAGACTTTCAACATAGCTAAACTCAGCAGAGCTACCCTTAAATTAATAGGCAGGAAATTCTTCTTGTTACCTGAATTCTCTCTCCCTCTCTTGTCTTGATGCAATATAAATGCCTGTATTATCACTTCCATCCCCTATTATTACATTCTTTGGTGTCCGGTGAATATTTTTCTTTATAAAGTGGTCATTTGCATACCAAAAATATGAATTCTTTTTCAATAGATTAGTAATTCTATTGGTTCTTTAGTCGTCATCACTCTATGTTTTTTGAAAGCTGCTTTTATTTAAATTCAGATTTGCTGCACTGGAAAGATCAGGTCTTGACTCATCTCCACTTGGGTCTGGAAGGTGAACATGTTTCTGTGTGAGTTGGTAATCTTCGAAAATGGCACGGAAATTTCAGGAGCAAAGACAGACCCAGTGGAGACACAAAGAACAAACAAGACACTGAAATTTGTTTACATATTAATCATTCAAAGTGTCAAGAGTGTTGCTCTTTCATTTTAATATCTTATGAGAATTTCTACGAGAGGCCAGATAATATTTGCTTTGCTTTTATATTCACTGGCAATATATGATGAAGAGAGCTCCGAATGTTCATGGGACTTCAGAAATTAAAACAATATGAAATATGACATTTAATGAACCTCACTTGTTGAAACAAACAAAAAACAAGTGGGATGTCTGCAAAGCCTTGCTACAGTCATGTATTTCTTTATTTTGTGTTTCCTATTGCTTTTTCTGAATACCTCGTCGGTTTTTTGATTGATGTTCAATGTCCATATTCTCTTCCACCACAAAAATGACACTAGGATCTGTGGAAATTGGTTACTTCACTGGGGATAAACTAGATCGATAGGCAACCATAGCTCTTTTTTGTGCAATTTACATGAGAAAGGAGAAATAAGGGGTAGATGACTGTGAGAATGTGTTCCTCAGGAAAAAAAACCCAATTAAGTATGAAAACACTAAACCAGAGTTAAGGTAATTAAAAGGGAGACCAATAAAAGAAGGCAGCAGGCACAGATAGATATGGTGTGGTCACTTCAGGGCTCTGAATGGCCCAGGTCTGCCATGTTTAAAGCACAGACTGTCATGAAACAAAGAAAGATCAACCTTTTTCCATGAGACTTTTTGCTACCATTATTAGCACCCCTAGCATTACAGTGTGTAAAAGAGCCCATATTTTCTTGTTGTCTGTTGAAAACATAAAAGGACCTACTCAAGCATCAAGGTTGAGCACTGTAAGGACAGGCATCAGAGGATGCATGTGGTGCATGATGACCCAGTAAAACTCTTTCACTCAGCTGTCTGTCAGTTTACATGACAGAGAAAGGATTAATTTCCACAGGCTATCAGGTGATTAAAATATTCTGCAGAGTAAAACAAACAAACAAACAATTGAATACTTTCCTTCACATGGAAAATATATTTGAAGCAAGTAGATTGTGTCTGTGCTCTCTGTCTGGAAAAGTGCTCTGTCTGAAATTGTGCTAGGTAGGTTAAAAAGAAAGTAATTTAAAATGCTCCAGACCAACATTTTGAGATCACCTGCGAAAACAGTGAATTATAAAACTGAACAGAGCTAAAGAAAGAGCAGTATGAAAGAAGGAAAAGAGATTCTGAAACACTTTCTTTTCCCCAGGCTGGGAACCAGATAGGGTTCAAATGGCATCCTAAGACTGCTATCTGGAAATTAATTTTAGAATGTAATTTAGATTCAGCCATTAATATAGCCTTATCAGAGGACAGCAGCACTGTGAAATTAAATATATACATACTTATATACACAACATGGGAGTGGCTGGAGGTAACAGTGATTCACATCTTATATTCTTCTTTAGCAGTATCAACATGCTTCAAACACAAAATTGCTCCTTCATAACTTCAGCCATTCTCTGTGTTTTCTTCCCTCTGAGAAATACCGCTCTGACACATTTGCAGTGTGTTTTGCACCGGAAGAGAAAACTCGAACTCAGTATCCAAAGCCAACAGCAGAGTCTGGCAGAGGGAGCCCATGGGAGCAGAGGTTGTTGCCAGTAGAGAGCTCTTCCACAGAAATGTAATGCAGCGGTACTGGTAGCTGGAATAGAGTCCACCGCTTCTTTTCAGTCTTGCTGCATATGAGGAAGGCAGCCCATAGATGGCAAAATGAGTTTGCTTCTGTTTCCCAATATCCACCTGCTCCACAATGTAGGCTCCACTGCTTCCTCAGTGAAAGGATCCTGCAGAGCCGAGCTGCAATACACATCCATCCAAACCCTATATAGGATCCCCACTGTACCCCATTGCATAGAATCATAGAATGGCCTAGGTTGGAAGGGACCTTTCAGATCACCTAGTCCAACCATCAACCTAACTCTGACAAAAAGCATCACCAAACCATATGGCTAAGCACCACATCTGCCTGTCTTTTAAATACCTCCAGGGATGACGATTCCACCACTTCCCTGTGCAGCCTGTTCCAATGCATGCCTTCCACCACCCAGCAACAGAATCAGGATCAGGATTTTTCCCATGGTTATACCTCTAGAAACCCTACAAACTTAAAGCTGTGACTTTTTTGATGTCTGTTTTACAAACTAGTTGCCATGGCCTGTGGGCTTGGCTATTTCCATACTGGCAGAGTTTTGTGCGACTTTAATTTTAAAGCAGTATTTTCATCTCATTGCTTGCAGCACTTCTCATTTCAGTATAATTTTTCTTCATCTTCTCTGGCTGTTCTGTATCTTTGCACTATTTCCTGCTGACATTGCCAATCACTAACTGCATGTGTCATTCTGTAGCTTCCTCTTTTCAATAAAGTTCTCATTGTTCTCCTTTGTCCCCGGCACTAACCACTTGAAATATGAGTATCAAATTACAAGGAGAAAGTTTGCCTCTGCTTTTTACAGGTTCTATTCTGAACTGTTATTGCAGTAAAGACTACCTTGCAGTTGAGCCACAGATTACTGTATTTTGACAATTTAGTTGTCTCTCAAGTGACAGTGATCTCAGACCAGTTCTTTATCCATGACATGCATTAACCATCTCTTCCTATCTGGTATCTCACTGTCAACGTGAAATATCACTGTCATCTTTTCCACACTGCGAAGCAATGGATGGATCAGAAATACTGGTACAGTAAAACAAAGCATCCTCTTTGAATTTATCAAAATACAGAAACATGCATTCACTCCTCAGTGAATAACATATTGGTATGAACTGCATGTGATGTTCTACCCTTCCAGTATTAGGATTCTATTCTACTGTCTATGCTCCACTATGGCTGTGTGTACCACCTTCAGTACATTACCAATGACACCCTAACAAACATCTTTGCTGTGGCTTTCCACCATGATCTTTTTGATAGTTCTCTGATTTCTACAGAGGGAGTTTCTCTATATTTTCCAAAAACATACAGGCATATATATGCTGGGTTTGACTACAGGAAGAACTGAAGTTCTATCACATGTTTTTTCACAAATCCATTTACATTGTATCCTTGGCTAGGTAGTCTTAGGACATGTTAGTTAAGTAAGACTCTAGCAAGCACAGGATAAAATTCTACAAAAGAGATCCCAGGATGCAGCTTTTTTGCTTAACAACAAATTTAACCCAACTGCTAGCCTGTAAAAATAATGGAGTGCCTTGTTCTGATAAATGCAGGGAAAACAGCCAAGAGCTATTTGATGCAATATCCAGAGAGTACCCAGAATGACTTTTAAAGCTATGCTATAGTCCCTATAACGGTATACTGTGAATTATAGGTACAAAAGTCTGTGGACTCTAGGTATGATGATATGACCCTAAGCTAAACATTTGTTTGACAGCTCTAACAATATTGTTTGTGATGTCTGAATAACACTGATCCTTCTTCTCAATGAGATGTTAATTAATGTGCTTAGTAGTTGCTTAGTAATAGTGGCTTTGAAAAGTCATCAATATTAGGCATTTCACAGCTTCTCATCTAAAAAAAAAATAAAATCAAGTGGCCAGTAAAAGAACTAAACATTTGGCATATTACAACTGATACTTAAATAGGTATGAGAGGTTTTGAGATATTCCTATAATCAAAGAAGTTCTGCAGGGAGGGAAGGTCAGCAGACTGTAGGGTTTGGGTTTTTTTTCCTTTCATATGGGGACAATTTTCAATGAACCAGAAAAAATTCAGAGACATTCTGAAAAACTGCACAATTTGCAGGGAGCCATTCCTCATTTTGATGACTTACATCGGTGAAACTTGTTCTGTGCATGAAGCTTTGAAATCTGTCCTATTCCCAAATCACTACTTCGTACTATTGCAGAAGTAGTGGAAGTGTCAAGTTAAAAATTTAATATAATAATTATCTGATACCAGAGCAATATTTTAGTGATCACCATCAGAGATGCATGTAACTCTGCTGAGAGTTAAATACATATAGACCTTACACTTCAAGTTTCAAAAATGGGATCACTGAAGTTGAACGAACCTTTAGAAAACATTGCCTATGCAAGACAACAACAGCAAACCAAAAATATTCCTTTGGGAAAGAAGACTTAAAATATAGCTGGCAAAAAATAGTTCTGAAGCATCAACTAAAAATGTATTTCAAAGAATTCTGCAGACTCAGAATTATAAAGTTGTAGAAATTTAAGGGCTCTCAGGAATCCACCTAGTCCAGTCTCTTGCATTGTACTTTACTGACAGACATTTAAAAAAACATAAAAATAATTAGAGCCCAACCCGCCCCCCAAGAACTCTAGTACTTTATCACTCTCTATAAGTTGATCCTGACTTCAACCCAGTGTTTCCCCCAGTCTCTTTTGCTGCTATTTGAGCCCATTTATTCTTGTCTTATTCATACATCTCTGTAAATCTGTCCCTCACAGAAGCAGATCTGGTCAAAAAAATTTAAACTGAATCTACTAGAATTCTTTGAAGCACTCACTTAATTTTCATATGTCCTTTCATATACATCCTACTTACGATGCTCTGGTGCATTTTTTTTTTAATCAGAAGACTGAATGTCTATTTTTTTCTGTCTATTTTTAAAACACTTTTCAAAAAAAGAAACAAAAAAAGTTTTACGAAATGCATTTTTCCTAACATACAAATGTAGACATTTCAGAGTCATCCAGAACAAATTCTAAATCATCCCACAGCTGCAGAAAATATAACTCTCATTAAAACTGACTACTGACTACTTTGCTTTTACATTGTACTTTTTCCTTTATTTTTCCTCATTTCAGTTACAAGCTTCCCTAGACATTAACTGTGTTGTTGTATACATTCAGAAAATCATCCCAGGTGTATCGTAATCTAAATGATAAATTTTAATAAAATGAAGAAAAGCATCTAAGCTTTCTATTTAAGTAGAACATGACTGAACTGAAAGGTCCAGTGGGGATATGCTTTCTATTTCGTTTGGAAACCACTGAATGCCACTGTTTCTATAAGCTCATTTGGCCCCTCAAATTCAGATCAGCTACAGCCAGCAAAATTATCTGAGGTATACAGTGTTGAACGGAGGTCAGCACGTATCCCTGACTCATATGCATACGTACTATGATCATGTTCACTGGAAAAAACCCCAGCACATGGCACCTCGCCGTCAGTTTGTCCATCGCACTGGAAAAGAAAGTCCTGCCAGAAATCCCGCAAATACAGAAAATGCCTGTACACAATGATTTTGCATTTTGAGCACTGCATTAATTGAAAGACAAATGAAATCAGGGGTAGTCATAGAGTTCCTGACTTGCTAAAACAACTATATATCTTGTATACATTATTTATTCAAGAAAAGCCAGTGTCTGCTGTATGAAATAAATTTAGCATCAATATGGTAGCTTTGGCTAGAGAGACCACTTAATCTATAATATATGCTTAAGCCAGGAGCCATTTCAGGGAATTTTGATCAGAAATACATATTTCTGACCTCATGAACTCTTTTGGAGGAATTCAGTATCCCAACAGAGAAACTGCTTTGTACTGAGGGAGCTACTGCCAAATATTCAACATATAACTTATTCTACTCTTGAATGTGTTGATGTCTTGGCAGAGATGAGCCCTAAATAACTGTCTCATTGCATATTAACAGTTTATGTGGCTGGATTTCAATTCCATGTAATTTACTGAACACTAGAGAGCTTTATTACCAGGTTCAGGATAAATTAAATGAAAATCAAGTACAAATGAAGTATGGGTCATCCGTAAGCAGAATTCAAAGAGATGCTGGAAAGCAGAATGGCATCTGTTACAGCTTCCAAAAAGACAGATGGATTTCCAGAGCATCTGTTTTCAGAAAATAAAATGGTTTGGCTGAGGTTGGACCACGTCTTGTTAGAGAAAAAGAAAAATGCCCAAAGAAACTGGGCTAAGAATCATCCGGACACACTTTTGCTTCTGCTTTAGTGTAGACCCCATCTCATTTTGAGTACAAAGAAAGAATAGCATGAGATTTCACAGAGATCAGGGGAACGATATGTGAGATAATGTCTCTCTCTCCTCTCCCAATTGAAGGAGCTCAGCTAAAAACAAACAAACAAAAAACAAACAAAGCAGCAAAGCCCCTGTGCAACCTGTAACACAATCTGTGAGCAAAAATACCTACATAAAGCAGTGGTCCCAAAAGTACTGGACTTAATTTTGCTTTTGGTTTGTAATATATGCTCATTTTCAAAAGTACAAAATGGGTGCAAAATTTTACCAGTTTAAAATGATACATGACATTTATTTCGTACTGGAGTACTAAATGGCACGCTCATATTTAGTATTTAAGTGTATATACTTAAGTATATAAGCGTGCCAGCATGAGAAAGAAGGTGACCAGGGCCAGCTGAAAACTGCAGAGCAAGACTTGTCTCCGTTTGAAGTTGATGCTTACAGTTTTAACCTCAGGATTTATGTTTGACTTTACTAACTAAAAATGAAAGGGAAAAAACAGAATGAGGTATTCTGTACTTTCATTCTCCAGCTGTGTTCTGGCCTTGCAGCATGTTGGCTGCGCGTTTGGAGAGCACATGGTCACAACGAACTTTTCTCTGTGGAGCGCACATGTCTTGCTGGAGACTGAAGGTGGGGGATTGATTAGCCCTGGTACAACTACTACATATTCCCGTGCAACTAGTTTTTAACTTACGCAAGGGACAGCTGGTTATTAAGTCATGTGTATTTACTAACTAGTTATTAATTTATGTCTATAAATTTTAGGGGGATAGCTATGACTTCAAGCCTTCTCTCCCAGCCAGGGCACTGTCACTACACACGCCACGGAGAGCAGAGCTGTACGCAAGTCGGCACCACAAGCCTGGCCTGTCACCACACCAGGAAAAAGGCAGGACCGCGTCCTGCAGGGAGGTGACTCTGCTCCTCCCGTGGGCAGCTCTGCTTACTACCCCAGCTGAGGCTCATGGATGCACATGTGAGTCCCTTACGCAGAATTACCAGAGTTGCATTGCTTTGCGACCAATATAATAATTCACACTTGCATTAAATGCAAGTACAATGCTGCTTGTCAGAATTCTTTGCTCATCCTGGCAGTAACTGTCATCTTTAATTTGGAGACCTGGGCCCAGCTTGCGCAATGAGGGGAGGAAGAGGACCATTCCCAGCTGCCAGCATCTGCATGGGGCAGCACAAACCCTAAAGGAAAGCCTGCTTGCCATAACTCCTTTGTCTGCAAAAACAGGTAAGCAAGGAACACAGGCCTTTAGTCACTCTGAGAATAGGCACCTTGTATTTTGGATAACTGTAGTCAAATAAAAAGTTTATCTTATTAAAGTATAATTCAGTTCTTTAAAAAAAATTGCCACCCACCGCGCCCCACCCCCCAAAAAAATAAACCAAAACCCAACTTTGATTGAAACCCAGTGCCTTATTTAGGCTGGGCTTTTTTAATGTGTCAGATAATACCAAATACAAGATATTCACAAACAAAATTCATCTCTAAATTTCGCTTGCTTTAACACAGGCTGATGGAGTGCCTTAGAGTATCATTACATTTTTAAAAATAGAAGGTACATGAATAGGCATGCACCTCAGTTTTTAAGAGAAATGAGTCACAACTCTTCAATTATGTTTCTTTTCTTTGCTCCTTTATTTTAAATTTAAGAAAAGACCTTATTTGTACATCCTGTTGCATCCTTATCAAAATCTTGTGAACATAGTTAATCTCACTTCATGTGATTGCAATAATAACACTGTGAAAAGCAATAAACCTCATTGTTAATGTTGTTTATTGAAGCAGATAATGAGATCTGGTATTTTACCTTGAGAGGAATATTATCAAGTAGCACTTTACTCGGTAAATATTCTTGTCTATGAGTTGGATTCTATGCAAAGGAAAATTCAATTTCTACTGCGAATTCAACCTCATGAACATATTCTTAGTGTACTCTGGAAACTGCGTAATTTCTGTTTATATGTGCTCTTCCCATATTGTAATCAATAGTACACAGGACTTGACACCTTCCCCAAAATCTCAAAGTATTTCTCAAAAGCGTTTTGCAGGAATATTTGTTGCTCACCTTTAGAAAGGAAAACAAAGCAAGAGGTAATGAGTTGCTTTTCATAACACAGTTATAAAGCCAAAAGTATAACCTGCATATCCTCTTGTCCATCCTGGTCTTCAGTCTGTCTGCTATAATAAAGCTTAAAGTATCTACAACAACACTCTAATTTTGTTGTTGTAATTTCTGTAATAGCTTTAATTGTGTTAGTCTGCTGTGAAAGATTAAAAAGAGAACACAAGAGTACAACTCTTACTGTGAAAAAAATGTAATTTGAAAAAGGCAGAAGCAAAATTTTACTTGATAGAATAACAGCTGACTATGGGGTTAAGATTAAAGAGCCTCCAAAATTCTTTTAAATTTGTCATCTTAAAGTTTCTTCATAAGGACTCTCAACTGTAATGGCTTAATGAACTGCTGAAGCTCACAAACTCTAAAATCAAATGTGTGAAAAATGTTCTGGCTGAAATGGCGTAGGATGCTACATGACATAGAGGCTTCTAATAATCCTATAGCTAAAAATAATCAGGAATCAAAGAACTCAGCTTAGCACTGCCTTAGTTCCAATCTCTTCCCAAAGTGATATCAAATCTTGATCCAAGCATTTTGAGGAAGAAGTGTAAGACATCCCAGAACAAAGGAGATTAATCCATTGTCTGACTGTTCTTAACTAACTCTCCTTATTTTGCACTTCATTAGTTGGGCTAGACAAAGTGTTGGAGTTGACAAACTTTAGATTTTTATATTCAGTGAATGAAAAAGGGACATTTTAATAACACAATTTCTGACTTCACAGTAACAGCAGAATCCAAACATCTTAGTTCATAGCTCTCTACCGATGTTGAATGTGAGAAAGTAAAGCCTAGAAGCACTTAGAAATAATAGGCTGATAAACTTTTGAATTCATGTGCACAGTCTATAGCTATGATGAGTTTTGATTGGAATCACACATGCTATTGGAACACCTTCTGGCAAAAGCATAATATAAACCCATAAAATGTATACAACTAATAAAAAACCCTCTGGATTTTGCCATCCCCTAAAACTGGTCCATTACCACATACACAGTGAGACCAGTGAGCTGGGACATGCCCTATCTGCCATGGCTGTACTGCTTTTGATCCGTAGAGGTGCAGTAATTTCCATGGCAAGGAGAACCCCTTGGCCTTTTGCACAGACCTGCCCGCAGCACAATCACATGGGACCCAGTGAGGACCAGCTGCCAAAAAACTGATCTGAGCATGTCTGGTGGCCATGTATCCAGATGTCAGCTTCACTGGAGCTACATCTTTAAATTAGCTGCCTGATGTTTAGGAGGTTCCAACAAATTGCTGTATCCCCCTTTTTCCATCCATGCTAGGACTTTCAGGTTATCCATGGGACTCTGTAAAGTCTAGGAGCTCCAAACAAATCCCAGATTTGTGAAATTGTTTTCAGGCAAAGACACACCCCTTAAATCATAGAATAAATAGATCTTGTGACAATGCATTCAACTCGGAGAAAGACAAGACCATTCTAGCTGGATCTGGTTGTCATACTTCAGTTAAAATTACGGCACTGCTTGCCATGAGGAGCAGTTATAACCACTACAAATGTAAACCATTCAAACAGATGCATATTTATTTTGAAGGTTCAAAACAAAGCGGAGCAGATATTTCTGGGACTGAAGCTAGTGAAAAATTAAGTAGATTTGCTTTTCCCACCCCAGGCATTTATTTGAAAACCTCTAGTGTGTGTGTGTGAGAGAGCAAGATGCTTAAATATGGCAGAAGAAAAATCCAAGGCAGAGAGAGAGACTGTGATGGATTTACCTGTGTACTATCAGAGAGGTCAAAGCGAATCTGATTGAAAGTTTCACCTCTCTTATTTGGGTTGCCGTCAACAAAAGTAAAGAGAAAAGGAATATTTCTTTGGGGCTTAAGTACTGAGAAAGGGAGGAAAATTATTTGTCCCAGAAAGAAGACACTCTAAATACTACCATATACCTACCTGTTGATATGCAAAATTGTTTTTATCTTTAATCTGAGGCTAATGGAGTAAAAGAACTGCAAAGAGGGCAAGCTCACTACAGCCCTCGTCAGATTTCTCTGTTACTTGGTTAAGAAAATAGGAAGTTAAAAAGGAAAAATGTTCCTATTGCCACATCCACTCTGGGTATCAACAGGTATGAAAGTGCAATATTTTAAGTCTTAAAAGCCATTATTTCCTCCACACACGCTCCGTGAAGATGAAAAGACAGAATACAACGTCAGTGTGTGGAAGAAACTGAGTGGTGGTTCATGGAAGAAGCTGTGGGATGCTTGCATTAAACAAGGAGATATTTAAAATAAATACTGTATGTAGCCAAAGGAGAAAAATATATTGAAATGACAGAAAAGGAAAAAAGTTCAGAGTTATATGGATACTATGAGGACGTGTTGAACTGAAGGGTGGGTGAGAAATGGAACACTTGTAGACCACAAAGAAACCGTATGAAGAGATTTGAGGAAGAGATTTCACTTTTCCTCATTTTCTCTGTCTTTACTTTTTCCTTCCTTTTTCTTTCCTCACTGGGGATCTTTTCCTTAAATTCTTACTGTGTAAATATATTTACATTTACACACATGAGCATTTATTTACATTTCAACTTTGCATGTCTACTGCCTTTCTGCCTCAAAGACCTTGGCAGAGGTACCTCCATTCTCCTATAAGAATTTATGGAATATACATAGCTACCTAAATCATGTCTGACAGCTTCAGTTAATGTGGGCAGGTAGATTTTACACTATGAAATACACTTCATCCATAACAATTAAAGTGTGCTGCACAAGTTAGGTGACCAAGAGAGACGAAGGGAGTGTAAAGAGTTAAAGCTTCCATGGTAACCTTGGCAGTGAGGATGCAATTGGCTCGCCTGGTCCCTTCTGTCATGTCTTGATTCCATGCCAACAGATCATGAGCTGTCCATCATTTCACACATCTATTTTTAGAGCATCCTCAGCTGCTTCCAATAAAATGATAAATGATACATGCTCACAGAGGGCTCATACTGGTCATAGAAAGGGCTGTTTCCATCTGAAATGCAAGCTGCGGCTTTGGAGCAAAACAACGTGACAAAGGTACTGACCTTCAGTAAACGCAAATCAGAGGTTTCGGTCAAACTGCCCTTTGCTTTTCTTAGCAGCAACCCATTCCTAACTGAAGGCAAACAAAATCTATGCCAAATATGCTCAAATATGCTCGTAGCTATTAAGGGAATTGTTCCAAAGGGCTAGCATATCTGCAGAGTCACTCTCAAGTGAGAGACATTTAGGCATTGCCTCATCTATACTGAAGTAGCTCCTCTTTTGTGCTTTAAAGAGGAAAGCATGCTAAATGTTTAAATAATGATATATGACCACTGCAAACATAGAATCTTTAATAATGCATTTCTTTGGGAGACAGCTCTATTCACACAGGATGTCCAATGAATATAGTCAAACAATGAACAGAAATTGCTTATGTTGTACCAGCAATTCATTGCAGCGTCTGCACTGCAACAAAAAAAAGAAGGCCCAGATGGGCATAAAAGGGCTATCTCCTCAGAAATGTTATGGTATGAGGCAGAAAAAAAAATGTAGCCCTGTAGGTCCTCATTAGAGTACGTTGAATTATAGTGAGTGGACACTTTGATCACACATCTTCCTTCACAAAATTTTAGTTACCTGTTCTCTCTGTCACTGCCATAAAAAAAACTATAAAGGGAAACAAGGGAAAGAAAGGAGGAAGGAGGAAAACATAGAGCTGTCCTGCTGTTCACAGGTCAGGATCTGGTTCACAGTCATCTGGATCTGCTCAGCTCTGTCTGCTCATTCCTGCCCTCCACTCAGGTATGTCCTTCTCCAGGAGAAGCGTAAGGGACTTCTGACCGCTTCCCAGTCCCTCAAGGATCACCAGTGAACACAGACACAACTGAAGGGAAATTAACAGTCAGTCCTTAGAAAATAGATATTTTATAGAATCATAGAATGGTCTGGGTTGGAAGGGACCTTAAAGATCATCTAGTTCCAAGCCCCCTGCCATGGGCAGGGACACCTCCCACTAGACCAGGCTGCTCAAAGCCCCATCCAGCCTGGCCTTGAACACCTCCAGGGATGGGGCATCCACAACTTCTCTGGGCAACCTGTTCCACTGCCTCACCACCCCTACAGTAAAGAATTTCTTCCTAATATCTAGTGTAAATCTACCCTCTTTCACTTTAAAACCATTACCCCTTGTCACTACACTCCCAGATAGAGTCCCTCCCCATCTCTCCTGTAGGCCCCCTTTAAGTACTGAAAGGCAGCTATAAGGTCTCCCCAGAGACTTCTCTTCTCCAGGCTGAACAACCCCAACTCAGTTTCTTTTTCTACTGTTTTCTCTGGTATTCTTTTTTCATTCAATGCAAATAAAAGCACTTGTGACTTTTTTTAAAAATTATGACTGCTTAGCTGCATCCTGGCGGTTCTGTCAGCACTGCTTATTCTGTGTGCCACTCCATGGTGTTCTGTGAAAATATTGATGTACAACTGATGGAAGTGTTCATTTATGTATTATTGATAATGGCCCATATGTATAATTTAAATTTGCAGGCAGTAATTCTTTGCTCCTCAAAACAGCTAGATATATTATCAGAATAAGTTTCTGCTCCATGTGAACATGAGTGGTAAAATGATGCTTATAGAAAAGTATTTTCTTGAAAAAAATAGATAAACATGACACTATTGATGCCATCATTAATAATTTGGAATATTTGCATAAATGTGAGCAAAGACAGATGACTTTAAACAACGGTCACTAATTAAGAGACCAAAAGAAACAAAGGACTAGTAACACCTTATAAACCGAGATAGGCATATTAGCATACTGTATCTCGTATCATTGTGGTAATGTCAGAAAGACAAATAATCCTGATTACACCTGAAGCAATACTATAACTAATGCAATCAGTCACAGCAAGGGACTTTTGCTTGCTGTTCATTTCTTACATAAACTCTGATTTTTAAATTAGATATGTTGCCGAAATGTATGTATGTATGAAAATTAATAAAATTTGTTGCAATAATATGCAAGCTGAAGGATCTCCCTGCGACTGAATTATTAGTTGCCATTTCCTAAAAGTAGCTAATCATTATGCAGGCTTCAATCTAAGTCATATTGTTAGAAGAGAATGGCAGATCATTAGAAAAGTCTACTTTTCAGATTTCTTGCCAGAAAAGCTGTTTGCTTTTTACACGACAACAAAATCTCCTCCAACTCAACATTTGTGAGATTTTTTTGAATTAGCCAAAGGCTGAAAAATCACTCACAAAGAAGTAACAAAAAGCCATTTAACTTCAGTTAGCACGGCTCGGTACTAATTAATGTGTTGCAACTATTTTGAGTTACATGCTTTGGGACATGTGCTGTGCTAAATCCTGAAAACTAGCAGAGGGGCACAGGTGATAATTCTGATAATTTTTCTGTGGATTAGCCTCAGAAAAGCAGCGGTCCCAATTTTCAAGGACTTCTCAAAACTAAGGCTCTGCATTCTTGTACATGATGTGACGCAGTTGACAAGGTTGCTGGGGACTGAGAAATCACTACCAGATTTTCTACAGGGAATGAGACCTGTGAGGGGATGGACGTACTCTCACTCATAACTTAACCCTGAACTTAGTGAATAGCGCTGTCACCACATTTCCCATGCACAAATGGAAGGGCAGTCCATCAATGAATAATGACAGGTACTGTTCTTAATAGCAATCTACAATAATCTAGACCCTTCTGAGCATGGTTCTGTAGTACTTAAAAGATTAATTCATTTTTTCTCCCAGTAAAATGTTAAGGTTTAATGTCTTATTGCCACATTGCTGGCAATGTAAGCTTCTATACATAAATGGGGGAAAAAAGGGGGGAAAATGAGATCAGCATTCAAAAATGTCTTTTCTTTCTGGATCTCAGTTTTTCAGTGCCATTCAGGATACCTTTGTAAGTATGTTGGCATTTTTTCTGTACATTTATACCCTTGTTCTGGGAATTTGGCTAGGCACTGGAAATCCCTGTTGTTTCCTACTCAGTATAAAAGTTGGGGCAGCCATTTCTTGGCTTTTTAGACTATGCTTTGACCAGACTCTGACCTGTCTACTGACATTACTCCTCTTATTCCTTGTTGAGGAGAGAACATGATGGTAGTTTTCTTCCAGCAAAGTGGTGTTGTGATAATCACAAAATTGGTTTTTCTCTTACAGTTACATGGAAGTGAAGAAGACAAGTAAGGCTCTGAAGGTAAATTCTACTTAGAAATCTGAGGAAAACATGTGCCAGCAATGTGACAATAAGACAGGAAGCCTTCAAGGACACTGTTTATTGTATCTTGGACAATCTCAATAACGAAACTTAGGGCTACTCTGATTCCTTCCTACCTCTTCAAAACATTCTCTATCAAACAAATTTGACCTGTGCTGCATATTTAAGTAAGTAGGTAAATACTAGTAATAGCAGAAACCTAATTCTTTAATTCTTTGTACTATTATCTGTGGTTAGAAAGATTTCTTTTTTTTTAAATGAATACTTTTAGAGTAGGATAAACACTGAGACATGCCAATAATCAAATATGGAATAAGAAGTTATTTCTTTTCCTAAGTGATAACAACTTAATTTCATTCTGTTTCACTATGGAGAAAAAATATTAGTTTGATTTCAGGTTGAACCGTGAGTGACAGATTCAAGTTTCAAATTCAGTTGTTCTATTTTATGAGCCTCCTTAGCCCCAGATCCAATGAGAAGTCCTTGGAAGGCAACACAGTGCAATTTGTCTAGTTTGGAGGCCAGAGAAAAAGAGTTGTATTTTGTGGGTGCTCAGTGACAAATGCTCCCAGAATGACATCATAAGCTTATAACCTTGATGCGAGCGGAGATTCATCCTGCAGGTTCTCCCTGGTAAGTACAGAAATAAAAACTGTTACCATTTCTGTTCTTAGTTTACCTGCCCATAGCCAGGAAAAGGGGAAAAAAAAAAAGGAAAAAGAAAAAAGAAAGAAAAAAAAAGAAAAAAAAAGAAAAAAAAAGAAAAAAAAAGAAAAAAAAAGAAAAAAAAAGAAAAAAAGGCGTACTTAATACAGAGAGAGCATCAAAAACTACTGTCTGTAAGACCCAGAAACGTTCTCTTGCTTCTGAAAGCCAGACATTACACAGCTATTAAACTGATGAGCAAAGAACTGGAGACAGGAGTTTAAGTCAATACATCACTACTGCCTCCTTGCACTGATTCTGGCTACGAAAACCCAAAATGCATACGACAGCTCCATCATATATTTGACAACAGTGACTAGCAGTGGCATCTGGCACATTTGCAGTGGCTCTGAGCAATATCAGCTCTCACTGACTACGCTTATAGAAAGCAACAACCAATCTGACTTTAAATCAAAGGAATTTTTGGCTAGCCGATAGACTCACAAAGCAGAGTTATCTCTGGATGAGCTGAAATATCAGAATTCACAGGGAAGATGATCACTACCAAGAAGAAATCACCTCCCTGTCAAGTATTTCTGTTCACTCTCTGCACTTTGGCGGGGGAGCATACAATTACCCGTGTGGCAGCTAGCGCTCCCGGGGCTCTCCGCATGCTTGTTAGCACCAGCATTTGGAAATGCAGGGACCCGAGTGAAAAGCTGATCCTTTCCTCACTCCTAGATCAAAGAGTTGAAGGAAATTAGGAATCGAGTGCCCTGCTTCCTCTCCATTTCCTCCATAGATGTAGTTGCCACTGTCTCTGACAGAAAAAATGATGTAGGGCTGCATCTCCTGCTGCTCCCTATTACTGTCTGAATGGAAAGACGGAGAGAGCCCGTCAGCTCAGCATCCTGCTTCTTCACATCTATGTGGCTTGTGCTGTGCTGGGTAAAAAAAGGCTGATACTCTGTTCTCTTCTATTACTTATTGAACAATTCCTATAGAAACAAATGCAGTACAGAAAAAGCATCCTGCTTCTAATATGGTCTTCCTTCTTAAAAATGTAAGTATAAAACTCTCTTTTTCACATACAGCAAGTGAAGTTCAAAAAATGGCAAAGCCTTAGCTCTCCTCCCCAACACTGAAATCAGTTTAAACAAGAAAAAAAGTCAGTGCCTGCTGTTTTGGGAGTAGGAAGGAAAACTCCTTTGAGAAAAATTGTGATAATGAATCCATCCCTGCTTCAAATCAGTTTTCTTCTTCAAACTTCAATCATTTCTGCCTCCGTTTCAATTTGCTCTTTCTTAATTTATTGGCACTCTTTGCTTTCCTCACTCTCAGGCCACATCAGAAGTCTAGGAAACTCTGGGAAGCTACAGGTTTATTGGTCTAATAAACATTAATTGACAAACTCTAGTGTCGGCAATTGTGTTATGTGGAGATGCATACGCGCTTTTTTTCTCCTTCAATACTGATCTGATGCTTCGGTTTGGACTCCTCTTAGAGAGAGATAATTCTATTTTTACTATGTTAAACTGAGCAACACTGGACAGAATAAAGACCAAAAACGCTATTGATAACCAAAGAGTTATAACATGACTTTCAACCCCTTTTTTCTGCCATTTATATTTCAGCTAATTTTGTCCATAAAACATAAACCAGTTCTTTTGCTTTCAGGATCTCTCAAAATTTCAGCCATTATTTTCTTTTCTCTGAAGTTCTCAGTCAAAAACTGTTTCACTTCCCTTCTACAATGGCAGGGACTGTTTTAAACCAGGAAATTCAGACCAAGAATATTGTAAAGAACCTTGTGACTATTCATCAGGAACCAATGAAAAACTGGAATGGAAGAAATAATGACGCAGTAATCTTCCCAATTTGCATGTAATAGTAGAAATAAACTTCTTACCCAGTTTGCTACATTTCATAGATTTAAAGAGCAATCCCTTAAATCCTATTCAGCAAGAGAAACTTTGCACTAGAGGGTAGAAAATGTTCAAGTAACACCCGAGATAGTTAAGACGCTACCGTACTCTTGCAGACCTGACAACTCATTTTTGCTTTCTGACTTGTTCAAATCAATTGTCAGAAGCTTCTCTACCTTTTGTTAGCTTTTTGTGGATGAATTATGCCTGATTATCTCATAAGTACTTAGTATTTAAGTTTTGACTGAAGTCTACATTTATTAATGAATTAGCAATACGGGTGAGATGCATTCATATACTTTTTGCTTGCAAGTTGAATCTTAAGTTTGACACAATGCAAGAATAAATCTCTTAAGAGCCATTCCCAACCTATGTGATCTACAGCATATGCAAGATTAAGCACACATAGAGAAATAATTCAAAAGTCAGAATTTTAAATGAATTACTAAAATCAAAATAAACAGCATAAAATGATGGTAAGCACCATGAGTACTACTGTATGAGAAGTGTATGAATTGCATGATATTTCCTTTGGCGCAAACCTCTTTTTTCATTTTACTTGCATAGGATTCTTCGCTGAGGACAGCGAAGTTGATGGAGGTATGAGGCCTTTTCAAATTTTTAGGGATGATCAGTTAATTAATACTGTACAAGGATTTTCAGGACAGTCTAAATTTTTTTCCAATGATATTTCTGAAGATGAAAGGTTCAGGAGCTATGACAGAATACTTCTTATCAGAGAAAACCTGTAAAAGTAAAACTGCAAAAAATAGTGAAAGAAGAAGTATTAGAAGTATGTGATTACAGAATATACAAGGACACTAATTCCAAGGCAAGAAGAAAGTATAAACAGCATGGACTGAGAAGCTACCAGGTTATATAAAAAAAGGACACATCTCTGGTCATCCAAGTCCAAGAAAAATTAACTTAAACTGGGTCAGAATAGGTGAAAAGAAGAGGACTTCACTCTTCTTTAAAATCCTGCTTTCTTCCATGAAGAGACAGGCATTGCAGCCTTCCCCTTTGTGAGAGGTCAGGAAAGGTTGGCTTGCTTGTTACAGCAAAATGATGGGTAAAGATACTAACTCTGGCAACAGTTGAATGAAAAAGATAAATTCAAGGAAGAGAGAAAAGCTACTTAAATTGAGGGAAGCATCAATGATTAAACTTCCCATGAATAAGTTTTGACAGGAAATCAGAAGATTCTCTTAAAGTTCATGAAGACTCACAGTCTTAGCCATACTGCTTTTTTTTTTCCCCTTCAGTAGATCTGAGTCTGAACTGCAGTCATTCTTGCAAGCTTCCTACCTTTGATTGATAGCTATTAAATTAGGTTTTACCCTTTTGGTTCTTTCCAGATTAAATACATTTATAGCATAGCATGACACAATGAGACAAAGGAACAAGCAGCAATTACTTTGTCTACTTTTGTCTCCCACATGGTTAACCATCATTTAAACACTGAAAAGGAGGTAAAGAGATCTCTGTGCATTTGAAAAAAAGCAAATTGAGAGAACAGAATCAGCAAACTGACCTGTTTAATCTATAATAGTTTGCAAATAAACTTCTTCAAAAAGATTTTTCTTTTCTAAGTCGCAGGAATTGTTTTTCAATGAAGAGCCAAAGAAAGCGGTATTAAACAAGACCTTGCCAAGCTAAAGCATTTCAATATCAAAAGGGTAATAGAGGATGAAAACAGCCTCCTGTGCATCACTTGCAGAATATTTTTTATTTAAAGCACATGGGTTTAATACCGATACGAGTTCACAGTTCCTTCACGTGGTTACAGAATAGTGAAAAAACATAATAATGGTTTAAACAACATTTCCAGTGCCATGCTCCTGCAAAGCACAGAACCTGTTTTCTCCTTGTTAGTAACCATATACCTTGTTTGCAATTACCCAGGAAGACATATATGAGAGGACCACGAGACCTTCAAGCAGAGGAGACAGCCACTTCCCATGCGGTAGATGTTTTCAAGACCTTGTACAGAAGTTTTAATCAATGCACTTGCCAGATGACTGAACGGGCGTGTGGTGCGTGCCCAGCAAAGCTGCTCTACCAGTCCCCCCCCTCAGCTGGACAGGGGAGAGAAAATACAACGAAAGGCTCATGGGTCGAGATAAGGACAGGGTGATCACCCACCAATTACCGTCACGGTCAAAACGGCCTCGACTCAGGGAAATTAATTTAATTTATTGCCTATTAGAAGTCAGAGTAGGGTAATGAGAAATAAAAAACAAATCTTAAAACACCTTCCCCCCACCCCTCCCTTCTTCCTGGGCTCAACTTCACTCACAATTTTCTCTGCCTCCTCCCTGCCAGCAGCGCAGGGGGACAGGGAGTGGGGGTTGTGGTCAGTCCATCACACATGGTCTCTGCTGCTCCTTCTCAGGGGCAGGACTCCTCACACTCTTTCCCTGCTCAAATGTGGGGACCCTCCCATGGGGGACAATCCTTGTCCGTCTTGGAGCTGGCTGGCATTGTGTCTATTGGACATGGGGGAAAGCTTCTAGCAGCTTCTTGCAGAAGCCACCCCTGTAGCTCCCCCACTACCAAAACCTTGCCACACAAATCCAATGCAGGGCAAATGAAAAGACAGAGGAATGTTCATCTGTTTCCAGATGTAAAAACTAAACCTCTGGACAGAAACTTCTTGTTCATATCCATCCTTACAGAGTCATGGCAGTCATACAATTAAACCAAAAACACATATACAGGCTTTGAAAATATGGCAGTATGTATACACACTACATTATGGTATTTGTGTTATAAAACTGATTAGATAAATGGAAAATCTAGCTTTTCTTTTCTCAGACAGCAGAAGGATGAGTAGATGTATGGACAGAAATGGTTATCTGAGGTGATGATTTAAAAAGTACAACAGACCTGTAATCTCATTCCTTCCCTTGGTCTTCTGTTGGGATCTTCCCTCTTGTGAAGAGATTCAAAGCCTCACTTTGCCAGAAAGTTTAAATGAGAAGCTTTTATTAGTGTGATTTGTGGCACTAATGGTAGACTGTATGGGGCTAACTCTCTGACTTGTTTCTCTCTACCGAATCACATACATACACAAAAACTTCAAAAGCCATTTAAAATGCTTTCCTGACAATTGCGCTGTGTACATTGTTAGACTCAGATTTGCTGGCATGGCAGTGCTTTTATGGATCTAGGTCTTAACGATTAGTTAACTTCTTGACATAGGCAACAAGAGGACATTCCTCTCTCATAATAAAGCTGTGGTGATTTTAGGAATTTGCTGTTGACAAGTCAGAATTACTTTTATTTTCAATCCTGAAGACATTGTTCACTTGAGATAAAAATCACAGGGCAAGTCAAACTTTGATAGGGAGTATGCGGTGAGTTGCTGTTGACAGCGTGTCACGAACACATCTCAACTCTGTAATTTTTAAGTTTGTTATTTTCCCACTAGCTCCACTGGCTTTCATAGTTACTGCTTTTAACAACTAAGGCAGCTACTGAATAGCTGGGAGCCTCCAGGGGTGTGCAGTGAATCACAGCAGGGTGTTCAAGCAAATTGGATATATGGGTGTTCACTGAAAGTGGGAATCATCTCTTTAAAAGTTTAGGTGTGATGTGCATTATTTTGAGAGGAACTATCATAACAATGTGCAACTCCTACCTTAGTGAGAGAAGGGGATGATTTAATCAAAGAAACAATGGGTGCTTTTTTACTTATCTGGGAGTTTTGGCAGCCTTCCTCCTGCCAGCTAAAGTCGCCGGCTCCTTGCTGAGGCGATCCGATCCGCCAGGCAATTTCACACAAAAGAAAGGAGAGACATTTTACCTTACCCTGCACAGTGCTGTGCCACTAACATCAGTGCCAGTGCCCACCACCTCTGGCTTGTTAACCCCATATATTAGAAGGTAAGCCAAGTGGCCCTGAAACCATACATATCTCCCAGTTACCTCTATTTTATTGCTGATTTTTTTTGTGGTTGAAACACTTTGGTAACGAGCTGGGAGTGTGTGTGTCCTCTGCAGGAGCTTTTAACCCTTTCTGTTATGTCCCAGCACTGAATCCCCACACTGATGCTACAGAAGCAGGAGTAAGGACCTGAAGTTTAGCTCCCCGAATTTGAAAGTGACATTTTCTGCATGCCAGACATACATATTGTAAGATCCCTTCAGAACTGAGCACAGACCTTCAGTTGTACCTAACAGCATTCAGTACAAAATGCATTCGGTACAAAAGGCCAAAATAAAGACTCCCTGCCCCTTTTTCAAAGCTACTTTTGAACTCAAAATCTGACTTATAACAAAAAAAAAAAAAAGAAAGAGAGACATAGTATACCACTTCCTTTTTTAATTCCTAAATTATTGCTTTGAATGGCAGTATTTCTGGTAGCTCACATGCAGGAGGACAAAAGCACCTCCCCATAAACCAGATTTTCAGGGAATATAAACAAAGAGCCCAGTAGTTCAACCATTAAACAAGAATCAAGTTCCCCTGCAACATTCTCATTCAACATGCAAGTAGTTCAGAACTTGAGCTTCTTCCCATTTTGTCTTCAGGTATATTTAGACAGATATGTGAATCAATACATTAATGCTGAAACAATTTCAGAGTATCAAAAGCTGCTAATTGATAGTTAAATGTGAGCTTATTTTTCATGTGAAATGGCTGTACTATATTCATTGTTGAAATAATGGTAATCATTTTCTTTGTGACATTCTCTTGAGAAATTTTAAACAAAGCCTTCAGTAATTGCTTAGTTATTTCAGACCTGCCTGGTAATTTTCCACTGTATTAAAAGGCATTTGTTACTGAGAGTGATGGAAAAAATGTACATGTCTGCTGGAGGGAGCTTTTACTTATTTTCAGTCAACATAATTACCTTTTATTAACACACCTGGTATCTGAACAATAGCCTACTTTTTATTTATTTGACTAATACTTTCCTGAGCTCCTATCTGTAGGGTATCTATACCCTTCAAATGATAATGAACAAACAAGATTGGTTATGTGGGCAAGACTATGTTTTCAGTTTTTTTGGAAAAAAAAAAAAAAGTTTAACCCTACTCACAATAAAACAATTTCGATTATATGTAGTTTTAGAGGAAAACCTAATCCAACAAACTGAACTTTTAAGCAACATTTAGAAGAACAAAAATAACAGTATTAGTACTAGAAAAGCAATTTTTATAGCATATGTATTATACTCTGGTGACTCTGTAAGGTAAACAATATTATGAATGGTATTTACTATCCAGATACTAGAGTATTAAACAACAGGTATTATCTATCTAAAGGTCATCTAGACCACTAAATATTATGTGATGTAATTTGTTCTGTTTATCAAACTGATTTTGTTACTAGATCCAACACTGCGATGAAAAATAATAGCCCTCCAGGAATTACGGCGAAGTCAGACAGGAGACCTCACAGCAGTGGCCGTGACCCAGGACCCCCCCAGTCTAAGCTCCAACAAACAAAGTGGGTCCTCATACTTTCAGCCACCCACGGCTTCATTAACTCTAAAAAAATGAGTGCTGTGATGTGTTCTGAAGCTTCACAACAGTAGAAGGCTCACATTGCTATCTGGGACCAGCTTTTAAGAGCAGCTGCCATGCTTACACTGATCAAAGATCATAAAATCATAGAATTCTTTGGGTTGGAAGGGACCTTAAAGATCACCTAGTTCCAACCCCCCTGCCATGGGCAGGGACACCTCCCACTAGACCAGGCTGCTCAAAGCCCCATCCAGCCTGGCCTTGAGCACTTCCAGGGATGGGGCATCCACAGCTTCCCTGGGCAACCTGTTCCAGTGCCTCACCACCCTCAGAGTAAAGAATTTCCTTCCTAATATCTAATCTAGATCTACCCTCTTTCCATTTAAAACCATTACCCCTCGTCCTATCCTGAGCATAAGATGCCCTGAACACCACATCCTCCTCCCTTCCGCCTCCAATACAGACCCAGGCACACACCTACAAGAACACACTGTACTGTTTCCTGCTTTTCTCTCTGCTTCTCATCTGCTTTTGTGGAATGGGATGAGCTTTGTCTGCAAAGGACTTAGGGTCTCCTGTAAGGCACTGATTCCACAGCACAAAAACCCTCCAACCGGGAGGAGCGTGTAAAGCTGCCAGACTGCCTGCTAGCAGGTATGGGGAGTAGGTGATGGGTCTGTAAACATCCCCTTCAACAAGTTTTTAGGTATCATAAGTATGAACACTATTGTCACATAGGTAACAGCATATATTCCAGATTCAGCAGCCTAGCTCCAGCTGTTTTAACCTTATCACTGACATCTGAATGTTCCTTCAGCATCTTGCCATGTTCTGGCCAAAAGAAACAACCTTATCTCCCTCAGTCAGCAGATATGTTCTAGCTGGAACAATGCAGGGAGCAGAATGCCATTTAATTACATTTATTGAACACTGAAACACTGTTTCCTTGACATATTACTTATTTAGGAATATTATAGCACATATTAAAATGAGTTATTTAGGAATATTGCAATACATTTTCAAATGACAAACAGTACTATTACAGCAGGAGCATTAAAAAAATGGATTCAAATTAATGTCAGACAATTTCTTTTGCTTGGTAATTTAACTGAAAAAAATACCATCATTTTACTCCCAAATTTTAATGCAACCTATATAGGCTCATTTATCATTTTCGTCATAACTTTGCAGTTATAGATAACTTTGGGTTTTGACATTATTTAAAAAATAAACATCAACAAAAAAGTAAAAAAAAAAGACCTAGATCAAAAACAAACAAAGAAGATTTTTCAGTCAATATAACCAGAAGCAATTATTTACCATGTGGTGCATTTGTATAATAGATGTGTCACACTTCTCATATTCACCATCTCGTTTACGGTATATGCATTTTTTGAGGAGATGTGAAACATATTCCAGAAAAGCTGATTCCTTACTTCTCAACATTAAATATCTTTTGTTCTCCATTAGAGAACCTTATAATTCCCATGCTTTTTTACTTTGTACAAGAAAAACATGAATTTATGTTGAAGAACAGAAGTTAGTGAACCAAATTCTATTCTATTCTATTCCCAACTATTTTTTGGGTCAGTTTCTTTTCCTCTAGAATCTTCTTCTTTTTTTCCTCCTTACTGTTATTTAATTTGAACAGAAGTCTCCAGCTGTGAAAAGCACTGCAAAGCAAGCTTGGTTTTACTGCAGAGCTGTTCTGAAGATACAGCGTCAGACAGTTCATAGTATATAAGCAGCACCAGAAGGGAAAGCAGAGATGAATTGTCACCAAACATTAAAGTGTTGCCTAAAGTTGCAAATAGTTTAAAAAAAAATTAAAATAGTTAAAAAGATTAAAAAAATTCTTTAAAGTGCTAATTTGCCACAGGTGTCTCTTAGTCTAATCAATGATAGTAAGTTGAATCTACTTGGTGAGTTTAAGAATACATTCGATGGTTTAAGAAAGATACAGCAAGAAGTTTTGCGGTACTCTGATAAGACGCTGAAACAAGGGTGTGTTGTTAAGGATGGCACAGAAGGAGACCAGAAGCAGAGGGAGCACTTCTTTGAGCCAATTCACGTCTGACGGGGCACTCTCCTATAGTGCAGCATTTTATAGGATGAGGGTCTCTAAAGCCTCTTTCCTAATAGCAAACCAACATCTTAGAGTACCTTCTCTTTTTTTAAAATATACTAACATGTCTATCTTGGTAATCATAAAGTTTCGTTCATTTACATTCTGGGCATAGCATAGGTACCAGACAAACAAGCTTCCCAGTATATAATTTTCACAGAGAAAAACATGGCCTAATGATTTAAGCACTACCTCTTTCCAGAGAGAGATTTGTGTTCAAATCCTGCTTAGCCACAAATACTTCCATGACTCAGGGCATGTTGTTTAGGCTAACCTCAAAGTATCAAAATCCCAGTTTAGGTATGAGAAGCTCAGGTTTCCAAAAAGCAATTTGAATTGCCCGAGCCAGGAGGCACTTTAAACCCTCTGGATTCCTCATTTGGGGACCCAGCAGGCTCAGCTGCGGTTTGGAGGGGTGCAGGGAAAGCCTCATCCACTCGTAGCTGGGGACAGCATCCAGCAAAGTACTCCACTTTCACTTGACTTTCCAAAATCGGGATGGAGGGAGAAGAAAAGGAGGCAGGTTTGTTTTGCACAATAACTAAGTAGATCAAGCAGCGACCCAGGACGGGATGGCGCTGAAAACCCTTTCCATCCAGCAGCTCATAGCTCCTGTACCAGGGGACCCTAATTGCCAGGCTAAGGACAGGACTCTGGCAGAGCACTCCTCACCTGCCTGTTGAATCGGACCCCAATTTAGGACAGCAAGAGCCACCCTGTCAAAGAGCAGGGAGCACCGTGTCCAAAAGAGTCTGTCAGACTTCCCGGGACTGGGGACTTGGTGGGGTCGGGTCTTTCTTCACAGCATTACTTGCACATTTTATTCAACAAGTCTTCAGTGCTGCTGCTGCAAGCTGTATTATTTTTCATTCATCATGACTATAAGGCAAACAGTATTATTTGACTGTATTCCAATAATCCTATTAGTGGTAATACAAATATGCAGCAGGAAGATGACTCTGGCTGTAGAAAAACACATTTTCAGGAACGTTCTATCTATTAGCTTCACAATCATTATTTCTCAGTCACTTTATAATTTCAGTCTTTCCACTGAAAATGGTCATTAGTTTATATTTCTTTCCTAATAAAAGCATTTTTACTTCTAGGAGCTTCTTTGCTGCCCTCTTAAGCACTTTGCTAGAACAGCAGAGCTGAATGAAAAAAGTTTATGTTGTTCAGCAACAAGGTGTTTGAAATAGTTCCTGCTTTGACTCTGAACTACTTCCAATAACAAAAACGTTTTCTGATTATATTAAAAAAACCGAACCAGAAGTTCCTTAGCTTTTTCAAATCATATTCTAAATCACCATTATATAACAGTATTATAATCTTTCCAATAGTAACTATTATAAAGTACAAGAGTTAGAAAATGAGGAAATTAATAATATGGACAAAAAAACATTTTTTTGTGTGCCTATTTTGTTATTTTTGTAGTAGCCTCTTCACATATATACCAAGACTTTGTGTCAACTTCCATTTTTGTCCTCTTTTTTATTTCTTCCACATATTTCTTTATTAATAATGTTTTCCTGCAGTAAATCAGATTCAAATAACATTTTAAATCTCAGGAAAGACAAAAATTATGGATGCACTGATTTGGCATTTTTTAATACCATGAAAACTTATACTTTCTAATAGAACAGAGGAAAACAACATTGTAAATAATGGCAAAAAGTAAGAGCTGTTTTTATCCTAAAATTGAAAAAAATGTCAATTGATTCATATCCATTGTTTTCTATATTAACCAGACATTATTATTAATTTGCCATAATCTAAAGCCTTAAACTAACTTTTTATTGAACAAAAGCTAAAAACTGCTTATTTTAACATGCAACTTTCCTTGCTTGCTTTCAAAGATTCACTTCGGATGACAATCCAAAGATCAATGGGAGACGGAACAGAAAGGATGAATACTATCTGGACTTACGACCAACTGTTAAAGTTGTTTATGACTCTAACCTCTTCTAAAAGCTGTCTTTATTTACAGTTAAACTCATCACTGCTGAGACATCTTAAACTGCCCGGTGTACTTTGCCATGCATGCAGGCAGAGGAAGATACCAAGGCAGATTTGTACAAATCCAAATATCGCCTTAAAGAGGGACAGTGAGTAAGTCATTGCAATCCGATTGCCCAAAGGCCTTATCTCTGGCACCCTGATTGCTGAGGAAATTACCCTTGAGGAAATTACCAGGGAGTGAAACAGTGGAGATATAATTCTTTATTCTTAAGTTATGCTTTCAACCTATCTATCTCTCCCTGCAGGCGGAGAAAGACAAAAAGCAGGCACTGAATAGCAGAGTAACACAGTCAAGATCATGGAGCAAACCAGGCTTCTGATACCTCCTTTTGAGGTTTAGGCTGAGAAAGCAGCAGTTGATACACCAACATGAAATGCACAACTTCTTGAACTGCTCCAGGCTAACTCGTGGGACACAGAGCACAATGGCAGGTCTGAGCCATGTTTCCCTCAAAACATTGAAAAAAAGTATCCCAATACAAAGTGAGTTTAGCTTCCTCATCCCCCTTTTCACAGGTATTCTGTCATGGTGTAAGGAATTCTAAACACAAAAAAATAAGTTTCATCACTTACAAGTGTATTTTTGCACCTGAGATTTGTTTTTATCAAGAAAATCCATGCTATGCAGTTTAAAACAAAGATACAAAAAATAATACAGGAATGCTTAGTGAAGCTCTGGAAGACTTAAGAGCAAATATTGCCCAAAACATCAGATCTTTCAGAATACTAAGTATTATTGAAGGAAGCGTTTTATTCAATTCATAACTGTGCATCCAAAAGGCTGATACAATGGTATGTGATCATACCCAGTCTGAGAAGACACCAAAATTCAATTTCAAAAACCTAAAACCTTCTTGTTAGTAGTGCCTTTTTATTGATGCTAACTTTCTGTTTGGTGGCACAGGTAGTACAGGATGCTAGGTAAGTCCGCCACGAGTCTGTAGGATAATTCTGAATTCCACTTACCCGTTCTGCTTGAATGGCTTTGAATCAAGTAAGCATTGTGTATCTGCCAAAAGAAATCCACTTTGCATGACAGAACGTGTCTTTTAAAAAGTTAAAGAGTGACACACTAGAAGGTTAGAGAAACAAAGGGAAGAACTGCGTTTAAGGAATCAAAGAGATGGGAAAAGACAACCTTTTTGACACACATCAGTAATTCTATTACCATGGGGTAAACAGACTTCAATCTGGATCAAGGTAAGAAACACTAACAATCTGCCCTGGGACAAGAAGCTAAAGCACATGTGCAAAGAGCATCAGCTGTGGAGGGAAGCCTAGAGGGAAGACAGATGAAGAATTTCACAGGTGAGTTGCCTTAAATGCTACTGGTTTCCTTCATTATTTGAATAATTAATAGGACAGTGTTTTTTATCCCCTGTCTTTGTAGACAGAATTCTTCACTAGAACATAAGGGATCTCTGTCACGCTGACAGGAAAAAAAGAAAAGTCCTTCACAGAAAAGTTGTGTGGAATTAAAGTTTTTAAGATGAAAACAGTAAGAGAGCGGGCATGACGTGGCCATCTTGCTGGACCTCTAGCAAAACTTCTGGAGATCCTACCTAGAGCTTTCCTGAACAAGAGAAACTGAAAGTAGCTGTCTTAAGAGCACTCCTTTAGGGCCATCCAGAAACCCTGAAAACTTATATTAGTTATATATTTACATATAAATGGCAGTCAACAGTCTCTCTCTGCTATTCTACTATCTAATCAATGTTTGTTATGATTTTATGCTTTTGCTGTTCAGTCAAAAATTTAAGAAAGAAATGGAACAAAAACTCTTGAAGTGATAGATGCAATATATTTAATTTATCACTAATTTTTATGAAACTCACTGTAATTTATGACACACTTAAAGCTTTAGTTATAATATTTTTGATGACACTGTAAGAGCAAAATCATAAAGACTGAGGAAGTCATACATTTCACTGAGTATAGTAGCTATGCTATAACAATGTATTTATATTGTATTAATTTAAAGTAAATAAATTTAAATTTAAAGTTCTTAATTAAAATAAAGCAACTATTAAATAAACTGGAAAATAATAATGTAAATTGATTATATCTTTAATGCTATACAATGGATTAAATCCAGTGTTTTAAAATCACACTACGGAGGATGTGAAAATTATGTTCCCTTTTCCAGGCTTTAATATCACTCATTTAAGCACTTTAATTAAAATGCAAATTCATCTATAGAGCAAATGTAAAGACAAAAGCTTTGATGAATATGGAATATCTGAGAAATCATTAGCCAACATCACAGCACATTAGATTACTGCTACTGAATTGGAAATACAATGTTCACCGTGATGAAAACATTATAAATTAAATCAGACAGCTGTACCACCTAGTGTTTTAATTTCTGCAAACTTCACTCTGAAACACTTTCTTCTCTGAGTAACCCCCTTCATTATCATCAAAGGACTATTAAATCCTTAGCTTAAAACACTGACTCTTCTTTGTATGATTTTGCACCAAAGGAGTCTGTCTTATGTCATGTTCTGTCATCTGGCAAGCAGTGTAATGTCATGCAGTTGATGTGTCTCATATATATATATATATGCGCGCTTATATACATAAATTAATGATAGAAAAGTAAAACAGTACTTCCTGGGAATGTGAGGGCTTGGCAAGGGGGCAAAGTGATGGACTCACGGATGTAACGTCTTTCAAAAGATTTCATAAACTATACAGTTTGTAGCCATGAATAAGAGGTCTACAAACCAAACACATGCACACTCTTTGTGCACGCTCTTATGTGCAGGCATATCAGCACCCACTGCTACCCACAGCTGCCGAAGCACCCACAGTTGCGTTCTTGCTGCTCAGACCGCACTCACCAGCTGACAAGGTGCTGAGATGTTTACAGTCATCGTCACTTTGCCACATTGCTTTGTTTTGTTCTCTAAGCAGGGACCTTAAATGGTAGTTAGAGATGAATATTCCTGTGCTTCTCTCCATATTTGTGAAGACAACGTAACTAGGTGACATGGCTGTGCATCCACAGATGTCATCTAAGGGACACCTCCCAGCTCTTGTTCACCCATCCGCACCAGCCCACCACTACATCTCTCTCATTTATGTGAACACAACTGCTTGGGAGCTGCAGTCAACCAAGCTCTGAACTGACTCAGCTTAAAATACAAACTGCTGTTCTGGGAAAACTGAGGGACAGCCCAGGCTGGAAGGCAAGGTGTGTCTCCCAAGGCACCTTAGCCTGCTTAATAGTCCTCCCCATGGAGGGGCACAAGGCCCGCTCTCTCTCTGGTTTGTGGAACACCCCCTGCTACTCGTTTTGACTTTGAAGCTCCATGCAATAACAAGCGGAGCCAGACTTTCCAGTTAATCTGCAAAGTTTAGGCACTTTGCTTTGGGAGTTTGTATTAATGCAATATCAAAGCCTGTAATAACTCTGTTAAATACGTGACCATGAGCACAAGCATGATTTTTTAGTGTTTGGGCCATGCTGAGTGTTGACTGCATTTAGTTCCTATTATCAAACTCTTGAGTGCTCAGTAATTCACAGCATCCTGTAGAGCTCAGAAGTGCAACATAACACATGGTCTGGTGTAGGCAAACACAGCCATGTGGTACATCCCACACATGGGATGTGCAATTTAAGTGTAAATGCCAAGATCCACAGGGTTTCTTCTCATGAATGAGCATGCCAATCTCAATTAAACCCACAGTGTTTATTTAGAAAGTTAGATCTTAATTTCTGGCGACAGTTTAGGATGTGAGCCACTTTCTTCCAATACAGACAACTGCAGTTCAAATTCCCTTATATTACTTTTCCAGACTCAAAACTGATAAGGGAGAATACATCTAAAAAAGGGAGTGGCCCTAGTTTCCATGGCCCACTCCCTCTTTGCTGACAAGGGCAGACTGTGGCATCATTTGTGACAATACTGGCTGTGTACTGCAGTAAGATTTCAAAGGGTTCTCTTTAGTCATGTGTAATCCAACTATTGCCTAATAAAATATTCGATACACTACTGACATCAGCTGGATGGAAGGGGATTTTTTATGCTTATAATCCATTGCCCAGTAAAATTAATTCCTTAATTCGTCAGCCTAGGTTATTGTCCCCACTATAATCTAAACACAGCTGCCACCCACACACAAATTTGACCTACCATAAGGGAACGGAGCATAGCCTTTTCACTCCTAAAGCTCTACTGGTGTAAGCACCTTTTGATTCCCTGCCTTCCTGTCCTGGATCTCTTCTAAGCATTATCAATCTCTTACAGAATTTTCTAAAGGAGACTCTCTGTAAAGAACCAAATTTGAAATGTTAAATATATAAAAGGAATATAAAAGGAATACAGTTACTGATGAAAAAAAAAATGGATAGCTACTTTATTTCCCCTGCAATTATCCCCTATTTGTACAGATAAGATTGGATTGTTATTATTACCTTAAAAAGAGAAAGGACATTGAAAAACATCACCTTGCTATTTTGTACCAACATTATTAAATGAAAAAGTAAAAAGGAAAGAAAGAAAATCTCAAACGCCTTAATCTGAACTCTTTAGTGAAATGCCTAGAATTCTCTAACAGAGACTGAGTGCTGGCAATTATTTCACTGACTACTTGGGTGATTTATGCATAGTTCGTTCCTGTATGTCTGTTATAAAGCAAAAGGTATTGGAATAGAGTTGAGGACTCGACTCTATACCAGCTATTGACTCAGATACGTAAAAATTCCCAGTTAACGGCACTCAACTATGTTCAGCTGGAACATAAATAAATGTGTATTAATCAAGACAAATACAGTTCTCTAGATACTTAGCAAAATGTTAACAAGAGACTCTTGCTCAAGTTGTGACTTGTAGCTGTCTGGATGCTCCTTGGTCATATTTTATCAAACCTCTTTCTTGTAGCTTTCCCTCTGAACAACTACTAACAAGCTTCTTTCCCTGCCTCAGTCAGGAATTTTCATGAAGCAGGTGGAAATGTAATACCTTTGTGAAATTCTCCCTCTGCCAAATTTGAATGAAATTACATTTTTTCAGACGTTATCAATTCAAAGACAGGCCCCACACAATGCATGTGTGCACCTAATTAAACACACGCAGTATAATAATATCGGATACTTCATTTCCACAGGAAACAAAGTTAACTGGATTTCACTTAAAAGTTTAACCAGAGCTGGTGAGCACCATCACACAAGATATGATCAGAACATGACAACTGCAAATTTCAAAATTATCTACTCCTTATTTTTTTCAATTTAAAGCATGAAGCCTGTTAAATTTTCCCTTTGTGGGTGTGCTAACTATTCCAGGACATCTCCCTTTTCAGTTGCGCACAGTCCCTGCAAATGTTGCTGTATTACTGTGCCTTATAAATTTACTATTTCTCTTTAAACTGATAAGCAGATGATGGAAAACATATTGATGCTCCATATGGCTTGAAAGCTCATATGAAATCTCGTTCCTAAAATTGGCATATTTCAATGCCTTTAGAGCTATGAAAGGCTTTTCTCTCTGCCAGTTTTCTATACCATTATTACAATTACAATGTTTGCCACTGGAGGATACCACCTGGTTCCAGGATCCTGTATGCTATTCTCCCACATTTCCCTCCATGGGTCACCTGCCAATGAATCACCTAGGAAACTCATTACCAAAAGCACAAACTACATGGAACGGCAGAGCTGGTGGCCAGCAGATAGTGTTATTCGCTGGACCACTCAAGCCTGTTATTTCTTCAAATGCTGCGCTTCTGTCATGTTGAACGGCTGTGCTACGCTGTTTCTCATTCTCATTTGTTATTTAATTTTAATGCCATCTGACTCACTGGCGTGGGTACAATGTCTGAGCTGCTGTCAGAAAATCTGTGTGAGGCTATTTTAACTGCTATGAAAAGACAAAATGCAGTTCTCATTCTTTTAATTTGTCTTTTTTATTGAAGAATTTGCTTTTTCAGTAGCTCAGCTTAGGCATGTCATGGTCTGGATGAATTAAGAAGAAAGTGAATCCTTCTCTCCCACTGTTTAATGTTTACCTCCACTTCACGTCAGGCTGTGATTTTCCTGTTTCTGTGCTGCCAGTCTTCAGAAAGGTTCGGGGACTACTGCACATAAAACATAAAAGATCGTGACCCCATCCTAGGTTTTAAGCTGCGACCTCAATGCTTCACACCCTTTTCAAGAATCCTGCCAACACCAGGCAAATATTTTCAGTGAGAGTCTGCAGACTTCCAGAATACAGCATTCTGGTGCTTGGGTCAACTCCTGCCTTTCCCACCTTACTGCCTATAAATTCCAGCGTTCAGTCCCTGTGTTTTGGACAACCCTTTGTGTGGATTTTCCCAGGGGCTCCGCTGGGACTGCAGCAGTCAGATGTCTGCATCTGCACTGTCCCACTGTGGCTTATTTCTTTTTGTTGGACTTCAGGAATGAGGAACGTCTCCTTTGCTCCTGGACACCCACTCACAATTTAAGGCAGAGGCTTCTTCTCATTAAAGGCGCTGTACCCATTAGCCAGTGTTCCCTTACTCACCACAGCTCACAGTTCTTCAGTTCAAAGCTGATCCCACCAGATACTTTAAACCACCGAACGTCACTGCTCCCTAACTTTACTGAGTACAGAGACCTCCACAGACAGCTTGGTTACCTTTCATCATGATGAAGCTCTGAATGGTTTTATGAACTCTTTTCCGACTTAAATGAATCCATCATATTAGTGCAATAATTTAATAGAGGTTACGGTTTCAAAATTCCAAAATCGAAATTAAAAACATTTTTTTTTTTATAGCTAAATTTCTATTAGTCAAAAAAAACAATCACTACTTTTTATTTTAAAACCTTAGACTTACATAATTAATGGTACTTGCTATTTTTCAGGTTTTGCCTTTCTCCACTTCCACATGTATGTAAGACAATTTACTACATCTTTGCTTAATAATGCCAACTTTATCTTTTTTTTGCAAAAATCCAGCAGTCATGGACACTGATGGAAACAGTTCAAATGAGGAAAAAATTGGACTGAAAAATGGAGGCTAAAATGGCTCAGGCATACTTTGATTAATCTAAGCAATTCACTGACCTGAAAAGCATGGCAGCTATGGAGATAAAAATCTATTTAATCTATTGATAGATTAAAAACTTAGATGATAGTTACCATCTAACCAAACACCACAGATTTTTAATAACTGTTAGAAAATGAAGGGTGATTTTAGATTATGATGACATTAAAAATAACAGTATTCCTATTTGGGGTGTGCATTGTATGCTGACAGACATCTGACAAGACACAGAGGTTCTGACAAAAGTCATTTCACCATGTCATCATTTCAAAATGTCATCGTTTTAATCAGAGTCTGTTCTTGATGAATACTTAAATTCAGGATAAAATTAAACAACTGTTTGTTATTCTTCCTATTATTGATAATAAGGCTAGTTAAGAAATGTGTTTAAATGTATTGTGAATCAGGCATCACTGTAACAATATGTAAATTTTAGATTCCTTCTCAGTACAAGATTTGATGGTAAACTTCCTGCTTCCAGCCCAAAAAATGAGAAAATACTCTATGTTTTCACTCTGTGTTCAGGCATGAGTTTAAGAGGTTGGGAATAATGGTCCTTAGGACTAAGGTCCTTCACTGCTTAGGACATTCTGCCTGGTAACAGATATAATAGAACCTTATTAAAGCAAATAGCAAAACTTCTACTGACTTCAGTGTAGCCATAGAGCTTGTAAAATACTGCTTTTCCACACATGTAGCCCCACTCATTTCTGTAGGTCTGTTAAGGTGTGTAAATTTTGACTTGGCTGTCTGGTTAAGAGGAATAATAATAATAATGATAAATGAGCAGTGAGGCCCTGTCCCTGCTGAAGGCCAAATCTGCAGCATTTATTTCAAGTGGAACATCCTCCCAAGACTGAAAGTTTTAAATTGCACATGAGAGGAGTAAGAATTGACACATGTGCAAGAAATAGACTGAGGACCTGGCACAAAGTGCTTGTTTCGAACAAAGCAGAAAGCTTTGATTATAAAGGTGGGAATATTGTATGAGAGCATTTAAATTGGAGAAGTACAGGGAAAATTTCGAACACTTCTGAAGTATCAGGAGTTACTTCAAAGATAATGAGTGTTGAGCAGAAACAGCATTATCCTTTAATCTTGCCTTTTTCTTTTCTTTCTAGGGGAAAAAAGATCTTTACGTTTATCTTTTTACTCAGTGATCTACTTTCTTTCTTCATAGATGTTTCAATATGTTATCACTGACTTGAGTAAGAATGCATTTTAAATCAATAAGGCTGATGCAAAACATGGTATAACCTTGTCAATCTCTTGACAATTATCAAGCCTGTCTTTCTTGATAACCCATTTTTTGAAAAAATAAAAAAAAATAAATGCTGGTGGGTTGAGTTTACACCAGCAGCTCTAACATTGGATCATACATTCACTTCACCCTAGGCTTGCATTGCAACTGATACTGTTTGTCCTCCCATGTCGCATAAAGGTGACCAAGAAAACAGTACCGGTCTAAATCCAGATTGTCCCTCTGGCTAAACTCACACCAAATGATCATGAACCCAAGTCTGATCAAGACGAACCTGGTACTGCTGAGGAACGCAGGAGGGCTGATATTGTCATCATGGAACCATGCCTGTCGGCAGCTGAGCTTAGATGCCATTAAAGACTTAAGTATAACATCCAAAATCCTTTGGCGGTTAATTTAATGTTGTAGTCATATGCAAAGTTTAATTTTTAATAGAAAGTTTGTGTTGCTATATATTAAAAAGTAGGGAAAGGCTCCTTTCTTACCCTTTCCCTCCTTCCTTTTGCTTTCAGCCATGCATTTACAAGATGTGGTATTTACAAAGAATTTAACGTCAGCTATTTTAGGATTCATTCCTTCAGTGCCCATACTATTTAGTGAACATGTTCTCTTGTACTTCAATTATTCAAGCCAGAGCTGCCTGTACATAATTATTATTAAGAAACCTAACTAGGATTCCTGTTCATTTTGATGTGATTTATGTTACTGTGACAGCTTTCTTCTAACAAGTCATTAGTGATTATTTCTGAAACACCAAGGTCTAACCAGCAGCAATGTTGCTTAGACAAGAAAAGAGAACATTCTGACAGTTTGTCTTTCATTTAACCTGAATTTTCCAAGAGTGCATGATACTGTAATCTAATTTATCACATCGCAACCTTTTAATCTCTTAAGTAAGAAATTCCCCAAATGCTTTAGTAGTTTTTGATCCACTTGGCTGCACAGTAGCAAAGATTTTAAATGTGAAAACAACTGTTAGAAGAAACAATACTAGGCTAAAAGTACTAAAAAAATGACAGAAACCTTTCAAGTCTTCCTATTCTTATAAAGACGCTGAGAGCGGGGGGAAGACAGTATCTGCTCTCAGCTATCACTAGAAGGCACTACAGCATCTGAGCACTCTCCTCAGAGACAGGACACTATCGAACGTGAACTTAATGCAGCTGTGGTTGCACATCTTTTGAAAACTAAGGTTTTATAGATTATTTACTCTTTAAAAAATAAATGTCTTTGGGAAGGCTCTGTCTTTGGGTGTAAAGTCCTAAAGCACAACAGAATCTTTCCTGTTACACACTGTAAATATTTTCTCATTCTGTGATAGCTGCTGAGCTACTATAAATCAAAAAAATAACAAATGTCCCACATACTCTCCTCACACTCCACAGTTCTTCCTGAATCATCCCCTCTTTGGCTGCATACATATATGCACATCTACACACATATTTGCATATATATATATATATATGAGATATATCACTTGAAAACATTTCAGTGTCGCTCTGGCCTGGAAAACTCTTGAATGACTTCATTTTAAAGTTTTCCTTTCTTCTTTGCTTTACCTTGGGTTTCTTGTTGTTTTTTTTTTTAATGAAAGTTTTGCCATTTTGCTGTGGTGTTACAGTAACATTTACTGCTGTTGGTGTGATGAACAGTCCAACCCAAACTGCTGGTCATTAAGCACAGAATGTGACAAGGACATCTGACTGCCTGCAGCCAGAGCCCTGGCAGCCGTGACTGTGTCTGTAATATCTTGCCAGGGTGTCCTTGCTGAAGTCAGTTTTGCTGTTACTTCCTATTAGTTATGACTTTACAAATGTCGAAGTCAGAACTGAAAAAATCCTTTTACTCAGTTAATAACCCCAAACCGATAATCTCAGCTTCCTAAAACTAATAAAAAACTAAACAACATCATGGACTCAACTTTCACTATGCTGGAGCTTTACTTAGAGTATACGTTCAACATGCTTGCTCCTCACAACTGATGTACAACTAGACTTGTATAACTCTCCCTTCTGCTAAAGAAACTTCAGTGTGAGGCTGGCCATGCATTGCAATTATATGAAATGCAAACAGAAGCAGGGAGAAACAGCTGTTTTCCCAATATAGCAAATTCTTCAGGGAAATTTGTGCAGAAGGAAGCAGTAAATGCATCAGCAACCACTGACAAACTCTGATAATTACTGCAAGGCAAGAGAACATCTGCATGCAAGGAGTAAAAACAACACTACAGCTAATGAAAAGAAAAATGAAAGAAAAAAAAAACCAACCCTATGATGGGGGGTGGAAGAAAAACATCCTCTTTTTCGTGAAGAGATCACTAGCATATTACTCGATAATTTAATTCTGGCACATGCTTTTGTTGCTTGATAGCTTGTGCTTTTTTTGATTGAAATAATTTATGCTTCATTCAGAAACAGAAGGTTCCCTACCCCTACAAAAAAACTAACCAGGACCTGAGAAAGCCAGCTGTGGTATCCACTGGAGTTATTTACCACCCAGTATCCATTCTTGGACAAACCTATAGCAAGTCAAACTCACCTTACAGTCTATTTAAATCAAATGAGCATTCTAGATTCATCCTAAGACAGGACATGAAAATATTACGCAAAACAGCAAGTCAAGATACGCTACCATGTCATACTATCTGCCTGGATAACTTTGTAAAAGTTCACAGGAGAAGAGACAAAAATATGTTAAAGTTCACGTTGGAAGGTTTAAATAAACCAGCTGATTGGAAATCTTACAACATTTTTCTCAGAAAAATACTTAAGCTTTCCAGTTGTAGGTTGGTTAGGGGAAAAAAACTTACTTAGCTGATATGCTTCTGCTGTGTCTTTCACAAAGAAAATGGAGCCAATGGACACAAAATAGATTATTCTGGATGTGAGCTGTTGTGGCAACTCTCTGGGTTTTTGTCATTTCCAACTGCTGTTAGCCAGCCAACCCACCCCAAAATACTTTTTCTTAGCTTTTCTTAAATATTGCGATGATTGTGTTTTCTCTTTGTTTTGGTGTGGTTTTTTTTGTTTTGTTTGGTTTGGGGTTTTTGCTTTGTGGTTTTTTTTTTGTTTTGTTTTTTTTTTAAAAAGAAGCCCATAAAGAGGAACTAAGTACTTTTGGAGAGAGGTTCAAAATCATCAGCACTTCTTCATGTTTTACATCACTGTGAACTTTACAAAATCAGACTGTGACTACGGTCACCCTACATCTACTTTAGGCTTTCTAAGATTCTATTCCCTGCATATGTTTTTTTCCCACTTTTAAAAGAGTTACAAAATCAAAATGTTATACTGGAGATACTTTAGGAAGTAGGTATATCTAATGTTTATGATCCAGACAAAGTAAACCATAACTACTAATAACTTGTAAAGCACAGAAATGTCACACGAAGACAAAAAGAACAGAAAAAGACAAAACAATCATGTTCACAGCTACAACATAAATTCCACGTTCTGCAAATGTGATTCAGAGAGAATGGTCATGATATTACCAATTTTACCAGTGAATTAAGTCCTAATACCTCATAAGAACTTTTAGTTTTAATCAGGGAGTATTTTCCTTCCTTGAGAAAAATATAATGCATAATATTCATTTTAGGCTGCCCTCAGAATCTTACACGCTGAAGATTATTTGCAGCATTTTTACACAGACAACACTTGTCAGTCAGTGGAATTTTAATTTCCATAAGCCAGAGATCGCACAAAGACATTACCTCAAGGGCTCTGAAAACCAAGGAAAAAAAATAGATTTTCTGCCGGCCGAGTGACTGTTCTTCTTGTCTTTGCCTATTCATATTGGTAGCTCTTCTGCTCGTTTCCCTGTACATAGAGACTACCTGCAAAAACTGAAAGCTGATCTTAGTTCCTAGGCACTACTGTAAAAGCATGATTATTGCTCTTGAAAACACCAGCTATACTTTTTTAAGCTACAACTCAACTACATGCTACAGGGTCATGTGAGTGCTAACATGGGTGATCAGTGTCATGTCTATGCTGACCTTCATCTCAGGACCCACAAATTTTCTTATTGCACTACCCAGTACAAGTGCACACAAACTCAAGGAAAGATGAAGCTCCAATACTGATGGGGAAAGCAGCAGGAAGGAACACATATGTTTTATAAAACACAAAAATACATAGAATCATAGAATCATGGAATCATAGAATGTGTTGGGCTGGAAGGGACCTTTAAAGGTCATCTAGTCCAACCCCCCTGCAGTAAGCAGGGACATCTTCAACTAGATCAGGTTGCTCAGAGCCCCATCAAGCCTGGCCTTGAACACCTCCAGGGATGGGGCCTCCACCACCTCTCTGGGCAACCGGTTCCAGTGTCTCACATGTTAAGAAGTTCACCACAAATTTGCACGAGTAGGAAAGTTAATTCTAATAAACAAACTAGTATGTGGGTTTTTCTGATACAATTTTAGGATTAAGTTCTCTTTATTTCAAATTCCTTGGAAACTTCTTTATCTACTGTTGAATTTTCATCCACTCTCCCATCCTTTTCACAGCTCCTTGCTACTGTCCAGAAAGTGCACCAACGTTAAGCTTCTGAACAGAGAATTAAAGTGTGCATCGTGTTTTTGGTAAAGCCTGTATTTAATCAGATATGTTAAATACTTTTTGGTTTAATCAGTTCTTTAATGGCAATTTGTTTAACGTACTCAGCACAGCTTACTTTCAAGAAAGTGGAATGAGAAACTAAGCACAGTATTGATTATGTTGATTAACAGTGGTGGTGATTAATATCTTTCTTGCAACTTTCAAAGTCACTCCAGATGCAAATATACTTAGTCAAGCTCTTCTGCCCAGGCATCTTGTTGTTTGTGTTAAATTCTCCCTAGTCATCTTCTCCTGTGCTTTGACTCTCTTTCCAAAAAATACTAGGTTGTGATACAGTCTTCAGGCCAAAAAAGGCAATACAGCGGTGGCAAATGAGAATGAATGCACAGAGCATGGGCCAAGAGGATTTCTCCGTATTAGAAATAAATGCAACTCTCTTCAGTAAAGATAAACCCCAAATCCCTCAAATATTCTACTCCTCAGCTGCTACATGTCTGGAAAGTGAGTTTGCAGGTGTTCAAGCAAAACCTGAGTAAAACACAACTGACATCTTTAGCAATTCATTTTGAGGGGAAAAAAATCAATCAAAGAATTTATTAAAAAAAAGCTGAACTAAGCAACATGTACAGCAAGAATATGGCTCAGACCTCTGTGACCATTCAAACACTCCTAGGAACCCTGCATTGAATACTGAGATTCATAGACTGCTCAAATCGCTGAGGGCTTTAGGAAATGAACACTAATACTGTTCTTTAATTCATTTTCAGACAAACTTCATCAACATGTTTGAAAGGAAGAACAAAGCTTTTGCTGTACTACTTTTATTTCTTATTTGTCTAATGTTAAATACAGGGTCTCAGGGATACTCTGTAACTGCGTATTTCATAAATTCCTAACGGGGCCTTTGAGTGGGATTGCTGCTAAGAGACTGAGTAATCTTCTCTCCACTTCCACTTGGACAAACATTAAAACAGTTGATTATAGCTGCTAGCATGGACAGTATATGTACATTATACATATAGGCAATACACTTCTAAATAAAAAATGAGTGCTCAGGCAAGACGTCTGTAATTTAGGAGGAGCTTTTTTACTACACGCTGTCATCTGAAACTGAAAACTATCAAGAGTTAAATCAGGAAAGAAACCCAACACATGTATTTTTGAAAATTTAAAAGAGATAACACAGAAAACAAGAGTGGAAAGTGAATTAGATTACTGGAGTGTTTAAAGGACAGCAAGAAAACGTACAAGGAGGTGTTTCTACGCAATCTCTTGGTGTTCTCTTCAGTGAAAGAACACAGTTCTAGATCCCAAAGCACCTGAGGAGGCCCTGAAGCTAAGATCAAACCCCAGTGGAATAAGATAAATTATGTGCAGCAAACTGAAAACTGCATAAGCAACGAAACCAAGGGAAAGGTATCAAGGGAATACCCCTTGTTAGTACAGTAGCAGAACATGACGTCATACAAACACAGGAACAGAGACTATCTCAATCCTGTGATGTTTATTCTTCCAGTAATAGACAACAGTTTATTTACAGAACATGATACTTTCTTCACTAGTTAGGGAGCACATTTGTTTACTATACACCAAGACTTCATCAGAAAGCTATGTGAAGGTACATGTGAAACCTTAAGATCATTTTATCTCCTCTGTTGCCTCAGTGGGGAAGCTCCTTTAGTTCTGGCCACATATCAAAGAGGTTCATTAGGAACATCCAGCAGAGATTTATCACGATTTATCTACCATTCCTGACCAACTGGATTGCCCTCTACGATGAAGTGACTGGCTTAGTTGATCTCATTTACCGTGACCTTAGCAAGGTTTTTCAGACAGCCTCCAACAGCATCCTACCAGCCAAACCAAAAAGGCTACAAGGTGGGTGGAAACCCCAAGCAGTGGCACTGGCCTAGAGCCAACTGTCTGCAGAAAGCAGCTTTGCAGGAAAGGACCCAGGGCCCTGGTGGACACTGAGCTGACCATGGATGAAAGCCACCCACACCCTTAGCTACATCAGGAAGAGAGGAAGCAGCAGGGAAGTGCTTCTTCGCTTCTTTTTGGCACCTGTGAAACCTCACATGGAGGACTGTGTCCAACTGGGGGCTTTGCAGTACCAGACAGACACTGGCAAATGGAACAAATCGTATTTGTGACTTGTCACAACCCAAGGCCAGTGAGATTTTAAGGGGATGGATTATATGACATTGAGGAGCTGCTGAGAAAGCTGGGATTTTTCAGCCTGAAGGAAAGAACATTAAGGGTCTCCGTTGTTAGGGATCTAAGAGAAGCCCTGCACTACCGGGGTGCTCATCGAGAACATGGAGCCAAATTTTTCTTGGATACACACAGTGAAAGGACGAGAGGCAAAGAACAAGTTATGGCAAGGAAAATTCTGACTAGGCATGGGCAATTCCTTAGACGCATAGTTTTAAATTAAAGTTCACCATGAGAGAGGTTAAGGACTGGAACAGCATGCCCAGAGAGACGGTGAAAGTCCATCCTTGGGAACATTCACAACTTGAGTGGACAAGGTCCTCCACAACTTGATCTAATTTCTTAGTTAGTTCTAATTTCAGCAGAGGTCCCTTCCAACCTTAAATGTTTGATGATTCTGGTTCTAAGACTTGAAAATTCTCAGTAGTTCAGCCTTAGCAAGGTTATTTATTTATTTGATAAAGAAGAAAACATGTAGATTCAGGACTGTTACCATTCCTTTCCATAGTTCTGAGAAATTTCAGCATTTTTCATTACAGAAAGTGTACATTGGAGAAGATTGGTGAAGAAGAACATTGTCATTGTTTTCATACTGGAGATTAATCCCAGACTGATTGACTAAAATGCTTAAGGGTTTAGAAATCACCTTGTACTCTCACATTACAGTATGTACATGACTATTTCTGGAATGAGCTACTAAAACAGTTAAAAAACCAAATAAATATAGTATGTTCTGACTACAAGGTTACAATTTCTCCAACCATATATTTGTATTTTTATTATTTACTGTTGTAATGTAAGCTAAAAATTGAGCAACTGATAATTTTTTCCTTCAATGGTATTAGAAAGATTGGAATAATGGAAGATTATGTTTTTCCAGAAAATCGCACCAGATTTCTAGGTGTCTTTTTTCCATGTGAAATTTGTCTCATTTCCAAAACTAGTATTACCCATGTCTTTGTAGGTAGGACAATCTGTTTTTCTATACCTTACAACTATGATTATCATATGAACTAGTCACAAGATAGAAAACCAGAAAATTTCATCAAAACACCAGCTGATTAACTGACAAATACCTTCTGTTGCAAACCTCATTCCAAAAAAATCTAACCTTGAGGGAAATATGGGAAAAATGCACTTATTGCATTCTACTGTCTCACACGTGCTCACAATAAACCAAGATTAATGTTATTTTTTACCTTTTTTAACTACAGAGAAGAGAGCTGAATCCCTTTGGTGGCTAAATTAACACTTTCATTTTTTTGCTTTTTGATTTTTAATGAGCATGCATACTGAAATATATAAATTACCATTCCAAATGTCTCCCTTAGCTTTTGCCTTTATTTTCTCTTCCAAAATCTGCATTTTAAATTTTTCTCATGAACTTTTTCTCTATCCTTATCGCTTAACATTATACTAGATAGTAAGCAGATTTTATGTTTAGTGATACAGTGAGTAAGTTTTCAGTATAACAAATTTTTCATGAGTTTATTTCTGTAAAGAGATAGTTAAACATATGCTATCTTTAGACATGGACATCAGGGAGCTTTGTGAAAATTCTAGTTAAAAAAAAGAAGGAAAAATTAGGTGAGACGGATATTTTTACAAGCATAATTTTCATTAACTGTGAGGTTTTGTTAAGTGGTTAAATCTGGTTCTAATATTTCTAATTTTAGAAATAGATTACATTATTATTTAACTGCATGCAATCTCAGTTATCTTAATTGCTTCTATAGACTGTTTCTATACCGAGGTGGTTACAATGTGCCTAGATTAACCAGGTTTGGGAATCTAGAAATTTATTTCATTTTTTTATAAAACACATCATGCTTTTGTGTTTGTATGTATTTAATTCCTTTATTAAGAACTCTTAGAACAGTGTAGATACCAATGTCTTGAAAGTGTTACAAATTAATACAACTCAACTGGGTCATCTGCAGCTTCAATTTTACCTGTTTACTGTGGCTCAGCCTATGATTAATAGAGCCAATCCTTCCTTGAAGCCTGAAAGCTACTCTCTATTAATTTCCACTTTCATGCCACACACTGTAGAACATCATATAGCCTGGAGTCCACTCCTCCTCTCCTCTTTAGCTTAGCCAGAAAGTTCAATTTAAAAAATAACTATAAAAGAAACTAGGAGAAGGACAGAAAATAAAATAGTATCTGTAGAAAGTAAAGAAATAACGCATGAAATGAAAGACGTGATAAGAGTAACAAGAAAAATATATTGAGAACAAACCTTTTCCTAAGCTTAAAGTCTAGTAGTTATTCGTGGGCAGGAGTTGCTAGACTGCCTGAGAGTCCTGTCACGTAACTTTGCTTCACTGACATCCCATGTAAGATGCAAATAGTATTTTTAAGTTAGGAATGTAGAGAACATCTTAAGCCAGCCCAGTAAGATATGAATATCTAAAGGGCGGGTGTCAAGAGGATGGGGCCAGACTCTTTTCAGTGGTGCCCAGTGACAGGACAAGGGGCAATGAGCACAAACTGGAACACAGGAAATTCCATCTCAACATAAGGAAAAAATTCTTTACCTTGAGGGTGGCAGAGCACTGGAAGAGGCTGCCCAGAGAGGTGGTGGATTCCTCTCTGGAGATACTCGAAACCTGGCTGGATGCGTTCCTGTCCAGCCTGCTCTGGGTGACCCTGCTCTGGCAGCGGGGTTGGACTAGATGATCTCCAGAGGTCCCTTCCAACCCCGACCATTCTGTGATTTAGTGCTTACATCCCAGCTCCCAGGTGCAGGTGTGCTAATGGGAGAACATTGCCCATGGAGAAGGTAATGGTCCCCCTGCCAGGTGACCTGAGCACGGCGCAGGGCTGTGCCATCCCGCACACAGCACTGGCCACAGCACAAACTCCACCAGCTAGTCATGTCCAGGGAGGCTGCAGGCAGCTCCCTCGTGGTACCAGCAATTACTCCATCTGTCTGTGCTTACCTTTATCTTGATGTGAAACAGCACATTCTCATGTGAACACTTGCCTGGCAGTAGAAATGGCGCATAGAATTGCTCACTGCTAGGAAAATCCTATACAGATCCTGCGCTGATCTGCAGTGCGTTTTCCCCATCGGTCCATCTGAAGGGTTGTAAAAATATCTACACCACGCTCTTTTCCCTTCTAGTGTCAGCACCAATAAATGGTATGTTTATTCAATACTTTACGGAGTCTGAGTGCCTTTTGTACTGAAATCTGTAACAAGCACTAGCCCTGGTGCATTACATCAGGCTAGCATTATGGTCACTGAACTAATGTTTTGAAAACGAAAATGAAGAAAATAAAGCAAAAACCAAAACAAATTAAAACAACAGAAAAAGGAAAAAAAAAAGCATGGTGAATTCCTGCCTTTCAGACACGCTTTACGTTGCTCATACAGAAATCAGTGTCTTGGCTCACTGAAAGCAGAAATCAATCTAGACTGAAAGAAATGAATTCAAGAAAGTCATATCTGAAAACTTCTTTCAGTTCTATTTTTAAAAAAAAAAATTATTTCCAGTTTCTTCTTAATACCTACAATGACAGTGCCTTTGGATATCATCTCTTCTATGTAACTGTTTTTCCAAACCTGTCATTTATAAATAGGAAGAATCCTTAAACTGGTGTCTATCAGTCCTCTATTAAAATCACATGCTTCATATTATTGTCATCATTTTCCTTCTTTACGGTATACAACTAAAGTCAAAGCTGACACTGAAACTAAAGATTGTTAGCTTTCCCAAGATTTTATTTTTAGTTTACGGTTCTTTGGCTGTCTTTTGGAGGGGTGGGGTGGATGCTGGGGAGAGACAGTAACTGAGCTTCTGTGTTATTTGTAACAGTATAATTTTTTTTTTCCACAGTGTGGCAGCAAAGCCACAGAGAAAGAACTGACTCATCTCAAGAACTTTTTGCTTAGTCAAATTATGAATGGCTCAAGTCAGAGTACATAGACTCCTTGTCCTCAGTGAACTGTGTTCTGTTTGGAAAACTAAATCTCTGCTCTAGAATTCCAAATCACTGCAGGGTCCTTTTTCTTACTTTACCACAGTTTATTATTTTAATGGTCCTTTTTTCCATAATAAAAGCCTTGAAATACAAAACAGTTCACAAAAATTTTGAGTGCTGTTTTTCTGTCTTATACAGCCACGCTGCAGACCCACGGGCAAAAATGTGAAAGAAACCATCTTATGTTAATGCCTGATAGGAAGAATTCAGGAACATGCAAGCAGGCAGTAAGTGTCCTACAGTTCAACAAATGCATCAGATACAGAAATGGCACAGAGCATTCAAAGGCAAATTATTTACTTCCCAATGTCATATGTGTGTGTGTGTGCGCGCGTGTGTGTGCGCGCATGCGCGTATATGCACGTGTGTGCAAATGAGCGCAAAGAAGACAAATGTAATGAAATCTAATTCCCGGAGAATTATATGAGACAAAAACATTTACAGTCCTATTACAGGATTACTCTGTAATCCTCCAGATTGAGAATCACTATTTAAAAAAACAAAAATCATGACCACATTTCTGTGATCTATGGCTAAATCCCTTCTGACAGCAGCAATGTTCTAGCCCAGTTTTCCATCTCATTTGAACGAAATTAAGGAACTGAGCACTCTTCAGTCCTTCCACTCTCCACCCCTACTTACTAGGTACTACTTTTCTTCTAATCAGGTTAAGGTTGTGTAATTTTGAACACGTCTATTTTGATCGTCAGTTGACTTTTTACCTTCTCACAACACTATTTATTTTTCAATGTCTGAAGACAAAGGGTAAAATTCTTTCTTAGACTTAGCGATCTCAGTTTCTTAAAGAAGACTGATGCTATTTTGAAAAAGGTAAGAATTATTTTTTTTCAGGAAAATTAGTTATTCATTTCAGTATGTTTCAAGACAATCCATCAAGGAAAAGACTTTGTATAGTCATGAAAGTAATCAAAGATTTAATTATGGCTATACCAATCAAGCAAGCTAAGCAGTATGGTTGATTTATTTTTCTGCAATAGACCATAAAAAAACAATTACATTTTAGGAAATAATGTCTAATGTGAAAATGACTTAAAATGTTATTAGTCTCTGCATTATAATCAGTTAATTAAAAGTACTATTTTAGATGTAGATTATCCTATGTGACATCTTGGATATGGATTATTTAGGCATCTGGCTAAACCTACATCTACAGTGTTAACTGAATAATGAAATTACTGGAGGATCTCTTAAAATAGGTGTGCTCAATATGAACACACATGCATGTACTTTCATACGCATCAGTTGGTCTTCCTAAGTATGAATCTGAACCTTATTATGCTAAATTTAGATTTATAGAAATTCAGAGAAGCCAAAATGGACACGATGTGTGACATTAGAGAGGTTCATTTCTCATTTGGGACTTGCTGACTCATGATTTAAATACACAGTGATAAATTACTTCTGGGAAAGAGTCTAATGGTGTGTATCAAACAGAAGAAGCTATTAAATTCTAATATTTAAAACTGTGGGAGGAAATAAATATTTGGCTACACTCAAAACAGTCTTGAAAAAATGGGGAGGATTTTTTTTTTTTTAATTAAAAAACCAGCAATTTCCTTCAACTTTTAATCTCAGCAATGCATGTAAACAGCAAATGACCCACAACATAAATCTTTTAGGAATTATTCTATTCTCATATTCTGGCAAATCAATACTGACTTCCTGTCTTGCCACCCTCCTTTATCTTTGATAATGGAAAAAGGTTGTTTTATCAGTATAAATCAGATTTATCCATGCTTTGCTATGGATAACTTTAAGTCCATTTACTATGAAACTACTGCGACAAGGTCATCCATAATCAGCTCTTAACTTCAATATATTATAAAACATTTCAAATTCATTTCAGAAACATTTAATGAAAGAGGTTAAAGGAACAGAGCATGGTAGCTGCCTGTGTGGTGCCTGCAGCTATGACATGACCTGTGGATTTTGGAGCAAGGTATTATCCACGTTCAAAGGCTCGTTATTAAATGTCAGAAGTTCATAGTCATTTGGCGTAATTTGAAATCGACATTTTTAGCTAATGCTTTTTAGGTTTAGTGTACATTAAATGTTCTACTCCATGAAATCTCTGAATTTAACAAGAATAAGGAAGAATATATAGCCAATACTTTGTAAGAATACCGCTGATAGCTCCTACTGCTTACTGAAGAGAGCTGTAATGATGCACGTACAGAACTGCACACTTAGACTTGTGCTGTCCAACATCCATGCATACAAACACACAAATATGCCTGCTAGATAGTTACTTTTTTTTTTACAAATATAATCTGGATTGTCATATTATATCCTGAGTCTACTAAATACTGCTTAATTATGTTTAATTAAAGGAGGCTGTAGTCTTTTGTGAACTCCTGCAGGTACTAGAAGTCCTCCAAAAGTACGTAAAAGGAAATTTATAAGAGACTATTTATTATTGCTATGCAAAAGTTCTCTATGCAGTAGTCTATTCCACTGCAAAAGATACCCACAGAAATTAAAAAAAAACCCTGAAATCACTCTTTCAGTAGGATTCACTAGCTTGGTCACTTGGCTGATTATCAAGTAGTCATCACGTATGGCCACTGAAATGGAAACTGCTTCAACTTAATGAGAAGTCGGAATAAGCTTGAGTCAAAACTGGACTTCTGTTTGGCTTAAAACCATGTAACAGTATCTCTTCTTGCTACTGCTTTCAGTGTCCACCCTCCAGCAAGGCAAACTAAAGCTAGTATTCAAATAAACCAAGGCACATACCCCAAAGCATCACAAGCACATTAGGAAAGTGAGCTAATTTACCTCACGGAGCTCCACGCTGCTGCAATTGGTTAGTTTGAAGTTGAGTCAGCTATTTTTACACTATAATGCAGTCATCAGGACAAACATTCTTAAAATATCCCCACATTGTCTTTAAACAAGTTGTCCCTTCTTATGCCCCAGGTGAGTACCAGTGAACCCGTCCATTGCAACCAAGCACATGCTCTGGTGAGTCCTTCCTTGCCACACTGGGAAATATGACCACAGAGTTCTCCCTGACTACTTAACAGATTATCTTCACTTCCAAATCATTAACAATCAATTTAAAAACGTACATATAGATATAAGAATCAGGTTTCGGCGTTTAGGGAAGGCCTAAATTTCTACTTTTCTTCCCATCCTCTCCAAGTTCGCATATTACTTACCTTCAGGATAGGGAAGGTCATGAAAAAAAATTTTATAAATTAAAGTCACTTCATGAAAAATGGGTTTAGCTTGCATGAGAAAGAATTAATGTCTACCTCAGAGAAAAGTAATTAATAGAATTCCAGGATCTTGCAAAAGACTGTAATTCCTCTAGAGAGAAGCAAATGTTCCACAAAGGGGATGTGATAGCTTAATGAAGTGAGAAACTCTATTATATATACATACGTATATATAATGTGTGTGTGTTTGCACACAAACACAGAACACAATTTTCTTTTATTGGCTGATACTGCCTCCAGAAACAAGTTTCAATAAAACCACGCTGCTATAGTTTATAGAGTTATTCTGTCTAACCAGTTTCACAACATGCAAAATAAACTAAGGAATGACAAAGAGATAAAAAGTAAGTAAAAATGTTTTGAGAGTATTACAGATTTTTTCAACACAAAACTAGAGTACATTAGGTAATATTTCCCTATTAGCCTATGAATTTACATTATTATACATACATATATGTACTCTATGTACTTTAACATTACAATAGTATTTTTGTGTTACATGGGTTTAGAAGATACTGTGAAGCCATAATTTTGGTCTCACAGATAGTGTCTCTACATATTTGTCTTTAAGTGCACGGTTAGACCACCTTCACAAAAGGAATGAGACCCATGTTCTTTTAACCCTGTTTAATTAGTTGCCCTGCCTTTTTTTCTATACACCCTCAAGGTATACAATGGATCTAAACCCATCATTCCATGTGGCCCTTCCCACAGTTCTCATCACCACCATGTTCAACATGCATGAGTCAAACACTGAACTGTACTTAACCACAACTGAAGGAGCAGTGAGTAGTGAAACTTTTTTAAAAGATAAAAGATTTTCCTTCTATTTCTCCATAACTGAAGTAACAGGAGGTTACTTTACTAGATTTTGCAAAACAGTTCTTGGGGTTTACCCCGATCTCTTCATTTTGCCTATTGTCATCCTCTTTAATTAATCCTGGGTTAGCATATTTTATATTCATTTACTCCAAATGGACTCAGCAAAAATATGAAAAACAATCAGCATCTAAACAGATGTGCAAAAACAAAGGTATTTCTGGAGCCTAACGGTCCCCTTTCCCAGCCACAGACATAATAAAACAGTTGTTCTGAAGAAGCATCTTTTAAATTCAAAAGAAATATGGGGCCCTGGAGAATAAAAAGCAAAGAAGTCAAGACTAAGGTGGTGGAGGCATTTGTAAGATTCAACATTTTTAGCTCCATCTCCCTGCTCTGGGTGTTTCTGCTACTCGCCACATTAGAAAAATAGGTCTGACAAGGAAAATCTGAGCATTACTTGACGAAAATAGACCATTTTCATGTATTTTTATCACATTTTATTCACTGAAAAGTTATAAAGTTCTGGCTAAGTAATTATCCAGAAAGAAGTCATTAAAAATTAGGAGGCATTTTTAGAAATGTAGGGCCAGAAATGTACTTAGACATATCCAGCAAAATTAACGCCATTACTCCTGAATAACAAAATATTTATGTACATCTGTAGTTACAGAGATGCTACTGTGTAGGAAACTAGAACACGACCTTCAGTTTATTCATGGCAGCATCTTTTTCCTACGTGGTTAAAAACTTTCCACTTTCTTACAGATGTTTAAACTACTTCATATTTATCAAAGGGATAAGAGCACACAAATGGGAAATTACCATATTTACTAATTTTATGGTATCTTACGTCTTAGTAAAATTTAATGAGCCCTGTCTTTGTTTCCGTAACAGCAAATTAACAGTGAACGCTTCAAGAAATAAAGGTATGTGTTAATCTTTAATTAATAGAACAACCAAGTTCATGGAAGCCAGGAATATGCATGGGTTTTGTGAATTTGGAGGGAAAAAAGGTACTACTAGTAGACTGGAAAACAAAAGAACGAGTATGACAAGTATTAATACCTTCATGCTCAAAGAGCAAATCAGGTATAGAAGAAATTAAGTAGTGTGCTACAGCTCTGCCAAGACTTTTGAAGGATTCACAGTACCTCTCACGTTTGGAAAAATGTCCAGTTTTGGCAAAGACAATTTGGGGCTGCAATGTGGTCTCCAGCTGAAGGTAAAGGGATGCTTATCCCTTGGCAGCGAAGCACCACATGGCCAGGATGAACCACACAGCACAGATGCTACAACTTCTCCTTGTCATGTTACAGGACAGCTATAGACTTCCAGGGTTTTATTATAAAACAGGTATTCATCTCAACACAGGCTGCCCAAACACCCACTGGCACATCAACAGCTCCCTTGCAGCCCATCCGCCTCATGATGCAAGTATCTGTGTTTTGATCCCATGGCAGCTGTGCTTCCAGCCACCTGAAGAAAGGCCCCCCCTAGGAAAAAGGGCATCCAGCCCTGTCCTTTGTCACCATCTTCTCCAGTGTGCGCAAACCTGATGCGGACAACCCATCTGTCTCCTCTCAAGCATAATAGCCATGCTACTTTCATTCTGTGCTAAAAAAGAATACCAAAGGGGTCATATATTTATAAAGTATTTGCAGTTCCAATAACAGAATTTTTTCACCAAAAGTGGCATATTCACCTATTCAATTTTCATTCTAGTTTAAGAGGGTTTAGCTCCCAGATACCTGTATTCCTTTATGAATACTACTGCATATTTGTGAAAATAACTAAGCAGCTACTATCCTTAAAACTTCCCTCTCGGAAAATCATGGGTTTTTTTCTGCAGAAATTCATAGCTAACCCACACTCATTTTCTTCTTCCCAGCTTCTTCGGACGCTCAGAGAAGACGACCATTTGACACCGGCTCTTGAAGGCGCAGACCTTCGTTTGAGGCAAGGAGCGCAGAGCACTCCACTGCTTTACGGCATTGATGTCTAGTGGTGATCACAGTGCTGTCAAAAAAGTGCTTTATTTATAGCAGGCTGCTGAGTCTGTCTGAAATTATTCGTATCTCACAAATTATGCTCCATGACTGGCTTTGTTATGGGAAAACACGTCTGCATAATTGATAGCAGAATACAGGAAGGTGCTAACAACTATCAATTTCTGTTGTCAAAAAGCAGCTGAGGCTGAAATGTGCTGCTTAATGTACTGGCAAGATTATCTGATACATACGTAAAATTGTCTAAAACCCTATCATTTGGAACCAATTTTATACTTTAAAAAAATATGGAATAAAACCCAATCTACTACTCATACTAGACTTTACCCCAAAGTTTCAGAATTTGATTCTAATTGTGTATTAAGAGAAGAGATATAAGACTTTCAAATGTAAAACATTTATCAAATAGAGGATACAGTTAGAAATGCAATACCATAATATAAGTGGTAGAAGAAATTAAAATAAAAATATTTCTAGCTTTTCTCCAATGAGTGTTTAAATACTGGATATTTCAAACCCAGTCTTCCACATAATGAATACTGCTTTAATAGTAGGGACTAACCAGTCACTTCAACTTTTGCTGCAAAGATAAGGAAACTTCCTTTTTGAATTATTAAATACCTTTTGAATGCAGCTAGGGTTCACAGATCTGACAGTCTGATGAATCTCATGACTATGTTGCATTACCAAAAGACTAAAGAACCTTGGCAGCTTGATAAAAAATGAATTTCTCTCTCTACCAAGCAGAAGGATAAAATCTGGCAAAAATTAGATAAATTGGTATTTATTAATGTTCCCATTTTTTCACATGGATCTTTAGTATTCTGCAACAATTAGTAACCTCTAAAATCTAAGCTAAAAACTGCTTTTCTCTCTGGATTATGAATTTAAAAACTAATTTACATTAGTGACTGTAAGTTATCTCTAAACTTGTGTAACAGGAAAGCATACAATAAAAAAAGCCTTAATGTCATAATTCCAACAACTTTAAAAAACATTTTCACAGTTTATACCAGAGAGGAATTTTCTGAAAATTTTTACTGAGATAATTACTGTTCTTCCCAAACCAACAATAGTTTATTTTAGTGGAAGCATTGTAAATGTAGTTTCTACACTGCAAATGGACCCTCCAGTATGGCCACAAACCGCTCAAAAGATTCTGATGTGGAATTGACCTTAAATGTGTACTTTCTCTGATTCGAAATAAAATTCCATTTAATGGGCTTAAGAAACTTCTGTGGTATGTGTGTCTGTGCCTGAAACAAAATGGAGGTCTTTCTGTAATTATGTAGCATAATTCAAGCCCCATTTACTATTTAATCTTGCCACCTATGGTAGAAGGGGTTCTCCAGCAGAGGCTCTGGCCTCGTTTCTCCAGTCCCTTCAGGGTTTCTTTTCTGCGACGAGATGGAGAAGACCTTCTGATTCCTCTGTCCCTCCATGCGGGATTGCAGCTGCTCCTGTTAACTTCATTTTTCACTTGCCAGGTAGAGTATTTTATTTACCTGGAATATTCTTGGGTTTTGTTCATTTAGCTAATCCTAACAGAGTAAAAAGCCTTATTTATCAAAACTAGGGGTACTTCAAGGAGCAAAAATGATCTTATAGTGGATGATGAGTGGATTAGAAGCCCAAAAATATATGGGCACTTGACAATTTTAAATTGGATGTGAGGACACAAGTCAGGGTAGTATGGGCCAATGACAGTAAATTGAAAAAAAAAGTAAAGAAAAACAAGAAAAAAAAGTAAAATTAAAGAAAAATGAAATCAAGAAAAGTAAGTGTTTGAAATGCAGAGCTTACTGTCCAGGTTTTATTTTCATTGAGAATACATATTTTTATCACTATGTGATAGAAGTTCATGTTATTAGCATCATACTAAATTTTTGGTCTTACCCAAAGCAGGTACTCATTAGGAAAGGAAAAAAACACTTGAGGAAACATTTGTAGATGCCTTATAGCTTTGGAAGGGGTCTATAAATACTGTACAGAGCTGAGGTGAAGGCACCCAATCATTTCACAGTCGACACTGCTGGAAACGTTGCTGCCACCTTAAGGGAATACCGAAATAACTCTGAGAAGGTCAGGGTGTTTACATGTGCAAGACACAGGAGAGAAGAAAGGAAGAAAGAACAGAAAAAAGAACAAGCCAACCAGTCAGCTGACCATTTGGTCACATAGAGACCCAAAAGATTTAGACAAGCAGATAAGAACTGAGAAATTTCATTCCCTACAAGGGGAAAACTTGTTGGCAGGACAACCGAAAACCTGTGCCTGATGCATTAAGAGAGTTCTGGCAGCTTCCTTTAGATGAACAACATGTTTGTGTACATTTGATGTTCCCTTCGGGAGATTGTTTCTTTAGATTACCATTTAGGTTCTACACAGTTTTCAGACTCAGAAAATTTGCAGGAAATCGTGAATTTTTGATGTTTGAAAGGGTACAATGATCTACAAAAATGACTTTTTGATCAGGAAAGAAAAGTTCAAAGACCTAACTAGAGGCTGTGATAAGGACAGAGCCAGAGGTCTTGGGCTAGAACTCGACGCACACAAATATTACATTGTGTTCAAAAGAAAAACCTACTTTGCAAAAAGTTAACCTCACACTGTATGGCCAAGTAACAGGTAAGCTGGCACTGCCACTGACAAGAATAGCAGAAAAAAAGGTCCGAATTTACAGAAGTTAGATGCCCACATCAGTTACCTGATAGTAGTAAAGAGATGTCCTGATGGCTGCAACGCTTACTGAAGACTGAAAGTATTTGACTGAATTGGTCAAAGCCTTCAAACACAATGACTAAGTTTCCTTGGCATGCAGAAAGAATGGCTTAACAACCTGGTGAACACGAGAGGGACCTATATGGGCTACAACTACAGCAGAAAGAAAGAAGGATGAGACATTAATTCACAAGTGAAGCCATAACCAGCATGGCAAAGCTTTGTGAGGCAACTCACAGGACTGGAATATTGGTGTGGAACAACTCACTTGTTTAGCAAGTGCTGTCAATGGAATAAAAGTGCAAATGTGCTTAGTTTCAAGAACACATATAAATGCTTTAATATAGATAAACAGATTAAAAAAAGTTTGTTGAAAGTCTTGGAGAGTGGGTGCAAAGAAAAAGAGGAAAAAACCAGACATACTAATCTGAGCCAGAAAGTGAGGAGGACTACATGTTTTTCTTTGGGGTACGTGTGTGTGTGTTGTTTTTTGTGAATAAGAAACTTTAAAAGCATCTAAAGGAGATGTGACAGAGACTTTGAATTCTTACGTACCACATGAGAAAATTAAGACTTAACTTGTCAGGAAGCTACATTGGATGCAAATTGTCATTTCAGAGTGAAGAAGTTACCGTGGGAGTGGTTATTTTAAGTTTGGTGCTATCTAACAGGAAAGAATGGATTAACAATATGAAGACAGGCCTTCTGGTGAAAGCAGTCACAAACTGATTTGCTAGGAAAAATGGCATACAACAGCTACAGAAATCAAACAGAAACACCCTCCCATCGCACCACCACCATCGAAACCAAGAGATTTCAGCAAACTCTGGAAACTGGTTAAAGGTCTTGTTGAAAAATGACTTGAGGATAAACATGTGCACGTATGCTCACAGTTTATGCAGGAAGATTACATTAAATGAACAAATTGTCCCAAATAATGGAAAGAATAGGCCATTATACTTGAAAACCTTCAATGATTGTCTGTCAAACAATAATCACACAAAAAAGGAAAGCAAGGTCATATAACAAAGGAAGAATATAGAGGAAAAGGATATACAACAGAAAAACCTGAAGTATAAAATGAGTTTCAAATTGCAAGAGACAAAAGGAACAACAAGAACCCTTGATACACCTGATAACACCTGATAAATTAAAAAAAAAAAAACAAGAAAACAAGCAGGTCAGTGGTAACAGAAAGGGAGAGAAAACAGTGTAGGGAAAGGTGAAACTTAACTATCTAATAACTCCTTCACTTCAGTCTTCACAAAATGGTAAATCTTGACAAGACATTCAAGACCACTTAAAGAAAAAAATTGGATTGCAAGGCAAAGTATGCAAAGAATACATTAAAGAATATTTAGATAAGATAAATGTGTTCAAATTGGCTGGGCCTTATTAAATTCAGCTTAGAGAAACTAGACAGTGATTTCTGAATCATTAACAATTATCTTTACGAGCTTCTGGAGGACAGGGGAGGTCCCAGAGGACTGGAGAAGGGCAAATATAGCATCTGTCTCTTAAGGAGGAGAAAAGGGAGGACTGATAGAATGACAGACCAATCGGCCTAATTTTGATTCCTGGAAAGATTATTAGTAACTATTAGACAAATCTTTCGCCAGTGTCCACTGGCAGAATAGGTCAGAATAGACCCCTCTTATTACAAACTGTAATCCTAAAAAGAAAAAGAAAAAATATCCACACAAACCAAAAATACCCAAAACATTTGTTTGTCAAACCAGTACAAAAAAAATTTTTTTTGATAGAGCAAGTAACCTGGTGGAGTACAGAAGGTATGGCAGTTCACAAAATACACAAGTAAAACATGTATTTCTGGTATTTGTGTGCCAAGAGAGATAAACAGGGTCCATTCTATAATAGTCTTCAATAGAGAACATGTCTGCAGGAACACAGTAATAACTTAAGACACTTTTAAAACTGACCCAGGAGAATTACTGTAATTGCAAAGGAGAGGCAGAACTTACAGAATAATGGGTTTTCCCCCAATAATGACCAAAGTTTTGTAAACTGATTTCAAGTCCAAGAGCAATATGGCAGTTGCATGTTCTCTGCAGACCATATCGGGCTAGATTACACAGGCTCATACACTCACAAAACCGTAAAGGTTGGAAAGAAAGAAACCTTTGGTAACGGTCTGGTCCAGCCTCCTGCTGGAAGCAGGGCCAACTTCAAAGACAGATCCAACTTCAAAGTTAGGTCAGGCTGCTCAGGGCTTGTCCAGCCAAGTTCTGAAATCCTCCAGGATGGAGATTTCACAGTCTCTCTGGGCAACCCGCTCCAGCATCTGATCACCCTCAGAGCTGAGAAGCTTTTTGTATTATAGCACAAAATTTCCCTTGCTGCAGCTTGGGCACATGCACAAGTCTTCCTCCACCTTCTCTATAACCCTTAGGTAACACGAGTTCTCCTTTAGCTTTCCCCTAGTTCAGGTCAGCTCTCAGCTGCTCCTCTGTATCGTATAATCCAGCCTCTTAAACATCTGGTTGGTCTCAGCTAGACTTGTTTCAGTTTGCCAACTTTCCTGTTTTACTGTAAAACCCAAAGCTGGCCACAGTCATCTGTGGCGCTTGTCCTCTACTCTCACAGAGCAGAGGGGAAGATGCTCCGCTACAGGGCAGATAACCTGAAACACAGAAAAAGCTAAATCCTTCTCCCATCTTACTCGACTGCAAGTGCTCTAGAGATTAACTGGTTTCCTACCCCATATTCACTGATAGGCTACAAGGTGGGAAATCACTCAGTCCTACTGAGTCCCCTAAGGGGAATTATAGCTAAAGGACCGACATCAGAAATGCTTATCAATTCAACAAATGTATTTTCAACTGGTGAAGGAAATCAATATCAGTTTTAATCACTGTATTTTTCCACACATTTCTCTAGACTAGTATAGGAGAAGTCATCTCAGGTAAACTGCTGATTCTATTTTTTCCTCTTTTTCATGTTCAGAAAAATAAAAACAACACAAAATAAAAATAGCCTCTCTCTTGTAGTGCCTCAAACAGCCCACAGACAAAACAGTGCAGAAAACATCTAGCAAATTCCCAGGTCAGTGCAAAGATGTCAAGCAAGACAAGTTCCACTTGCGAAGTTTCTCCCACAGTAGGTCTGTTCGGAGGCAATGAGCCTTCAGTTGCCAAAGGACTGAATTCACAGTAACCTTTATACATTTATGGTTGAAGTATTAAAGCTCACAGTGCATGACTAAAGGAAAACCAACTAGTCCCTATTTTTAGACTCTGTCTCAGAGGTTCTGTCTATATTCTTCCATCTATATTTTAAACTCTTTTGGCTCTAAAATGCATGGCTTTTGGCAGAGAAACAAGCCAAGGTGAAAAAATGTCTAAACATCAGCTAATCGTGCATCTTCACATGCCATGATTCATGTAAGCACTCTTAATACTGCACAAACCACGGACACAAGCAGTCCCTTTGTAAAGACCAAGAAAAGTTCTAGAAAAGCCGTAGGTATTTGGAACCTGCATGGTCTGAAAAAACACAATCAAAGACATGATCAATGATAGCAATCAGCTCTGCCTGTTCTCTAAAACTTTCACGTTGAAGCATTCACTACAGTGGTATTTTATAGAACAGAAAACAGAATATTAATTAAATTCTTTGTGTTCACCTCCTAGCACAGACTGTAGGAGTTACATTCAGGTTTAAGTCCCAGGTTTCTAAGGAGGGTTACTCATCCTCCACTCACATGAATTCAGAGCCAGCACAGGCCAACTCTCTAACATAAGAACTTTTTGTACTGGGGTAGGGCAAATATACCTCCAACTTAGTATCTATCCTGTCTCCACTAGTGGCCAGAAGATGATGTGTGAAGACTGTAAAAGAAAAATAAACACAAAGTGATAGTTCCTTCAAGATATCCTTGAAGTTTTCAGACAGGGCTTTCTGTTCCAGAGGTAAATTTCTTGCATAGTTGCCTTGTTGGATTTCTCTTCCATGCATATATAAAACTGCTTTTTTGAATCCTTCTATGTTTTGGCCAAAATCATTATCAGCTAACGAAGAGCTTTATAAATTGACTATGTGCACTGTAACAGGTACATCCGCAGTACGTTCTGAATCTGCCACGATAATTTCACTCCTCATACTTTAATTACGAGAAACAATAAAACTCTTTATGTCCCTTCATGCCACTCACTCTTATAACCTCCTGTATCATCTCCTGCCTCCCCCCTCACTAGTCATTTTTTTCAAGGCTGAAGAGCCCCGATCTGCTTAGACCCATCCTTGTACTAAACCCTTTGAATATCTTTGATCATCCATGCTGCCTTTCTCTGTACCCTTTCTAGCTTTGTTTTGTCCTTTTTGAGACACCAGAACAGCATACAGGATTCAAGATAAAGGCAACAGATTCATACAGTGATATAATGGTATTTGCTTTTGTTCTCTTTTCCTTTCCTAATAATTCCTAATGTCATATCGCTTTTTTGATAGCTACTCAGCACCGAGGTGACATTTTCAGAGCACAACCTATTATAATTCACAGATCTCATCCTGAACAAATCCAAGAACACAGCACACTGTTGCAGACGTAACGGGAGGACTGTTTTTAACATGTACATTACTTCACGTTTATGCGTACTGACATTTTATCACCCATTCATTCAACACTTTGCAATTCTTCACTGTTGGCCTTTTGCCCATCCCTAAGAGAAACTTCTCCCTCCCCTGCGATCCCCTTTTTCTGGGATCCTGATAGCAGCAATGAGGATGAGATTTAGATTTAAGGAGGTCTCTGCAAAAAAACAGTGGTTATAATCCTTTCATATAAAGCTGGAAACTACTTTAGTTTTTCTGGTAATGTGAGCTATTTTTCACCATTTGCATTTATGAATCAAAGGGTTAAAAAACAGTACTTTTTTATTAAAGACAAAATGAAATCTCTGAAAAGGTAGATAAGCAGGGTAACGGAGACATCCTTAAGCAACAATATTTCACAGTTTTTTCTTACGGAGAGTCAATTGCTATTTGAACTGTTTTCTACTCTTGTTGAATACTTCAATCAACTTTTAAGTCATACTAGGGAGCAAAGGTCTTTAAAGATCATTTGATTCATTAGTTTAACTTTATGTGAGCTAGTCTGCTCTGCCAGCCACTCCTGTCAGCTCCTCCTGTTAAGAGGCACCTTGCACCTCTCCCTCCTCTAACAATTTCTCCCGCTAGTCATGCTTTGAGCTGCAGTTTGCTTTGAGAGTCTCTCCCATTTAATTAATTCCAGCACCTTTGCCAAGAGTTGCCATTTCTTTGAATTTTGTGTGTAATGTAAAGAATCAAACAGTTTCTCACTTCACAGGAGACATTAAGATGTCTCTGGAGAAGACCAACCTGCAGGTCTTCTTTTCAGCCTTCGTACTCCCATGCTAGATGATACTGCTTCGGTTTAGGGAGGCCTAAGATGTATTGATACAATTTTTTGTATCCTATTCGACGTACAAAACTTTCTGATGATAAAACTTCATTTTTAAAAAAACCAACACCTCTCTGTTGAGTTTACATATGCAATCCAAAAGTGTTTCAGGCCTGTCACTGACAATCTCCATTTATTTATTTTTCACTTCAGAAAAATCAAGTAATTTCTGAGGCATGATTTCCCCTTAGAAAAGCTTTGTAAACTCCACTTAGCCGTGGACCTACAGTCTACTTGCTTTAGAAATTGCTATGATTCATATGACTGATTTGTTCTTCTCCTTGTCCTGTTATTTGAAATGTATCTTCTAACACACAGCCTGTAGTAAGAGTGTCCTTGTATAGGAAATACCCTAAGCTCTTCCCTTGTGCTCCACACAAACATGGAAACATGGATTAATTTAGTCTTTCCATTTACTCATATATAAGCACTCTGTGATTATCTATTGGTCCTGTAGACTCTCTGTAAGACTTTCTGTTGCTTATACACAGCGAACAATCTTTTTAATAGTTTTTTTATGCCTTTAGCAAGTTATTTTTCAAGATTTTATTGGAATGTCGTAATATCTTTATAGTTAAGCACAGTGTGTAGATTTTTCTAGTTTCCTTTCTTGTACCTTCTGAATATCGATTTTCTAGCTAGTAATTTCTTTGACCCTTCTATTAAATGACACCTTTTATTTCCCCACTAAAATCTGTTTTGATATGGTAGTGTGGATTTTTACTGAGCCTCTAATTTGATATTTTAAAATTCAAATTATCCCCATTACATCTGAATATGCTTTACCCTTCTGAATGGTCCTTTCAATTTTCTTTTGATGAACTCCTCGTTTTAACATAGATCTTCTTTTTAAGTTAGGCAGTAATATAATGAATTCTGCTGTTCTTGTCAGAATATTGAATCTAATTACATTATAGTGACCTAACGAGTTGGAGAATAGCTCTTTAACAGTAACATTCTGAACTGGATCCTATGTCCTCCTTCAGATCAACTCAAATATTTCTTCTTTTTTTGTGGGTCCGTGAGTAGCTGTTACATGGGACAGTCATTTGTGGGTTTTCAAAATTTACATTTGGAATCACATTTAACCTATCTTCAATGAGGATAATGCAATTTTTCCATTATAATTGTATTTTTTAAGTGGCATGTTCTATGGCATACTTCACTGAATACGTTTCTTAGATTCAGATACTAAATTCTTACATCTATGGCTGAATACTAAGAATAAAAAATTACTCTGAATTGCTATTTAAAATTATTCTTCAATAGGGAACATATCCCTCAAAAGTGGAGGGAGTGGAAGTGGAAGTGGAAAAAGGCATAATGAAATAGTAGCAATATGTTTTCCTTAGAGTTAAAAAAATCTTTTACAGCTTTGTCAGTACAGTGGTACGTTTTTCCTCTTTCTGTCTTTTCTTCCTTTGTCCCATTCTGTTTCTGCCTTTTTCATCTGCCATTCTACTTTAAATTCTGTAATTAGTCTTGAAGCTTGATTTTTGTATTCCCATTGATTAAACTAGGAGTAAAGAAAGACAATTCACAGGAAGATCAAAGCACTAAGCAACCTTTATCCACAAGAACCTAGTACCACTAGGGGCAGCTGCAACGATTTACAAAAGAAATTCTATAAAAAGACTTAGTTTGAAAGACACGTTATTTGACTGATACACTGTAGTGGTCTGTTTAACAATGGTCTCTGAGAGACTGCCACTTTCCTATTAAAAAAAACATACCTAGAGGACAAAACTAATTTTTTTAAAGGAACACGAAAGACTTGTTTTCTCTTGCTTAGTTTTTCATCCTTCATTAGGACGAAAGTCAGAATTTTGTCCAAGTAGGTCATTATCCTATACCTTGAGAGCCAGGGCATGAGAAAAACGTCTGTACAAAATCATCCTAGAGCTTGATTCCTATTTGTGACTTTGAATGCACACGGAAAGGGAAGTTTTGATTTATGAATTACATTATTTATTAAAATTATTTTATCTATATGAAAGAGTTTAATGTTAGTAACTTAAGACATTTTTCATGAAAAGCCCCATGACATAAATTGCTCTGTAAACAAGGAAAGTTAAGAGTATTGAAAGTTATATGAACATCGTTAAAATGTGGCAAACCAGAATATAATTTTGCCTAAAGTACAATTTCCATTCTTCAAGAACACAAAATCTCAAAAATTGTTACAGAAAGGTAAAGACTCATAGCTGTTCTCATAGCCTCCTCTAAATTTTTGTTTCAACAGTTTTATATAAGGTGGTGAATAAAGGGCTAGTTTTACCCACCAGTGGGACTGAGTAATATATCCAAGGACAGAAGTAGAAGCTCAGATCTCCATTCTCCCAAGATTTCAGCCCATGCCATTACGAGGCAAGCTGCTTCCACCTGCTATTACACAAGGGTTAAGAAACTTATGACAGTGACTTGCAGTTAAGCCTCTTTTGCAGATGAAAGTATGAATGCATATCCCTCGTTCTGTGATACGGTTCAGTCACTTTTGGGAAAAATGACCCCAACAGCAGCTCCTCATTCTCTAAAAGGCTTGTGAATTTAAGCCAGGCTTTTTACTGAATGTATAAAAGAGAAGCCTCGCTATTTGAACACACATATTCATTCCTTGAAAAGTCTAAAACCTTTTTTACTTTCGCTTCATTTGATTCAGTTGCTAGCCAAACCAAAAATATATTTTAAAAGAAACATTATTTATATCCAAACCCCTTTTATCACAGCAGTGAAGACTGGAGATGCAGCTGTAAATGACGTGATGAATTTATATAACCTTAGATGCCTATTCTGTCAGTGCTCACCTGGTATATCCATGACCGATGCCTTAAAAGAACAAAGCATAGTGCTTCATTAAACTCCAAAAAGCTATCGACCTAAGTGTCTATGTGATTCCACAAGAAGGAAGAAGGTAAAAATAAACAAATACCATTTTAGTTTAATTAAAATGTTAAAATTTTTAGTTTAATAAAAAGATTAAAAAAAGATGTGTCTGTAGTCTTACGTGCATACCCGCAGAAAAAAAATGCACATAGTCTCTATGGCAGCCAAAAACTACATAAAACATTAGAGTTTAGCCCACAAAGGATAATAAATCTCAGTTTCTTTGTCAGAGAACCCTTACGTGTAATGAAAATGTATACTTCTGTGCCATCTCTCAATGTGTCTCTGAACAGTTATTGAAAAGGTACAATAGTCTAAACTCATTCAAAATAAATAAACCGATCATACGGCTTAAATGCTCTCGAGGGATAAAGCATTCGATAATATCATTGAAGAGTCAACTAATCACAGTAAAACCGATCAAGTTACAAATAGGACTTATTCTTTACCCTTAATAATGACCAAAAAAGAAAGAAATCTTTATGAAGATATCTGCTCTTCAGCACACCTTTTTATTGGAAAAGATACCTGTACTACACAAAAAAGAAGAATGTTTATTTTAGAAGTACAGAAGGATGGTTTCAAATTCAAACACCCATTGCTCTTTTACAAGGGAAATGAGTTTGAGAAAGGTAAAACCAGACGGAAAAGAAATTTTTAAAAGGATGGTCCTAAGTTTCAGATATCCTGAAATAAATTTAAAAAAAAACTAAGGCAAATAGTTTGTTCAGTTTCAATTTATAGCAGAAATATAAGAGGGACAGAGAAGGGCAAGGAGCATGATCAAAGATAAGGAATGGACTTCTGTATAAAGTGTGACAAAATATAAAACTAAACAACAGTTGCTCAGTAGCTCTTCCAGCTGAAAAACTAGAGGACACCCAAGGAAACTAGCAGGTGGAGAAAGAAGTATCTTCACACAGTGCACACTTAAGATACAAAGTTCTTTTTCACAGAATGCTGCAGATTCTAAATAAAAAGATTAATCAAAAAATAGCTTTAAGAATTCATAGATGAAAAAAACGTCAAGAACTATTAAATACAATGAGATTATCTCCTGTTCAGCAAGTCCTTGAATTTTAAGTTGCTGGGAATCAAGAGAGCTTTCCTGTGAGACCTCAATATATGCTTTTCTTATTTTTTACCTTCTCTAAACATCCTGACTTTTGACAAAGCTAAGATATAGAGCTAAATTAACTTCCCTCTGACCTACAAGAGATTTTTATGTCCTGTATTGTCATTTATATGCCAAACTGGAATTTTATTTATATGCCCGTAAACCCTCATGAACCCTTCAAAGAGTATAATAATTCTCATTGCAGATAAAACAGCTCTATAAAGCTATATTGTCTAACAAAATTAATAATACTTGACAGGAGAAGTTTGGAACCACTATAATCTACTTTAGGGTGAAGTTATGCATGTTTTTAATATTTTACAACCTGCACTATGTCAATGCCATGCAAGACTACACAGACGTGTGCTACAATGTAGTTTCAAGTATCTATATAACATAAAATGTATTATGTATTATAAGTAGTTCACACTACTATGTACGATATTGATATCTCTGCTAGCATGACACAGGTTGACATGAAACTGGTAAAAAAATGGGAAGAGGGCCTTACTATGTCTGGAGGCATTTTCAATCGGCGACCAAGCAGGTGGCAGAAATAAAGAATCCTCTCACCTTCTTAAAGCTGCTGAAATGAAATGTTTATTTGACTAGTAAGTCACGGTGTAGACTGTGAAGCTCAACAAACAAATAAATTTAACACAGCCTCCCAGAGAAGTAGGTCACCTCATTTTCAAGGAAGCAATATAAATAAAAACAGAAACCGCCTAAAATATGGATAGACGTCCTTGCAATCTGGGTAAGATTAGAGGCTGAAAGACTGTGGATAACTTAGTTTCTCTTCATTACATATTGAAATTATCTTGTATAGTTTACAGTTGTATTTCTCTTTCTTCTTGTAAAAGAGTTTATGCATTCCATACTATTGAATAATAAATTGTGGTGTGATTATCAACCTTATTTCTTTATCTACTGCTAGTAAAAAAAGTCTTTGTTTAACACTTCTCACCCATGTTGTGGCTCAACTGTGCCAACACAGCAAGACACCATTCCTTCATCGCTGCCTCAGAGAGCTTATTCTCAAAAAGCATTTCCCGGTGTTTGCTGGATTTCTTAGGAGAAGCTCATTAAACACAGTGGAACAATCTGTGCCATAATACTCCAATTTTATAATTGTATATGGCTTACAAAATCCCACTGAAATAATTTGCTAAATATGAATCTTAATTTAATCTTTACCAAAGGCAAAGACTGTGTACTGTAACCTGATGTGTCTTGGGCTTAGGTTTTCAACTGTAGTATGTGCACCCTCTACCTGATCATAGTTGAATGCTTTTTTTGTGACTTTTCCTCTCCAACGAGAAGCAGACCACGCCTTTCATGGGTCTTCTCAAAAGATATAGTTCAACTTCTTGTTACTCATAAATCTACTGTGAGGTTTGAAGAGTTACCGCCACCAAGCCACTCTCACAATTAAGAGTCTGAATGGCAAAATGATGAAATAATACTGCAAGAAAATATCTGAGGAATCAGAATTTGCAGCTGGGAATCCTGTAATCTTGTTTCAGTTGGTTTTTGCCCAGCAGTTCACACAGGAATATGCAGGCTAAAAAATAATAAATCAATAAAATTAAAGCACTTAAATCCATTATTAACATACTGAGCATGAGAAGGAATGTTTATTCACAGTGATTTACTTACATCCACTCAGAAGAGATTCAGGGGTCAGTTATCAGAAAGTATCATCACAGCGACTGACAGTGGTTAAAAAAGTGAATACAACAATTGTTAGGAAAGAATAAGAAACGAAAAGACCATCGTTGTGCCTTTATATACGACACTCATCTCTTGAATATTGTGCACAGTGCTGATTTTTCAATCTTCGAATATTGAGCAACAAGAAACTTTCAGAGGAAAGAACAGCACGGACAGTCCAGTATATAGAGTGATTTCTGTGTCACAAGAGTTCATCCTGGAAAAGAGAGATCTACAGAGAAATGGACCAAAACCATAATACACTCCATGAAAATATCAAGTAGCAAGTTTAAAACAAAGGGAAGGAAGTTCATTTCCTATCTACTATATAACTAACTGTGGAATTCATAACCACAGGATCTTGTGAGGTCAAAAGTCCACTCTGGGGGGAAAAAAAAATCATTAAAATGAAAAGTACTAAAAAAGTCAGACAAAAGATTGAAATATTCACTGTGATTACTACTGTAAATTAGAGAAAATCTACAGCTCAAGAAGTTCTTAAACGTCTGCTTGCTGAAGCCTAAAAAGCCATGCTAAGGAAGGTTCATATTAAATTTACGCTCAATTTCTCCTACGCTTCCCATGATGGGTCAGTATATTAATTTCATTGAATACTTAGTCTGATGCAATATAACTGTTGTTAGGTTTTCATTTCATTATTTTATCACCACTATCTTTTTGATTTTTTTTTTACCCTTGTCTTCATTGCTACATCATGATATTTATTCTGAAAGTTTGGCTGATGTCCTTAGTACGTTCTCTTAGCTAGACAGATTTTCCAGATTTAAAAAGCAAGAATCTCTAAAAAACACAGGAGTACAAATCAGTGTTTCTAAAATCCTGTTCTGACCTTCACCCCCCTCACTGCAAGTCCTCCTTTTCTACTTAACACTTTTCTCTGACAACTCTTTCTTTCCTTGAAAATCATCAATCCACAAAATTTAAGTGACAGCTACCCTCCATTAGAAGATTAACTCTGCTTAAAAATTATTCTTTATTAAGAAGTACCATTTAACACTAAAATGAGATGCTTGGATGAACACTGCAAAATTTAGAAACATGATTATTGTATTATTATCATTTAATGATTTACATTTTACAGCTAACTTTTTTATAAGAAAGCCATTTCTCCATTTTACATTCACACTGTACATACTGACTTAGAACTACACATCTAACTATTGTGGAACAAAGATAGCATGAAAAAGAGTCTGCTCAGAAAGAGAAATTACCATATTCATGACTTTCTAGATCAATTTTTCAGAAAGCAATAGAAGACAGAATTTGAACCAGAAAAAGTTATTGTCAAGTTTCCTCATTAAAAAGACAGCTCCTTAAAATAGCAAAACTTGTTAAAAAATATAAAGGAACATTTCTTTAAAAGCAATTTAAAAAAATTACAGATCCAATAGGTCTGAAATCCACGTACAAAAACGTTAGATAATAGACAGATGTATTTTGTATGTGCAAATCTAGTTCATTGAAGCCTGCAAGAAAGGAATAAAAGATAAATATGTATATTAGAAAAGCAAAGTAGATAATGAAAAGTAATTTTCCAAAGACACAAACCTAATCATTAAAAAGATTATTTAATCACAACACTGTTGAAGTAATAGGGTGTAAAGCAAGCAACTGAAGAATACAGACTACTTGGCTTTTTGAATCACCACCTCATTGCCATCCTTTATGGGTGTCTTTAAAAGCATCTCTATCACGAGAGCTAAAGAAAAAGGTATCCTACAGCTATGTCGCAAGAGGCTGAGAAATGTAAATTTATTTTATGGTTTAAACATCTATTTAGAGTCTGAGCTACTAAGTTCCTGTACAATGGCTTGGTCAATACCTTTCAGAAAACAGTCTGAGTGAGAAAGCTTGTCCTTTTTTAGCCTGAAATCTTTTTCATAATGAAAAGAGTACAAGGAGCCAAATCTCAAAATAATCCTACAATAACAATTACAGACAAGACTTTAAAATCCATTGACAAAATTACTTCTATTTTAACAGCCTAAGTTTCATCATGTACATCTCCAGATTTGTTTAGCTAAATACAGATAAGAAACACAGTGAAGAGAAAATTTGTTCTCCTTGTACTATAAGCACTGTTACCTATAGGAAATAAAACAGCTTTGGTGACTAGGTGACAAAAGGTGTCTGCACCAGAGCACTGTTAGTGTGAAACAGGTTCTCACCTGAGGGTACAAGAGCCTCATTTCTTCACAACAAACATCTAATGTTTGGGTGCATTTCTGCCTGCCAGGCTGGCAACTCCTGAGTGTTTCTCAGTATCTTAAAAATAAAAACACTTCACTGTTAAGGTTATTTTCTTTTTCTTAAATTTGTGAAGTTTCTTGAATTCTCTTGATTCCCAGTTTATGTCTGCAGTCCAACAACAGGAAGAGGGGGTATTTAGACATTTGAGATGGAACAGCATTTTTGAACAAAGACCCTTATGCCTTCCCTCAGTATCTAATGGACCATGACTTGCTTGATGGGGAAACTAAAAAAGAATATGATCATCCATATGGAATAAGATCAATTGAAACAGGACCAGGTAGACAGACAACTACAGAATAAAGACTATTCCTGGAGAGCTTGTGCGTATCCTTAAATCCTTATGCAGCAGTTTGATGTATGCAGGCAGCAGACCCTTACTTCAGTACAAAAGTGTCAGCAAAGATTGCTTTACTTATTCATTCCACACTAGACTCGCTCTTTTTGCCATTGAGAACATCAACATTGAATGAACAGAAAAGTGAACTGCAACACATCCGTGTCTCAATTTTGGTATTTTATAAAAACTGAAACTGATAAACCACCTTTTAAATGGGTGCCAGTCATCTTAGAGAATGACTCAATTCACTGAACAAGGTTATTAGTTTAACAACTAAAGCTGACATTCTCCCAAGTTTAATTTATGTACTATGTCTACAATACATTTTCAATTTATATTTTATCTAGCACATTACACTCTGTCACCATACTTGCAGACATACAATATGAAGCTACAGAGTGAATCAAGTTTTCTAAATATCTTTTTCTAAGCCAGGATTCTAGGTGAAAACTGAAGCCTTTAAATAAAGCGGGAATATTTATTTTTCCAGGAACTTCACATCAGAATCTATTTCCTTAAACCAACACAGTTCCCTCAGATTATCAGAATGTATGAATACATACATTGTCAGCGTACTTCACTGCAATGACGTAATAACCGCTCTACCAGGCTTATGGCCTCTCAAGATTGACAAGAAATAAATACAACTATAGCTGTTCTCACACTATCACGGCTGAATGTAAAGACTCATAAATACCTTAATTATCTTCCTGCTGGCACTATTCATTTTCCTCAGCAAACTCAATAATTAGGGAAGCACACCTTAAAGTAAGGCAAAGTAAATATCAGAACGTCAAAAATCAGAATAATGGAAGTGATTTTGGCAACACAGAACTATTACTGGGACATTGATGAGCTGCTGACAGAATCCAAATCCCTCTCCTTCAGGAATTTGCAGCCATCTGTCCACAATATTTAATTTGTTCCTGTGGAGCCACTTGTGCGATGGTCTGGTGCCTTGAGGTATAAAAGTACTCAGATCTTCCTACGAAATCCTCTCTGTACACCTGGGAACAGAGACATCACCTGTCAAACAGTAGGGCGTATAACATCAAAGATTTCCTGAACTGAGTGCATTAGCATCCTTTTGACTGATGAAGAAGATTTGCCAGACTTGGGTGGAAGGACCCCAACAGTTACTGCAACGGAAAAGTGTTCTACAGAAGCACAGATACGGCACCTAATGGGATATTCATGGGGTACCCTAATGGGGTATCTGCTTTCTCTTCTCCTCAGCTGGCTCCAGAACACTCTAGTCACCCAAGGAACTGTCCTTAAACCTTCATACACTCTTTCAAAAATTTGCCCAGATGTTAACCAACAGAAAAACCCATTTCTCCTATACGGGCATTTACTCTGAATTGGACTGCCTATTCAGAAGCAATCTCAGACATCTATAAACGGTCATGCTGGCATTAAAAAGCAATAAATATAGCACGCTTCAAGTAGAAGTGTCCACAGCATTAGCTAATTCTGTGCATCTTCTATGAAACAGTACTTCTGGTTCTTGCATTTCCCCAGTTAGGCCTAGGGAGGGAAGTGCTGGAAACAACTCCTGGTAAAATAAGATGACTTTTACATTCCTCTAAAAGAGTCTTCTAATTAAAAAAGGCCAGATTGTCTTCCACTATAGAACAGATAGAGGAGTTTCAGTGTGAAAAATAAACCAAGCCTACAAAAGGTGAAACTGGAGAGCAGCCACAAAGGCTAAAGTACTCCCCTAACGCAGAAATGAAAATTCACACAGGAGCTAAAACAGAATTACACCTTGTGTTGGGAGAAACAGCAAGTCACACTAACAAGGGCAACAGATACCTTGTTTGCTGCAACCATAGTGCAATTTAAGCATAGTTGTTCTGCTACACTCATTTGTAACTGTGTTGTCTGCCTGTACTGTCAACTGAAATAGCTCGCTGTGGGTTTAACAAACCCTGTGTGTGTCTCTAAAGGGAGTTCTGTGGCACCTTTGCAAATACTTCACTCCCAGCGTGTGCTCTGCAGTGACTGCAATGGCATCAGAGGGGGTTTCACATCAGCGGCCGGCCCGGCAGAAAGCCCACACAGTAGGAGCAGGGCAGGTAGGAGCATCACGTTACTTTTGTAGGGTACTGCCATGTGGTTAAATTTCCAGGTACACGTACGAACACTAAGACCATGAAGAAAATACCAACACTGCTTGTTAAGAATAAAAGATATTTAGATGCTGTGAAACTACTTCTTAGACCATTATTCTGTGAATACTGATAAAGAACCTACTTAACAACTGAGATGCAATACCAGGCAAATGTTTACATGACCAGAATGTGAAAGATAGATAAAACCCTGCAGGTTGGCTACCTTTGCATTGTTCTAACCTGTTAGGATATCTTTCCTTGATATACCGAAGTAGAAACTAAGAAACAGGCTAAGTATAGTTTAAGCTGCCTTATTTAACTATGACATAATTAGCAATGATGACTTGCTTGAACAGTGAGGTGATGGAAGTCTCTTGGGTGATAATATAAAGTGAAATTTCTGACAAAAATTTTAAAGAAATATATTTAGTGGTTAGCAAACAGGACTTAATAAAATCATAGAATGGCCTAGGTTGGAAGGGACCTTTCAGATCATCTAGTCCCACCATCAACTTAACTCTGACAAAAACCCTCACTAAACCATACCCCTACCTAATGGTTTCCCTAATATCTACCCGTCTTTTAAATACCTCCAGGGATGGTGACTCAACCACTTCCCTGGGCAGCCTGTTCCAATGCTTAATAACCCTTTCAGTGTAAAAATTTTTCGTAATATCCAGTCATTCATTGATTTATCCTGCCTCATTTATTACTGGCTCTGTTCAAAAGGGATCCTCTCTATTCCTTAATAATAGCTTTTCATATAGTGTTAATACATTCTGAAATACTATATAAATATTTAAGATCGCTTCTCTTCACGAAAGCACCAAAGAGGGAGAAAGGGGGATTTTCTTTCTGGTGTTTTATTTACAATTCAACATTTGCAAATATAAATATACTAAATAGAAAGCCACATGCAGAGTCAGGAGAGCTGTGGTGGCAAATTTTTAACTGCTTAAAGTTTGGTTTTGTACTATGAACCTTACAGTAATTTGAATCCTGCTGGCCCAAACAAAGAAAGTAGACCTTTTCTGGTGTACATACGTGGAAGAATTGTTTCAGCAGGCTTTTCTCAATACGTATCACACTTCACTGCACACTCTCCTCTCACTGGGGAGAGGATGGAAGAACAAACAACAGTTGACAGATGTTAGTCACATCGCCCAGTGCACCACCAGCAGGCAGGCAGATACCAGACAGAGCAGACAGGAGCACAATACGACACTCTCTGTATACTAAAACACTCTGGTAATTCACTTACAATACGGAGTTGGGTCACTCTTAAGCACTTATATATGGTGACAACCTCACCAATTAAATATATTGGTTCTCCCCTATTAGTTTCTATTCCCTCTCTACCACACCGCAGGAGTCAGAAAAAGTACATTTATGCTAATAACAGCAACGTGCCTGGGAATGTCCCTGAGTACTGACATACTAGCTGGATATGACCCACGGCTCTGTTAGCAAACTCTCTCATCCACCAAGGCAGGATAGCTGTGCGCAAACGGCAGATTGGGAATCATCTCTGAAAAGTTTTGACTCCTGAGTGATGTCCAGGAATTGCTGGGGAGAGAATGAGTTGGCACACACCAGAAGCTTCCCAGGGACCACGAGTACAGATGATTAAGTCCCGTGTCTGGGACTTTGCCAGGTAATGTTTAATGTATTAATACAGTAGCAGGGAAGTAATAAATGGAAAACCTTGTACTTTGAAGCAGCCTTTTTTATTTCACTGTGTCGCAGTGCCTACATGTTCTGCTTTTGCTATGTCTGTGCATCAAACCATGGCCCCTGGAAGGCGAATGTCCTTCACCCAGCAGAAATGTCTAAATGCTGGGAGCCACCCGAGAATCATTTCAGTGATAGCATTACAAAGCTGTGAAAGATGCTACGAAGACCTTCTAAAATATAACCATCCTGGAACGAAAAAGCTGCCAGAACGTTAGTGGCTATTGCCACTAACAGTTAAAGTCTGCTGGCAATAGGGTGCCTGAGGTTGTGCATACCACTCTTTATCGCGTATAATGGTGAAACAACACTGAACACTTCTGTCTATATTAATATTTATAAATCTAGGGGAGCAAACAACCTTTAGCTAGGATAATGTGAGCAAGGACATGTGAAAGATGGATGATTTATTATGTCAAGCAGACGCAAGAGACTCACTACTAAAAGCAATAGGCCCAGTGGGGATAGACGCTTCACAGCTGCAATTCATTGACTACAGATCCAATAAAAGAAGCAATGTGACATTTTTACTGGTATCCCACTAATGCCAGATTCAAAAGGAGTAATTTAATTTAAGGAACAGGTCACGCAAATAATCTTTGTGGTAACTCAGTCACAAGCCTGACAAGTTGCATAGCACCTCAGCATAAAAAGGTATTTTCTGATATTATTATTAACAACATCCTTTTTGGTATTCCACGTTCTTTATTTCAGCTTGTAATCTGAAAGTAGAAGTTTCTCAGACTCTTTTGAAAATCAAAGCAATTGCCATCCACTGTGTTTCTCTTTGTCCTACCAGTGATACCTTCAAAGTATTACAGAAGCTTAGTTACGACATGACATCCTTTGATTGAATTCATACATTTTCCATGAACAATCCTTTATTCCTGTATAACTTAAATGACCATAGTACCTCAATTTCCAGTAATCACGACTACCTCAAAACCGGCTCAATGTGACAGCAACATAAAATTGTTATTTCAAGTAGCTAATGGACCATTCTACTGTATCAGTCCAATTACTAATGAAAAGCAGAAAAATCAACACCATCACTCTTCCCTTTGACACTGTGCCTATCAGGTAACATCATTAATCCAGCTTCTTAGTGTATATGTGACTGAAATAGTAACATTATTCATGATAGTTTCAAACTCATGGCATAAAATCCGTAGATCATGGACTGGTGTGGATTTGTACCTGCCTTGTGTATACTGATTTTTTCCCAGGAAATTTCATGTTTCTTTCTGTTACTGATCTTCAGTACCAGTTGATACAGTCACTTAGATGATATCATCTAGTGCTAACCAATTTAGAGCATCTCTGAAGTCTTGGTGTAGGCAGGAGATCTTAATCCATTTTCTTGCATTCACAAATGAAATTATTCAGCCTCTCTCACTCCCTTTTGCAGCCTGCAATGTTGTTTGGGTAATCACAGGGCATCAGCAATACCAAACTGCTAAACTTTCATACAAACTTTTTGGGCCTGACCTAATTTCACAGCATCCAGTGGAGCTGCATAAAATGTTATCTTGCGTGCAAAAAATAAGGGCGTGTCAAAGCTACAAATACCTGCGTGTCAAAAAAATGGTGTAAGAACATGGTCATACTGCAGTTGGTAACACCTGTTTCTTTTTTGCATTGTAGATGAGATCCAACATTAGCTTGTGTCTTGCAAATCTTGGTTCAGTTTAGTATGTTTCAAAGTGCAAATAAATCAGTGTTATCTTAAAACCACACTTAGGTTCTTTCTAAAAATAGGAAAGTGCTGGAGGTCACTGTGTAGTGAAGGGAACACACAGTAGAAGAGCATAAGTCATTTCAAAGACTACTTGGAGACGGCTTTTAACATAAAATTTGCTTCAGTTTGGTGATTTCCATCTGTTTCTTTGCATGCGTCCTTTAAAACTTTCTAAAGGATATTTGAGAAACTGAGTCTGTTTAAGAAATAAACCAAAACATTTTCTGGGGGGGGNNNNCAAAACATTTTCTGAGGGGGGGGGGAACACATTTATTAGTATTTTTTGATGGTTTTTACAAAGCAAAACTTTAGAATTATTTTTACAAAGCAAAACTGACACTAGTGTTATGTTATACACTTTGCTGTGCAAATCTTAAAGATCTGCAAGAAAATGGAATGAGGAAAGAAGTACAGTTTATACAATGTATTAGAGTAAGTGAAAATTAATTACTTACGGAGGTTTTACTATTTCCTTTCTACATATATACTTCGATAAAAGTGGTGGAGCTCCTAAAGTAGAAAAAATGAGGAAGGATTCGTTGTATCTAGGCAACTACTGCCCAACATTCACACACATGCATTTTTATCTCTATAGAAAGGTACACGCAAGGTCAGATCCAAACCCACGGCTGGTTTCGGAGGTGGGTTCTTGTCTTTACCATTGATTTACATTTCGGACCTTAATTACATTTTATTCCTTCTCTTCAGTAACTGCTATTATCTAATCCAGTTTGTCTGAATTGATTTTGTAAGTTGAAAATGTCAGTATGAATCACAGAACATTTGGCATGTTAGAAAATAAATATAATGAAAACGAAAACATTTGAAAACTAAAGAGCTGGCTGGTGGGTAAATACAAACCAAAGTAGGGCTATGTTCATGATGCAGGCTTTTGCTCCTCAGAGGATGGTCCTTCTCCGAATGCAAGACGCTTGATATCCCTGAAGGACATTACCCCCTGGTTTACTTCTGTCTGTTTTGTTAGAACGAATGTGCCTCTGGGGGAGCCATTCACTTGCATCTAGATTTCGAGGGGTTTGCTGTTACGATAGCAGCTGGCTTGGAAGAGCTGGTAAAGACTGCAGTTGCATAAGAAAATACATCCTGGACCATATAACATCCTCCAAAAAGAAGCCCAAACCAGGTGGGACTGCAAGATTATGTCATAATTTTTGTAATTCATAATTTCTTACAACACATTATTAGTTTGCAAAAGTTGAGTAAATTCAATATGTTTTGCTCCTTTTCCCTTTGCCTTAAAGAAAATTATGACTCCTCCATGGAAAAGAATTTTCTCTTCACGATACTTTCAAACCGCTAAAATATTAATCTGGATTTAGAAACAAAAATTGAGGAGGGATGAGGTGTGTTATGAGGGGGTTGCACAGCAAGGAGTCTTAAAGGAAAAAAAAACAAAACAAAATTACTCTAGTGGCAGCTAAAATCCAACACCTATGAAATATGGAAGGTCCTATCTCCCCACTCACACTTAGCGTGATGCCAGGATTCTAAAACACCACGAGTACTACAAATAAAACTGCCTGGGTCCTGTGAAACACACCCCAAAGTTACACCACTGGGAAGACAGTATATAGTATTAAGGTGGCATCACTGTAAATAGGGAGTTTGAGCAACTAAAACACTTACCCTTACTTCTGGGGAAAATACAGGAGCCCTTCTAGTCTCCTTTCCTCCTCTAAGTGACTGCACTCTCTTAATAAGCCATTTAGAGTCTCTCTGCATTTTAACCCTGCCTTCTCTTTCAGGAAATTCAGATGATTCCACTAAGTATGGTGCCTAAACCTGCACCCTTCACTTGCTTTAACAGCAATAAATTAATTCCAGAACACTACTAGGTTTGCTTTCACATTTAGATAGCATCATAAACAATGTAATGTGGCAAGGTTATGTTGTAGTTTCTATTTAGCATCATTGGCCTTGTAAACTAATTACCAATCTCATTTTAGAGTGCCAAATTTAAATATGTCCTCAAAACTGTCCTCTAGGTTAAGAATCATTGCTCACTAGTTTCAGTATTTTCCGCAAATAGTTCATTTAAACTGTTCTGCTTTCACCGAAGCAGTTATTTCTTATGTCAGACAAAGAGTGATAAGCAGATGCTGACTAAAATGCAGCCATCAGATTAAGCGCAGAGAATGGAATATATGACTGTATTCATGAAATCCCTCATACAGCCAAAACAGGATTTCACATAGAATCATAGAATTGTCTAGGTTGGAGGGGACCTTTAAGATCATCAAGTCCAATCATTAACCTAACACTGCCAAAACCACCACTAAACCATGTCCCTCAGCACCACATTTACCCGTCATTTAGATACCTCCAGGGATAGCGATTCCATCATTTCCCTGGGCAGCCTGTTCCAATGTTTGGTAACCCTTTCTGCAAATAAATTTTTCCTAATACCCATCCTAAACCTCCCCTGGCACAACTTGAGGCCATTTCCTCTTGTCCTATTGCCTGTTACCTGGGAGAAGAGACCGACCCCCACCTCTCTACAACCTCCTTTAAGGTAGTTGTAGAGAACGATAAGGTCTCCCCTCAGCCTCCTCTTCTCCAGACTGAACAATCCCAGTTTCCTCAGACGCTCCTCGTAAGACTTCTGCTCTAGACTAAGTCTAGACAAAGTATTAGGTGTACCAAGGGTGTAGAATTACATTAAGTTCAAATATACTGGGAAAGTTACAGATGAAAGTCTAAATTTTCCCTCCATAACAAAGGTATGTGATTGTATTGTGCTGTCCAAGAGCTAAACCCCACAACGAAAAATAATCCAATGTTTCCACAGAGAATTCAAAAGAACTCAAACACTCACTAGCCATGTAAATTCCTCTACTAGTACACATCCCAACAGAATGAAAGACTAAAATAAAATCTACAAACTGTATGTACAACAAAATGTACTGTTCATAAAGATAGTAATGTGAAATATCCTAAATCCAGATACACCAATACACATACTTTGTGCTTTGGTATCTGCTAATTATCAACCAGTTGATCATTTTATTAAACAACGTCATCTGACCAACTGCACTAACACCTAAACCAAAATCACTTTGACAATCTGTAGATTTATTGTGGGAGCACTCAAAGGATTGCAACACACCAAAGGTATCAACTTCTAGGCAGTTAACACAGCATCTTGAAAACATATCCTTCAAGGGCATTCACTATCCTTTCTTAGACATCTTGGACACTGAAAAACATTTTTTTCCCCATCACATATAAAATATGAGATGCCTCCTGCATGATTCCTATTGGCAGAAAGCATCATTTATTTGAAAGTAGGGCAACATATACATTGACATCTCCTATATCAATAAGAAAAGCTTAGTTTACCATAGTGAAAGGGCTGAACCAGGCACATAAAAAATGAAAGCCTAGGACAATTACACAAAAACGTAATAGGAAAACAAACTGACAGGCGAATTATTTCTAAATCTTGGTTGCAGATAATTTTGCTACCATAATTCTGAATGTGATCAAGACTTTCACATGAAGGGAAAAATGAACAAGAGGCATTTGTTTGTGGTAGAACTAGGAATACTATTTTCTATCTACCTACGTTCACAAGGTGCATGTCAGTGAGGAAACTGATCCTGAAGTGAGATTCATCGACTTCTGAATCTCTAATAGCTTGAAAATGTGCACCAGCAGACACTGCTGTGTGATGAAACAGTTTATCAGTAGGAGAAATTATTTTTATCTTTAATCAAGCAGGTATAAGTGTATGTAATCTAGTATTTCAACTCTCACCCCCCCAAAAAGCGCCCATCCAAAGCACATTTCCATAATTGCAGATGTCGTCTTCAACTTTGCAGGAGAAAAAAAAAATAATACAAGAGCTTTTTCAATGCATCCTACATCTAACTCTAAGGCTTAAAAGGCAAAGTCTCATATTTTTATGCTTTAAAAAAAATAAAAATGGATTAATCTCAACAGGCAGTTGTCTCCCATGGATTATTAGGTCTCTCAAGAAAGCTTATGTAACACACATAGGTCTTATGATTAGCTTGAAAACCCAAGGAGACATATTATTATCCTCTTAAAAGTAATGGGCCATATTCGCAACAGGGCTTTCAAGATAAAAGTTATTCCAAGTTTTTCTGATTTCAACATTGTTTCTTACTTCAAAAACTCTTTTGACTTTTAACTCCAGCATGTGCGGAAAGTTATTAGTAGCGGCGCAGAAAGCACCCCCTGCAGTACTAGACAGAGGAGGCTGCTGTAACTGTGTAGGAACTTTTGCTATGATAAGCCTTTACACAGAAGTCAAAACCAGTGAAAATTTCAACTCATGAGCCCAGGTGAATGATCAAATAACAACTAATCTGTTCACCTGCACTACTTATTAAAATAAAATGGAAAAGGGCATTCTTCAGTATGAAGGGCCAAGTCTCTAAAAGCGTGTTATTTCTGGGCACAGTCATACAGCAGCAAAAAAAGTGCAAGTTTGAGATTTTTTATTTACCTGAAAAATCAGACTGGATCCCCCTTTCTACATTGTTTGCTTTCTCCACTTTTATTTCTTTCTGCTTTTTTTTTCTTGCATGTTTTTGTCCTTACCAGTTTCAGAATCTGGTTCTGTTCCCTTTTGCTGCTGTTGCTTTATCCTTCTTTTTCCACCCCAGCTTCTTTATCCTTTGAAAGCTCTCTAACCCTCTCAACCTCTTCTTCCATTTCTGGAAAATCAGCTCAGTTAAATCCGTAACATCTAATTCAGATATTGGGAAGCGTGTGTGGACTAACTATATATGAACTATACTAACTATATGGAAAGGTATTCTAAAGATCCTTAGGAGATGCCAAGGACAAGAAAAGAGAGGGGAATTTGAGCCTCCTTTCTCAGTCGCCTCTGAGAGGTTGTCCCGAGTCCCACCAGGGCACAGCAAACGCAGGAGGTGTCATGCTGAAATGACCGACTGCAGTAAAAAGGACACTTGCTGGTTTAGACCATGCTGATGAATAGATGGACAAGGAAGAAAAATGTCTTCTAGTCAAGATGATAAACAAATGCCGTTTCACCTAAGTAAGGAAAAGAGAAAAACTAACAGCAAAGCTGAAAGTCAAATGGAGAGCAAAGGAGAGGATCCTCTGTGCTTTTAACACCAGGACAGAGCCACAACAGTACACTTTCCACCCCAGAGAGGCAGAGGGAGGCCACTGCATCCTCCCCCACTGCAGAAAGGCATCAGGGCTCATTCCTTCCCAGAAGCCTGAATTGCTATCTTGACCAGCTCAGCAGAGATCTGTAGGTCTTGAATACCAGCTTGTATCTGAGACAGCATCAAAACCTTCTGTAGAAAGACTACTCAAATTTACACTTGGAATGAAATAGCCTAAAGAAACCAGGGAGCCTACTTTGCTGAATATTTTCAAGTGTTAACAGGACATACGCATATATCACAAAAAATCATAGGTATCTCCAGCCTCCTAGATAGCAAGTGTAGATTTTGCATCTTCTGTAAGTCGCACAAGATCAATGGAGTGATTAAGGATGACACAGTTCTGAAATCCTGAGGGAAATATTATGCCCATAATGAAGAGACAGATGCCAAATGACCCATTTGTGGAAATCAACTCCCTCATCAGAGGTGATAACTTGGCCACAGTGAAAACAGTGCAATTGCCTCCTTCCTGTACATGTAGCCTTTAATATTACTGAAAAGCATGCATCACAAAGTCTATGAAATGTTAAATGCTCTGAGAAGTGACTGAAATTATCAGAGGATTTAAAAATTTAATCATTAATGCTATTATCTTAGACTGATAGACTCGGATAATCCTCAGTGACACTTAAAACTTCCATAAACAAAAAATATCCTTGTAGTTTGAAAAATAAGTCCATTCATGCAAAAATAATCTACATTTCCCAGTCAAAATTGGCTCAAGGGGTTTCTGCAGTTTTCTCCTTTTGCAAGCATTCATCTAGCAGATGCTATCATTTTAACTCCTGTGAATTGATTCTTATCCTATCTTGGTTATTGCACATTTTTTCTGTTCCTCTTAACAGAGCTTTCTGGGAATTCTAGCGAGGAGAAATCAGTATTGCCGCCAAACCAGCTGTTAAATGTGAGAAAACAATTGAAGAAGTCATTTCACAGGATATTTTCTATGATAGTATCTGTGCTTGATTGTCTTACCAGCAAATTTTACAGATGTAAAATGTTCAATGTCTAAAATGTTGTATCTGTCTGTATGGCTATAGACACACTCACACACACTCCCTAGTGCAGCATGACTGAAATTCAGAAATAATCCCACTAAAGGATAAATGAGATAGAATTTTTTATATTATAAAGTCATGTTAAAGTCACTGGCGTAAAAAAAAAAAAAATAAATGGGGCTTGTAAATTGTTGAGCAAGTCATGTTTTCTGCTCCAAGGAACACAGTAATCTTACCTCAAAAGCTCCAAGGAGGAGATTAATTCTGTAGGTCTTGTCTGCTAACTAACTAAACATCAAAAAGGCCAAAATATTGCCTCAGTTGATCCTGAAGTTTCTTTTTCCTTATCAATTAAACCAAAGTTCCTAGAGGAGAAAATGAGAAGGATAGTTCCTCATGGTTTTTCTGGAAAAAGTCTTGACAGGACAAAGTGCTGCAGTGCTTTAAAAAAAAAAAAACAAAACAAAAAAAAAAAACCACAAAAAACAACAACACCCAAAAAACAAAAAACCAAAAACAAACAAGAAACCCCCTACTCTAATGTGTCTTATGTTAATGGAACTTGTTCTTGTTTTGTGAGTTGTGCTCTTCTGAAACTCTTGCTCCAATCTCGGCAGACCAAAGGTGGAAGCGAGTACATTTATAAAAATTACACTGTCGGCAGTTAGCAGTTCAAGCCGTAATCAATTCAAGAAAAAAATAGGAAAAATGAAAGCACAGGGCAGCATTTGTTGATACTCTTCCAACAGAGCTCAGGAAAAATCTGCTGAAATTCTTTTGACTTTTTCTGTAAGAATAAGAACAAAATAGTAGCTGTTATGGATTCAAAATGCTAATATATATTGTTCCGAGATTTGTCTCGGTGTGTGTGCACACCAACGTGCATGTGTATTTTGGTCTTATAGCTATGAGAGCAAAAAGCCTTCCAGGAAAAAGAACCACATAACTCCAGATACAAAAGCATGAGCTGCCCACAAACTCTGAATCTGACCCCAACATGCTGCAGGCTGATCACCCTCTTTTCTCAAGCAGAGAAAAGTAAAGTTGCCCACGGAAAAATTGCATGTAAAAATGCAAAGCTATTTCTAGTTTTCTTATGCCAAGCGGCAGTCATGCATGCAAGGAAGAAAAAAAAACTTGTGAGTCCAGAATACACAGAAGTTTGAAACAGATAGTCGAGTTCAAGAGGAGAACAACACTTTAAATATTTCACTCCAAAAGAAATTGCTGGACAATATAAATACAAACATGCACACTGCCTGATATTTACACCCTATTATTTAATTTAACTTCTTTAGGAATAAACAAGTGAAGACAGTTACTTGGCTGTACTGTGTCATATTTTAATAGAGGGCAACACAAGATCCAAGAAAATAGAAAGTTGGTCTGCTAACTCTGACATCACTCCACTTCACCACCTAAAAGAGTAAAACTAGAATCCTTACAGAGGAAGAAAAAAAGAAAAAAAAACTAAATCAAACTTCATTATAAAATAATCTAAATACAGATAAGCTAGGTCTGACTGAATTATAGCAATTTCTGTAAAACCACTTTACAGGGCTTTGCATATCTATTATTTTAATAGCGGTATTCTTTTTTCCTAAAAGGATATCTTTGAGTTGCTCTGACAGGTTTATCTTCATGATTTATGGTCCCCCTGGCCTATTTTGCATAGTACAAATGAGACTATGGAGGAAAATTTAAATGAGCGAAAACAGCATTAGCCCTTGTTACTGAGTCATTCGTTGACTGTGCTTTACAGTACATATTTTAAAATAACGGCTCTGCAGAGAAGAATGTAGGCACCTAAGTAAACTTAATTTTCCATTAAAGATTAATTAAGAGAAAATCATATAACTGCAGTTAAAAAGAGCGAAACATCTTCTCCATGTCCCCCATCAAAGCAACCATGGGTAGTGATGAGGGGAAGTAAAACTCTGCAACTTAAATAACAGTCTTCCCCTAGAAAAAACTTATTTCCCCAGAACCTGTGGAACACAGGTTTTTAATCCAACTAAACTCAGTGCTTAGGAGATCAACTAATAGCAGCAAACATCTCTGTGGAGGCTGGGTCTCTCTGAACCTACAGAGGTCTTATCTACAGCCTCCAGCAGAACTCACCCAGACTCCTGGCTGGCAACCAAAGCCAAGAACCCGTGCCCTAAGACGCCCTCCGGAAAGTTACTGCATAGATTCACATCCATCAAAACTGTACCCTCTGCTGAAGGGGAAAGAAGAAACAGCAGTATGTGGAGAGTGCCCTAGAGTATTCAAAGATTATGAATGCTGGAAAAGAAGATGATGTTGAGCAATTCTTGACTTTAAAACCAAACTTTTAAATTGGCCTGGAATTGACACATGGAGGTAAAATAATCTTTTACCCCTTACAGACCTGAGAGCTGCCCCAAGAAACCTGGCCATTGCTTGCAATTTCTGCTAGCATTTACTGAAGTCTTCCTGTTCGCAGAGTCATGGCATTAACTGTTTACCTACCTCAACTCAGATTATTAGGAAGCTTATACGACTAGCAAAATTTAAATGGCATATCTATTCTTAATACACAATATTTAACATGGGAAGGATACAGTGAAAAAGTCTTTGGTTACAGAAACTCATGAAAATGCAAGCTAGTATTTCACTCGGGAGCAATGAAGGCAAATTATTTTACTTGGCAATTAAGAGTATATACACAACACCCACAGGGCTGCCAGAAGCTGGACCTGAAAACATGGCAGTGGAAGTAGCAGTAACAAAACAACATGCCTGAGAATCTGTTCCTACATGTTTTTTAGGTTCTCAGAGACCAGGTCACAAAGAGACGGGGCTCACTGTAAAGCATCTGCTCCGGCTGACCAAGGCAGTCCTTAAAAAAAAAAAAAAAAAAAAAATGCAGCACACAAGTTGGCCATCCTTCAGTCCAAAGCCCTACTCGCTATTCTATTCTAGTCTGCGAAAAAACCATTCAACCACAGGGTTACAATTTGCTTCACAAATGTGTTAGCGCTTAGTTCTTACTTCCCTGTTCAGCACATCAAGCTCTCCCATGTACTTTCTCACTTCATTCCCGAACGTCACTTTTCTTCAGATAAGATCCACTTATATAACTTCAGGGCAGAACGAAAATTTTCTGTTTTCCTTAATCTTAATAAATCCTCGTTCTCCTGGATGTTTCTTCAGTGCTAATGAAAATTCATAGGACATCTGTTCATTCATAACTAGAACAATTTATACCTTGGAATTTTCTTTCTGCGTAAAAAAATAGTGCAAGACGACCAGTCTATTTAAAGATTCTCCCAGGGATTATACTCAATCATCCACTTCCTTGTGCTTTTTGCTATCAGACCTTATTAGCCTCATTATTTCCTATGCTTCTGAAAATCTGTTGTCCTTTTCTGTTTCTCCAAAACAAGCTGTAAATTCTTCTTTCACAGTTCCCTGACATTTTTTCAGGTCGACATGAAGAGCCACCTGTTCTACTTGGCATATAATTCCTGTTTTTTCACTTTAAAAGCAGTACAATTTACTGACAAGCCTTAAGCTTCACGACTTTCTTCATATTTTTTGTTCAAACTTTTTCTATAATGTCCCATTGACCATCTTTGTCAGACTTACAAGTTTAACCTTATGACATATTATAACTTACTCATATTAATCTTTTATTTGCAGATTGTGGTTGAAATAATTTGTGATGCATTTTGTAATGTATGCTCAAACTGATAATTATTGTCTAGGATACTCAAAAGTCTACTTCTCAGCCTTTTTTCCTTTTCTTAAAATACATAAGAAACTGTATTTTCTGGCTAGTAGCTAAATGATTCCAGACATTTTCCTGCAGCCCTTGGTCTCTCTTTCTCTAGATCTCAAGTGAGAAATAAGGAAACGTCACTGGATAGATTTTATAGAAAAAAAACATGGGAAAACACAGGTAAGTTTACTATCAAAAATCATCATAACTATTTTGAGCCCCTTCTTAAAGACACCATAATATCCCTTATCAAGTAGTTCAACATATGTGAGGAAATAGGGAGAATGACAGTCACAGTTCTAAGAAATAAAATAATACAGGAGAATTACAATTTTTCTGTACTAGCTAAACATGAAGTTACACTTGAACTGAATCCCCCCAGCTGTCTCAAAGCTGTATCCCATGCTTGTTTCTACACGACTGTGTTTTGATCGTTCAGACAGAACAAATGAATCCGGTGCAATCTGTTCAAAATACACTATGTGGTAGTTATCAGGCACGGGCTTTACAGCAGCGAAAGTCAAAGTTTGAGTTTCTTAAGTTATGCTGTACAACCAGAACCAGTGTCATCGCTTCTAGATGCCATTAAGTTCCCTTGCAGCACTGTTGATTAATGTGTATATTAGTTCAGAAGGCTAGGCAGGCAAATGACATAGGTCCAAATGGCATAAGGGAAGCACAGATTCAGGGCGGGGAAAGTACGTAAGTGAAACAAAAGTTTGAAAAAGCAACAGTAACCTCAAAGTGAAAGGATATGCTAATTCAGGTTATTCTTATAATGATAGACTGCGATCATTTTGGGAACAGATGTGCAGTTCACCATATAGAAATGACCACAACATCTACTCAATTAACTGAATGCCTCAAATTGTGCCCTCATTAACCATAACATCCTCTGTAGACTTCATGAAGTGTAAAGGACACCTTGACAAATTAAGGTGTGTGTTTTCTAAAAAATGGAAATTTGGGTTAAAGTAAGTAGCATTAGAACTACTTAAAGTTCTAATTTAGCAGAGATTGTGAAACATTGTGCAAAAAAAAAAAAATATCTGAATTACTCTGGATTTTCCTGGGATTTCCCTCATCCAGGAAGCTCTGTTTAAACTCCGGGTTTAGTTTATTGTAGAGAACTTGATTGTTCATTTGGATTTCAGATCTGTTAAAATTTAATCTTAGTAATAAAATGATAGTTAAATACTGAGACAATTAATTAAATAATAACACCATTAGACAGAAATAACCATGAGCAGGTCACAGAAACTTTGTCACCTTTTCCATGGATTTACACTACTCTACCTTATTAGAGAAAATGACTTGGAAATATTTCATTCCCAGTTTTGTTTTTTTTCCCCCTTAAATCCCGCATCTTACATGATCGTAGAACTACCACTGCTGAATCCCATATTCCGTTCTATATGACAATCATTGTCCTGATGTGATGTGATTCTGTATAGGATTAGCTAGTTTTGTAAGAAAATTATTTTTTCCTAATAAAATTATTGTGTTAATACTGGGGATCTCACAACAGCAAGGACATTAAGAGTCCTCAAGACAGCAGAACCACAGTTTTCTTGTTGCTGAACTGAACTACAGACAACAATTTCTTGACACAGGCAGGAATAACTCTCTTATATTTTATCACATTCAGAAGTCAACCTGACACCTTCCCTGAGATGCCATTAAAACTAATAGGGTTTCTTTATTCCTAGGAGTCTGTAGAAACACCCAGCCTACGAAGCCAAAAGTGCACTTTGTCTTCTAGAACAAAGGGTAGGCAGCATTTATTCTCTGAAATTTTCAAACAGAAATATGATGCATAAAGAAACTCCTGCTTCAGGTGGCAGTAGGAATGAGACTCTATTTTATTTTACTTTAAACTTACTTAAAACCTTCAGAGGTGTTTCCTATCCAGTATAATTTTTTATTCTCTTCTGCCTTAACGCCTTCCATGTAGATTTTCTTCCACACTTCACATGACAGGATGGTCACTGCCAAAGCACTTTTATCGACCTCTCTGCTTCAAAAGCTGCTAGAAGCCCTAATGCATTCTATCTTGCTTTTTATCAACAGCGAAGCAAGTTCCTTCACCCAAAACTCAGAGGAGTAATTGGCCTCAGTTAAAAACTGGCAAAAAGCCCAAGCCTGTTGACTTTCAAAGCATTCATAAAAAGACCAGTTGTTACACCAGGCTTTTCAGAAAGGTAAATGAGGATGACTTGTAAATTAAGGGATAGAAAAAAGCAGGGCAACCAAACTCTGAGAAATTTGACATAACCACCTGGAGGCATCTTCTACAGAGCTTCCAATTACCCAGTGCAGATTACTCAAAAGGCAGAATGGAGGAGGCTATTGTAAGGCTGCTTGGCTCAGAGTGATTTCCAAATAGCATTTAGTATCAAGAATTAAATCTATGACACAAACAAAAATAAGTCTCATAAATGAAAGAATGAAGTGCAATTTCTGTAGAAACAGGGAAGAGAGCTCCAGAGTGTCCAGAAAGAACACAAAAGCATAAATAACCAGCTTGTCTGTCTGTGCCTCTTCTATGCCACAGAGTTAATTTCATAAATTTGAGGAGTTAAATAAGTTCTGATAACAGATCAGACTGCGATTTAAGACAAAACAAAGATCAGTAGAAGACCCCAAATAAACTCCTGTCAAGGAAAAAGTGTCCCTTAGTTCCCAATCAAGCTGTCAGAATGAAAACGCTCTTTGTACTGAATACAAAAATACAGAAAACGGATCCTGAAGTAGAAATATATGCTTACCATCAAGTCAAAAAGCCTGTAAGCCAAAGCTCAACAGTAACAGACAAAAAAAAAAATTAGCAATTTTAGCAACCCTCTACAATGAGCCACCATAACTTGACCTAGCTAGTGCTTCATACACATCATCTTTCATCGCTGTCATGTCCAAATTACTTCGTTTAGAAGGATCATTCTGCAAGATTTTAACGAGAGGGTCACTGCATGAATGTCATTTCACCCCAGACTATTGAACAGTACCTGCTTGGGACATCAACCTGAAAGCAACCGAGATTTATTTTAAGTGGTCAGAGCTGTACAAGCCCATAGGAGCAGGAGGAAAATTAAAAGCTTTGACGAGTCAGGAGATTAAACTCATGGCTTGCCGGCGCTAGCTAAGGAATATGCGAACTTAACATATGACTAATAACAAACTGGAAAGACACAAAAATAGCCGTTGCTCTGTTAAAAAGCAAAGCAAACCAAACCTTTTTCTCAGTCAAATAACTGCTTGCGTTGCAGGGGCAAGAGAACAAAAGGGTAAGAAAAGTGAAGAGCTTTTCAGGTAACAGACATCTCTCAAATGAATACAGCCGACAGCTGCCAATGCTAAACCACCCAGAAGCAAAGGGCAGAAGGGTGAAGGACTGAATCCTTCATTTCTATTTAAACATCAAAAAAACCCAACACACCATACAATGCGGAAACCGAGCAGTCTATTTAAGAAAAGATATTTTTGGGGTGGAAGGAGATTAATATCTTTCTACTACACTCAATACCTTAGCAGAGCCCTGCAAGTCCATTCTGAAAACAGGCTGCTTGAAGCTTTTCTTGAGATTTTTTTTTATTTTAAATTCTTAGTTCACTTCTATTTCCTGAGTAGAAACCAGGGGCTGCAAGTCTAATGCAGGGAAATAACCTTTTGAGGGTACAGAAAGCACCACACAGGACCTGCAGAAATGAATTATATACCTGAAATATTTATTATGTATTTATTAGATATCTCAAGAAAATAAAGAGCCAGCTACAAAATCCTTGGAATTTGGGTGCAGGGAAATCTGAAGAGAGAGTACTTTTTATCTAATTTTTCTCCTCCCATTGACTTAGAGCAGTATTAAACAAGAGAATCCAATATATACTGGAATAAAACCGTAATAAAGGGTTTGAGAAATTGATGATATAATTAAAGAAACCCCAGGCCTGACGTATCCCATCAGTAAATACACAACAAATTCCACAGCCTGTTCCACGCTGAAGACATTTCTAATGCAATGTTTTAAGTATGCCTTAATATACATTCTTTGCATTTTTCCTAGGCTGAACTTTATTAAACTCCTTGCATTTTTTCCTAATACAGGTTTACCTAACGAAGGCAGAAATAAATTAGCACAAAAGAAAATAGGCTTTTAATTCAGTGACTTGAGAAAAAAAAAATGAAAACCCAGTAACACTATTTTCTATCACTGAGCCACTTTTTCCTATAAGTTGAATTTCTGGGAGCAAACCCTTCTTGTACATTGTAGGAGATATCACACAGAAAAATGATCACCGGTTTTGACAGCTTACACGCGTTGTATATCAGTAATTGACATTCATTTGGGAGCCTTTCTTTATTTTTTGGAAAAATTTCTCTTATTTGATGCTTGCTAATTAGACATTTGAGAGTAAGAGCAACCTGTCATCTTAATGTCACTCCATAGCTTGACAAAGGAAACAAAAAATGCAACAGAAACCATAATCATGCGTTCCTATGAATGCCGAGAAATAAACAAAAAAAGGGAATATATGGCCTTTGTGGGTAAAAATATCCCCCTGGAATTTTTTCCCAGTGCAGTTTTGTACTGCATATGTGTAGAAAGGGAAACGTCAAAATGCAGATCTTGAGTTAGGGCCCACGCACTTCATCTTTCCCCCTGTACCTGTAGTGCCAAAGCAACTTTGCCTTCTGGAATCCCAATCTGCCATGTAGCGGTTACTGCTGCATGAAGGACATTTGTGACTGAGTGAAAACCAAAAGAGCGCTGACTGGCACTGGCGTGAGAGGCACATGCCCTTTTGTCAGCAGCACTGTAAAATTAAAGAAAACAAAACACCACCCACCCTACTTTACCATGAGTTCTATAGTTGCCTAGTTAAAGTCTTAAGGGAGGGGCAGAATTCTTCATGCTTTCTCATTTTTCTTGCAAGTTATTTTTCAAATTATGACACAGTATGATGGAATCATTCAAAATACAATTTTAAAAGAAAAATACAACCCCCCATTAAAATAATCTTCTAAAAACAATGACCTAAATATAAGTTTATAAAGAAAGGACACATAATAACTTTTTTCTCCCACCCCCCCAAGCCCCCCATAGTACAGAGTGAAACAAATTAAAATTTTATAAACATCCATCTGGGATTCAGGATGTTTGATTGCATTTTTACAACAGACGGAAATGAAAATGAGTAGTTTACTTTAGCAGTTGGTTCAGTTCTATGCCTGGAAATGCCTCGAAATTTATCATAGTTTGCCATGTAATTTAAGCACTCAATTTCCAACAGCTACTGCTCCCAGCCTGGGGAGGCAGTGAGGAGAAAAAAAAAAAAAAAAAACTACAACAAGTTACAAGTGATGAATTTTTAGTAGCCTCAATATGTTTTTGTGTCATTAGCAGCCAGGATACCAGGCAACAGATTGCCTGAGAGGTTAACAAACCGGGTAGTAAAAAGAAGAGCCTATGTTAAAGGTGACCTTCTCGGAAGAGGTATTCCAGCCTCTGGCTGGGATGAGGCAAGGCTGTGACTGCTACAGAATTATATTAAAAGTAGCTTATCATTCATTTCTGAAAGAGAGTTGTCCTGGCAACTTTGCTTTGTATTGAGTCATTCGCTACAGCACTTATGCATTTGTATGCCTTTGACGTATTTTCTTGATTGGACTTTTCAGGAATCCAGTGCTGAGATGCTAAGTCTTTAATCCTACATCATAAGACAGATACCAAGCTACTTAATTCTACCAGAATGACTTCTGCTCCAAGACTGCAAAGGATCAAAGCACAGGCAGCAGTTTTATCAATGTTTTCTTGGACTTCAGCAGAATGTAGGCACCAGAGTCCGAACGTACTTACCCATGGGCTGAAATAACTTGTCCTTGTCAGGGCAATAGCGGTGGAACAAAATTCTGAAATCATAGTTTTGCATTCCAGCTGGTCAACAGTGTCTTGTTTTAGAGTGACAGATCTTTATGATTGCCAGTGGCATCCATGGAAGAGTCTCTGCAAGACATTACTGTGTCTCCTAAAGCACTGGACCAAGAGATTCATATTTCCTTCATGTTGCGTTTAGAAGAAATTCACAGTGGCTTACATAGATATGCTCTGCCTTGGTAATGTGTTTTTATACCTTATTATTCCAGTTGAAAGCAAAGAGAAAAGATTTAAAAAGAAAGAACGAACAACCTTAAATTCATTTAAGCAAATGAGCGGCACTCCACAGACTGGATGTGAGGAGAACACTGATCTCTCGAGGCAGCTCTTGTGGCATCAGTCCCCTTCAGGATGTGTTTGACCTCTGGATTTGGATTCAGTACTTAAGACGACAGCCAATCTTCAAAGTCTTAGTTTCACTCTGCTCTCTCTCAGCTGCAACTTGACAAGGTAACAGCAAAACAAAAAGATGACTTGCTAAGCAGGATTTACAGATACATTAAAAAAAAAAAAAACCAGAGGCAGGAAATGGAGTAGAAGTAACTGGTCAGACATCATAGCAGAGGACGGTTACAATGGAGTGGTCCCTATGGGACCAATGCAGAAGCTCCTATGTTCCAACACATTTGTAAGTGTTCAGGAAAGAGGACGAATAATGAAGCTTGCAAAATCTGTTTATGATATTCACTCATTTACGGACGTGAAAGGTTAGTCCAAGTACCACATGGAGCTGAATGACTGGGCGATAAAGTGATGAAAGATAGCAAACAAAACACCGTAGACAAACAACATGAGGCAGGTAGGAAAACCAACTTTAACCCACACCACAGGGGGCTGAACTCACTACAGACTACAACTACTGAAAGATGGTTGCATTATTCTCATAATTCATTCTTCTAAGAAAACATCAGCTTAGCAGCACTTAAAAAAAAAAGGCAAACAAAACATTAAGAATGATTACAAAAGTACTAAAGAACTGAAGAGCAAGCACATAGCACTGTGAAAGCAGGGGGTTTATACATTTTAAGTACTACAAGGCATCCAATAGTACTATGGGACTCCAAATCTGGTATTTGATACAGATTAACTAAACGTAAAAAACTAGTAGTACAGAATACAAGCTAAAATATTGCATTGCTTGGCACGAATAGTGTTGTAAAAAAAATGTCTGGAACAAATTTAGTTTTTGTTCGCACACAATGAGACAGTACCTATGTATCTTATGGGTAAGCCGTAATAGAAAGAAAATCTGAATTCCCTCAAATCTAAATCTGCTCACTTAGACTAATAGCAACGCAGCTAAAAATCACATTCTTAAATACATGTATTTAAATAAATATCCTTCTTATACTGAAGTAAACAGTCAACATAAAAACACCAAAAATTCTAGGTACTCTGTTTTTTGTTATTACATGGTATTTTCCTTATGTCTTCACTGATGAACTCTACCTGGTAAGATAGAAAATAAATTATTATTCATACTCTTAAATAAAATAAAAAGGGGCACATATGAAATTGCCTATTACAATGTCAAGATGAGTATTTAGGAGAATTCTATCACTTTTTGGAGGGCAATTTTCTCCCCGATGAAAATGAACATCTTCTGCTACATGGCACAAATTGATTGATAAAAACATTCCAGCAGGCCAGTCGTGAAAGAACTGGCCTTATTCTTACACTGTCTCAAAAGGATGACATTTCAATTACTGACACAGTATGATACTGTACAGACAACAGGTAAGTAATTTAATAGATCAGTCCAGAACTTCCTGTAAGCAATACATACAATTCAATTAGTTCCTCACAATAGACTACAGCGGTTATTTGAGGAGCTTCAAGCACTTCATCTAGTAATTCTTCACAGGGGCAGGAATGCCCCGCTGTTTCCATTCACATCTGTCACTCAGCATTAAAGTTTCAGAGTGCCATGAACATGGACACCAGGTATGTGGCAGCCTGCGGATTCACCTGCGTGCAGTGAGAGGGAAAGGGCCCGAATCGTGATGATACTTCCAAAACCACCACCCAGGGTAACACATGCGTCAAACTGAACAGGAGCAGTGATTGTCAGCCACCGCCAGCATTTCAGTCTTTCCCAACCTGGGCTTTAGTTACTGATGTAAATCTGTGAACTCAAAAACCAGTTTGTTTTTGAAGGAATAAATATTTCTACACTGTATTTTAGAAAAATCATGAGTTTGATAATTTTGCCTTAACTCTAGGCACTCTTAGAGCTGTAAGATTGAAGACATGACACCATGCTGTCCCCTAGCTACTTCTCTTGGTCCAAACTCTTACTTGGTACAGATTTGCCAATGGCTTTATACCACAGATGAATCTGGTCCACAATAACATAGATGTATCAGTGTCTGTGCATATTCACGCATTGTTATATCCTAGTGTCACTCCTACTCCCTCTTCTTTTTCCTTCATCTTCTCTCCACGCCCTCGCTCTCCTAGATATTTGCAACCATTTTACTTCAGGTAGGTTTTTCTTAGAGTCTTATTTTGTGTTTTCCCTTCTCTTTAGCATTAATTTGCATCTAATTTTCTTTGTTTGGCTGCATTTTAGAAAGTTATTAGCTGACTGATGAAATTAAAAATCTTCTTGCTCTCACCAAAAAGCCTTGACGCCTTTTCAGGGCTCCTGAGGAGCTGTGCACACAGGCTACTCAGGATAGTTAAATATAAATTAATCAGCAAGGTGGAATAGTTAAAATGAATTCAGTCTCTGTTGAGACCCTCTCATTCAGAATTAAAAAAAAGACATTGTTTGATTTAATTTCCTTGAGAAATGAATTATGCTAAATTAAAGTAAGGTCACATCAGTTCTGGCTCTTCTGAAATGTTGAAGCTTTACTTAATTTGAATTAAATCTGCAGATGAAAACATGCCTTAGATTTCACTTATGTTGCTACTCCTTTCCTGAACTGATAATAGAAGTTTACAAAAGTTGTGTTAGGCTCCAGTACAGCAATTCAAGAGCAGCTTATCACTGGTGGTTAATATTTGTTTGTGTGGACACAAAACACTGTATTTTGGGGTAACTGACTAAATGAAAATAATCATTAGATTCACGTTTGCAGTAATTAATTAATTTCACATGTATTTTCTACATAAAGTTCTACAGTTTTTACTGTCACAGATTCCAGAGGCATCATTGCCAGATGCTCTAGCAATTGCTAGACTGTACTGATTGTACCTGACACAAGAGATGCTTGAATATGAGCACGTTTAAAACTTGTAAGTGAACACAAAGAAAGTTTATTTAAAAGTATGTTTGTTAAAAATATGTGTATTTAAAGATTTTGAATGTAGAATATAAGTAAAAATCATAACTTTTCCATAATCCAGGAAAATCTACGTTATCAACATTAGCACTTAGTACACATACTCGATTAAAAAATGAACTTGACTTTTTTTGCTTCAAGCTGGATGCCCTTGAGCACACGTATCAGTACCATGTTTGACCAGCAACTCTGCTCTCTCAAGTGCTGCAGAAACCAGAGCCCCCCAGATCAAGTCCTTGACCCAAGTGATTCAGCCGAGGAAAAAATCTGACCTGGTATATTTTTAAGAAATTTTTCTCTAACTAACATAATGAAATGTAGCCATTAGACTGTAGAATCCATGGACAAACTTTTGAGGAGTAAATGCCAAAAAAGCCTAATTCATGTTTTCAGAATTGACCAAGGACTCCATGTTCTGCTGACCTCTACAAATTTCACCACAAATCAAATATAAGTGATCAGTTATCACCCATTTTTCCTGAGATTAGCTGAAGTTTACCATGGCTGTATGCAGAAAGGCCTGCACATCACAAATGCTAAATGCTGTTGATTTTAATCACATGCCTCAAATAAGAATAACAAATCTCCTAATAAAAAGCAGACTAATGGAGATACAAAATTTAATACCTCATCTTAGATTTACTCAATTTCCTAAATAAATGAAGTATGAGTACTGATAAAAACAGACTTTTTCCCCTATCCTAGGCACTTTTAATTTATATTTAAATTTAGACAGATTGCCTAGATGGGCACTCTGTGTTCAAGAGGGCAAATCGTTACCAGTTTTAAAAGCTACAGAGCCTATTTGACACCCCTCCCAATAAGACTGCATATGCTTATTTTCAGATGATGTATTCTGAAGACACACTAGTAACAAAACTTCATTTATAAAATTATGATGTCAATATTATTTGTAATAGAACTTCAAATGCAGAATTAATGACACGTTAGAGTTCAATACTGGGGGGTATTGACAGGAACACAGGCTGCCTAAGAATACCTGCTGTGTAGCTTTAAAAAGATGTTTGGAAAATAAAATAATCTTTAATTTCTTGCTGTTTTTTGGTGAAGCGATCCCCATACAAAGGTCAAAGTGTACATATACTTTCACCATGCTACAGACTTCAGTAAAAACGTAAGAGGTAAACTGGCACTCAAAAACCAGAATCTACAGGTAGTATCTTAGTCAACGTTAGAGAACCAACTGATGTAATTTGGACAGCTTTTTGCAGTGGAAAGTTCAGGAGTTCAATTCCAGATGGTTGTTGGTTTGTTTGGTTTTGTTTTAAATTACTTCAAAGTTAAGTATTTCAGTTTTGGAACGGAAAGAAACATTAAAGCGAATTGCGTTGTCTTCCCTGACAAGTTGTCATTATGAAAAGGCAAGAAGCAAATTAAAAGTTCAGTGTCACACTAAGCGTGTCACTCTATTTAGTCAATGTCTAAACAAATTCAGACACATAAAAATCTGCAAGTAGAATTTAAATCAACTGGGCTATACACGGAAACAATACATGTTAAAAATACATATAGCCTGAAAACACCTTAAAGCAAGTAAAGGCCACCACACCACACTGGGAAAGAGAACAGTGGTGTGCGTGACAATCGGTGTCACTGTTATTGCACATGAACAGGTGACTGCCAGTGTAATAAGGCATAAGGCTGGCTTTCGCCACAGCCACAAAGTGGTGTTAAGTTCTATCATTTCTATCATTTCTACTTGGCTGTATTAGAGCCAGCTATATGGAATAACCAGCCAAAGACCGCAGTGCTGTTAGCACATAGTTCAGTGCCCACATATTTCCAAGGTAACATATTACCGCCATTTTCCAGATTGTCCATTTACTTTATATACAAACACAGTATTGAACAGGCCATCATCTATTTCTATCATTCTTACAGAATTCAAATATTAAACTATTAAATGGGGAAAATATTTTTGTTAATGCAGGTTCAGTCAGTATGGCCCTTGCAGACTGTTTGTTAAATACGAACATGTGGTTATCCCGGTTTTGAAGAGACTGCCATTCATGCACCAAAAGTTAAATTACGTACTACTACTACAGTCCTCTAAAAGCATATGCTTTTAGAGGGGAGGGTTTCATTATATGTTTTAATACCTTCATTTCAATGATCATCTATTGACACTGCTACTGATAGGATGAGTCCATCTTCCCTAGTTATCCCTGCTTTAGCTGTCACATACTCATCTTGTCTTCTACCAGGAAGTTTCAGATCCCTTTTCAGGACATTAAAGAGTAAAAATTGCCTGGGGGGTTGGGAAGTATTTAGACTTAAGGCTAGACTTGTGGATTTGCACTAGGTCTTCAAACATAATCATTCGTATTCTCATTCATAGTCGATACTATGACAATGGGGCAAAAGCATTAGTTTTACTCCAAGGGGAAAAAATTATATAAGGTCCTAGAACTTATTCTAAGGCTATTCCGTATGTGAAGCCTAACAAACCCAAGATATTAAAAAAATCACATGATTCTTATAATTGGGCTGTAAAACACTGTCTGAAAAAAAAAGTTTCAATTTACTTCACATTTGGTATATAACTCCATGCAGACTACCTGCGTTAAACTTCTGGTGATTGGAGGAAGGGGCTCTGGAGAGATGATTTAGTTGAGAACGCTTTTTAGGAAGAGGCAGGGGTTACAACTGTTAAACCGTGATACTGTACCAACCTTTGAAGCAGTGATATTATCCTAATTGCAGAGAAGTTTATTTCGACATAAAAACATAAGAATGATTGTACTGGTTCAGATTAAGGATCCATCTAGCACAATATTCTGTCTTCAGCTGCAGCTATTAGTGTAAACCCAGAGAGGAGAAAGACGACAAGCATACTGAACGCTTTCCTAGCTATGGACTATTTTAATCTCAGGGAATTTCTTACATATACTACAGTAAATCTAGTTAGTGACTCCCAACAGATTTGTTTTCCATGTGGTTGCCTAGCGTGTCCCTCCGAACTCATACGGAACCTTCTGCACTTACAACACCCTTTACTAAGGGGTTTCACAGGCCCCAGGGTTTCATTCCTGACTGATCATGGTAAGCTCACCACCTATCCATTTAGACGTAAAGCTCATTTTGCCCAGCGTGCACCACTTCATGTTAATCTACATTGAACTTTATCTGCCATTTTACTATCTTTGAGAATCATTACACAAAATCTGTCTATGATAGAAAGTCCCTATAAAATGAACAAAACCTCAACAAACAAAAACCAGTCTGTGTACTCTAAGGTAATATTTATTACAGCTTTCATCAAATTTCTACTGTAAGTATACCCTACTCCTTACTGCTTCCACTCTGTACAATGGTTTGCAGAAAAATGCACACACATTTAAGAACTACATTAGATCACACAAGGCTGAGATAGTCTTAATGCTGCCATTTCCTAACATGTTGAGTGCATAATTTGGTAACTTTCTAAGAGTTCCTTTAAGAGTTATTTTTAAACATAATGTCAAGTGCTGTGTCCTACATACAGCTGAAGTTTTAATATTATCTTTATAAATTATGTCAGTAGTTTGGACTCTTACAAGAATGTTACAGAACATAGGACTTCCAAAGAGAGATCATTAAGGATGGCTATGGGATGCTTTTCAATGTGTCGTTTGTAAGAGAAGCTGAACTATATCTTTCATTATAATTAAGATTCAGATTTGGAATGAGAGAATAAAAACTCAAACAACCTTTTCAAAAGAAATGGTATGCAGCATGGTAACTCTGCCGGTCCTTTTCCCATTAACATACCACAAGAAATCTCAAGACTTCAAAGACGACTCTTTTGGAAGGATCTGGAAAAAAAACTTTCTGAAATAGGTTATATGACGGAGTTAATGCGTTAAAAATATGGGATGTTTGAGCGAAATATTTAAATATATTCAGGAGAATATGTTTAAAGATTATGGTATTGCTTTTAGATCCCCTACGTCAAGATACCCTTCCACCCACACAAATTTTTCACTACGGCTTCAGTCTTCTGTGATGTTCAGTCAATCTGCCATATGCAGGATTATAAAATTTGAAGTTGAAACATTTTGCACAACACTGAGTTTTGCAGATATTGCTTAAAGAAAGAGAGGGGTATGCAAATTGGTGGATGCAAAGGCAGTCTATCTAGACCATTTTCTGAAGAGGGGAAAATTTATCATTTGTGAGTGATTAGCAGTGGTTTATTATCATGTATTTTCTAATTAACTACATTACTTAAAATCTGAGTGATGCTCTACAAAATCACTGGAAGTGCACAGTAGGTCTGCAGCTGCGGGATGTGAGAGGTATATAGCTAGGATGGATTTTTTGGGTCAACAAAAGAAATATTTATCATCTACTCCAGCTTGAAGCAGAATGTAGCATAACTGCAGTAATTTATGGCATTCTCAACATTTCCTAGTATTTAAGCTAACTGCTGCTAAGTTTAATACATCTTGGTCTTTTGTTTCAGAATACTGCCTATAGCACAGTCTACTTCTAAACAACAAGCCTGTAGGAAGGATCCTATTTGTTTAGGATAACATAAAAAGGTGTTTTCAAAAGCCAAGTACTCAATCATGCAATAAACCAAAAATCCTAGCAACGTTATAAGAGGACACAGGCAAAATTCAACTAACATATCTGCCAAGAAGACTTACAAAAAATAAACCTAAGTTGGGGGTGGTGATGGTGTTTATTTGTTTTAAGGTATTTTTCTCTCAGTGTCTGATATTTTACCTTTAGGCACTTCAGTCAACTAGTAGTATGAAACCTACTCAAAATCCAACTTTATAACATTTCTGCATCCACCACACCCTTTCACAAAAGTGATTTCTCTCTGAGGCAGACTAATAAAAAGACTGCATAGACCAAAGTTATCAACGCTAATAAGGAACTTGAGAAAGCATAAAGTACAATGCAGAACTTCAAATGAAATCTCATTGGTTTCTTTGAAATTAATAAGGTTTCTTTCCCTAAGCAGGACATGACAAAGTTTTCACCCTCATGCATTAGAACTTGTGCAATTATATATAGAGAGAGAACAGCACACCTCTGTACATGAAAAATATCTGAGACCCTGGAGGTTCAAACTACCTCACACAGCCAGAGATGCAGACCTTAAATCTGGAATTCTTTTGCTTTAAAAAAAAAAAAGAGAGAAAGAGAAAAAAAGACTAATCAGGTTGATGAACAATACTGATTTGGTATCAGAGGAAAAAATATTTCAGCAACACAAACAAACAAAAAAAAAAGGCATTTGGAAATGTTTGCCCCACGAATGTTGACATTTTAGCTTTTTCATGACATCTTCAAGATACAAGCTCCTTTTAAAATAATTTTATTTTAGATCCAATTTGCATAAAAAGGAGAACATCCTTTTCATCTGTTCTCTCTGTCTCATGTTGTTTAGGGTTATTTTGATATTTTAGATTACTGTTTTCTTTTAATTTATTCTACTTCTCATTTCATTTCACATGTGTATTTAATAGAAGGTAATGAAACATTATTAGCCTGCATGCAAAAATGGCAGTTCATCTTCCCTGGTTGTTAAGGTTCCTTATTAACCCCATAATAACAGAGCAGCCTTGAGTAAAGCTTTCAAGCCATTGTCCTTCCGCTATTTAATAGATTTTGTCCAACGTGCAACTGCTACTTCATCTCTGTCTGGAGATGAGCATCATTGTTAGATGTTTAATGATGAGCAAAGTGCTTTTATTATAGTTTGGCTCTGTATTTCAGAATTTCATCCTATGAAATCAAAAAAGAGAATTGAAGAAGATGGTAAAAATTCTACGGTTACATTAGAACTGATGAGGAAAATTTTAAAGCGTCATCAGGGAGATGGTGCTGAGAACTCATTCGAGTGAAGTTTCTTCACTGCGCTTCCTTCATTACACACTGTAGGGTAATTAAGCAGCACAATTTTTTTATGGATTTATGCAAGTAAACAGTGCTGTAAATTGTCTTCTCTCAAGAGTCTACCCTGTACTATTTCTTCCAAAAAAAAAAAAAAATCCTCTCTTTGTGAAACAAGACAATACTTGAGAAATGAAAATTCATTACAGTGGACATACATCAGTGCATCACCATTTGAAAATTGTTTCATTATGAAATCAGTGAAAAGAAATTCAGAAGCATTTTTAGGGGGCTGATAACACATAGTTTTGCGTGAGAAGTATTCCTCTTCTTAAGTAGGACAAAGCAAAAGCTTTTTTCTCTTTTACCCTGTTCAAAACAGTTTGAAGTGCCAGGAAAAAAAACACACAGAAAACTCCAGTGCTGTCTTTCTGTCCACTGCCACTTTTTAACGAGAATTTATAAATACACCGGGAGAACAAAGCCAGGGTTATTCAGTTGGTAGCACACTCCTGACTGCCTAAGTCATTCTTTACCAAAAGACTTTCGACATGCCATGGTGTGCCCTAAACTCATACCAATGTGTCCCTGCAGGCAAGAGCACAATTAAAATGCCTGCTTGATAAGCCTCATTTTCCCACTTAATCAAATTCACCCTGGAGTGGAGATAGCTTTGCAGTCGCAGCACTCAAATCACCTCATGAAATTATAGAGGAGTGGAGAAGAGATGAGCATAGCATGTCTCCTGCTTAGCAAGAAGCCCATGACAGCTCAGCACGGGCCAGCATGGGAAGACGTTTGGAAAGGGCTGAAAGAACCAGCAGTAAGACTCACGTCTGCAGCTCTTGCTGCTCTGGCAGAGAGCAAGATGCCCTGAGCCAGAACTGCAGTGGGGTCCTCACATGCCTTCATTACAAGGTTTGGAAAAGAAAGGGAACAACGCAGAGGTCCAAGTGTAAAAGTGCAATGCACTTGGCTGAAAGACGGCGGGTGAGGAATGTATTGGTTGAATTACCTTACTTACTCACTGTGATAAACTGGCATTCTACTGCACGCTCCTGACAAAGCTTAAAAAAAACCCCAAACCTATTCAAGATATCTGATGAGCAACTGACCCTGAAATGCACCTGATCCCTGTAATAGACAAAGGCAGATGGAACATCCAGATAAGCACTGACAACAGTTCATCTATTGTTTGATACTAGTTTCTCAACATTTGTTGATTTGCCATCTCCTTTGCTTGGAGATGCAGATTTAGGAGCACTGACAGATTTTCTCAGCTGACTTCAGGAGCGTCTTTGAGTTGGTCCATGGACATCCATGGAACAGTGCTGGGGAACATGAAATTCACTTGCAGGGGACTCCGGGACCATCATCTAACCAACAGTTTCTGGTGCTTCTGGTTTGTGAGAACCGACTGCTAGTACCTTGGAAAGCAAAGATTTTTAAAAAAGGCAGAGTCTATTGAAAAGATAAAAAAACTTCCATTTTTTGTTACCTAATTGTATTGCCTTGCTGTGGGTTAACAGAGGACAGACATCTGTCACCATTTCTAGGCCTTGTTTCAATAAAAATGCTTCCACACATGCTCCACAGCTTTGTTGAGAGATACAATTGCACAATTTGCTTTAAACACATTTTTGCTCATGTAAAGGTGATGGCTTATTTCCACTTTACTTTGTACAACTGGATATAGTACAGCGATATAGCTTTTGCACTTCTGTTTCTTTTGTAAGGGCAGCTGGGAATTATTTATTCCCTTTCATGCTTTCTCATGAATAGCTGCAGTTCTTACATAATTTCCTTTAATCTTCACTTTCAGAAAATACAAAAATATTCCTCTGACTCAGAGGTGGCCTTAACAAGTGAGTGTAGTTTCTCATTCATTTACTTTGCCATATATTAAGCTAATAAATCTAAGCGAATGCAAAAATCATCGTGGGTCTTTCATAAGGTTACATCAATACAATTAAACATGAAATCAAAACTGAACCAGAATTTTAACAACTTTGTTTTCTTTGTATTTTTTTCCTTTTCCATTAAATCTTTATCCTGTTAAAAAAAAAATCCATTAACCAAATGCTTCACATATTCCCATTTCTGGTTTCCAAACTTGTTGTGGTTTTTTGTTGTTGTTTTTTTTTTTCTTCCTCATTCTGTTGTCAGTCTTGCACAGTGTACCTGAAGATAATTCCAGAGGCTGAAGCCCCAGTGATGAAAAATATCCTCTTGCTAGAAATCCCATCTAAGGGGAAAGACGCAAGGAAGTTTCAATTGGTAATTCTTTTCTGTTCATCATATCCCTTTTAGTAAAAACTGTGTCAGGACGCATAAAAAGAAAAAAAGCCTCCCTTTAGAACCGCAATCCCTAAAGCCTCTAAAGAAAATAGATTTTGGGATAGATACTAAAGGGCCACGCAGATCTGTTTTTCCACATTATATCACAGCAAGCATCTCGGCAAAAGCACAGCTCTATTTGCTGAAGACATGAAGCGCCTCTCACTTCCGAGCTTGGAAATTCAAAAGAGTGGAACTAGAGAACTGGGGCTTTTAAATTCCTCAGCCAACCTAATGGCCAGACATCGCTGGCCCAAAAGGTGTTTGATCAACCCATTAATTAGCGTCTGAAGCGCCCAGCCAGGCTTCAGCGCGGCGCGGTGAAGCTGTGCGGAGGCAGCAGCCATGTACCCGTGCTGGCCTGGACGGCACCTGGAGCAGGACGGGGTTTGACAAACGAGCAGCTCGGAGGTCCTGAGCAGCAACTCGTGTCACAGACAAGCAGATGCCTGGGGACTCTTAACTGCTGCAGCCCTCTCATTTTTTTTTATCCTCCACCACTTGTCTGCCAGAATCTCTAAGTTCCTCTGAACTAACTTAATTAAGCAGCGTGTATTAGAATTGGCAGCATGCATGGGGACTACCTGCTCTGCAGTTTAAAATGCTGTTACGTGAATATTGCCAACTACAAAAATAAAAAAGCACAGTTACAGATTTCTTTTACAAATTCATAAGAATATTCTGTCTTCCACTTAGGAAACTGGAAGCAAAATGCCTTATGAATATTCACATTAAATAATCAATCAACAGTAATTCCAAATCTTTGGCTTCACTGAATAGTTTTTGTGACTTATCACAAACAAAAATTAACCAGCCAAAACAACATAGAGGAAAACACGCTACTAGAAAAAAGAAGTAGTAAAATTAGTGTTAATAATTCAGGAATATTTCCTTCATTGTTATTCAACTTCAAGGTCTGAACAGACCACCTCAGATACTGCATGAGAGTTGGCTCCTACACCTATTTAAACCGTCCAGATTTTCAGCATCAGGATGCTGGAGAAGTGACTACATAGACAAAAGTACACTAACTTCATTTCAGGATCAGTTTTTATTAAAGGAGAAACTCTTTCTTTTGCATTAAAGTACAATACTTTTTCATCTCTAGTAATTCTTCCTAAGACTCAGAAAATTATTTAATCGATTGTTGGAATAATTTCATTTGCTGCATTTAAGATGATAATTCTCAGATTAAAAGTAAAGTACTTTCAAGTTCTGTCCTTTAAACGTGAGGGGAAAATGAGGAAAAAAGCAGTATAATTAAATGTATGAATTAAGAGCTAATTATTCTCAATATTCTCTTTCACACAACCTCTTAACTCAAGAAAAAAGTTTTCTGGAATATTTACCTACTGTCATTAACTAGTCTACTACGTTCTTGTAAAATATTTTAATTATCCTCTACTTTTCTAAACTTTGCACAGCTTAATTGAAAAAGTTGGTAACGGGACAACCCTGATATATTCCCAGTAAGGCTGTTTTAAATTCACAGCCCAAAAGCCAGATCCCATCTTCTGCTCAATTCTGTAGAAAGCATCACTCCAAGAATAAAAATCACAGTGTATCACCCTGATTTTTCAGAATCATTTCATCAATGCATCCACAACATGTACACCTGAAAACTGAAGGCTTGAGCTGAAACTTTTTATAACAACCGTAGAATGCACACCATGCGCTGGAAGCTAGAATGAAATTTAAGAATAGCCTCGTGAGTTTGTTGTAGAATGGAATAGGAAAGGGAATGTGGCAGGAAACATGTCTACTGGGACACTCAGTCTCAGCACTTCCCTCTCTTCCTGAACTGGGTCACAAAGTGAGGCACATCATTCAGGGTGTTTCAATCTATCTGTAAGAGAACGCCACCACAACCATTTGGGATCTCCATGTGGTTGGGACCTATTACATGCTCTCTGCTGAAGAGGAATATCAGTAAGTGGTGTGATGATGACACTTGATCTTCGGAGAGTTACAGATCTCTGAGTGATTTCATGGAGAATAGTTTAAATACCAGGTCTGCTATCTCCCAGTTGCTAGCTCTTTGTGGTCCTATGATATTTACATGCCTGGCTGTATAATGGATTAAGAAGTGGAGTGAATTCTTATCCATACTACCAGATTTTGGAAGTACAGACATCCTCTTTGGACTTGGAGAAGACATCTCAGTCCTCTTCAGGATAAGCAGAGTCAGCAACACAGATCATCTCCTTCCCCAGCAGCCAGCCTAACCAATAGGTGTTCACGTATTTCCAGAGCATTCATCCAATGAATCCACATGCCAAAAAAGTGAGCAGCCTTGTAAAGTGTCCATAATTGCTGTCTCAGACTTGGAATTTAGGTACTGGTAGGCAGGTGAACTACAACAGTCACAGGAGTACTGCTGTGAGCCCCTGGATGCCCCTCACACCTTCAGGTCTATGCAGAGATGACGTCCTCCTCTTGGCAGTAGGCTAAAAAAATATTTCTGTGCTCAAACGCAGAATTTAAGACTCAAGATTACCTTCTGGTAATCTGGTTTGTCAAAGTGCCATCAAAGAGTACATCCTGCATTCACTAATTCTTTTTTAAACTAAGAAAAATATCAAGCCTGTGATCAGTGTCGTTTTACACCGATAGCATCAATATCTAGACTAAAAAAAAAAAATAAAAAAATCCATCCATAGCTTAATCTACATAAGCCTAGAAGAGTGAGATTATTTCAGTTTGTTGGAGAGACAGTACAATTCCACGGGCAGAGTTGTTCTTCTCTTTCTTCTTTCTTTGTAAATGCATATGCTAAATGCCCGAAAAGGATGTACTTGTGAAAATTTACCACTGAAGTCAATTACAGTTTTGTTTCTATCACCTCTTTAATCTCCATACTTTATCAGTTGTGATAGTTAAGAAAAAATCCTAGCAATTGCTCTGAAATTATGTTTTCTCCATTGCAAAATAATTTGCTATCTATTTCTTGACCTCACAATGATTTATTGTGTTATTCATAATATACACATTCACACTGCATCCAAAAACTGAAACATTCTAAACAGCAGCGCTAAATTCTTCACGACAACATTTCAAAGACCAGGCACTTCCAACACAGCTCAAGTGGCACAAGGCAATAAAGTAGGAATTGGGATGATATTTGAAAAATGCTGTCTTCAAGTATTTGAAGGAGTCTCTTTCACTTATAGAAACACATCAACTTAATATATAGCAGAAATTACGGAAAGTGAAAAATTTTGTTTAAAAGACTATTTCTTTTTACTACTTTTCACTACATTCTGCTGTCAATCATAGCAACTTGCTGTAAAAAAAAATAATTGGAAGAGATCTGGATGTATTAAGACAGAGATAGCAATTTAAAACCCCTTGTAAAGGTTTATGCAGCATTTACCTGCAGGCAAGGGGGTAGTTTCATTAATATTGGTTACAGCTGACTTGAATATTAAGATAGTCCATGTTTATGTACTATCCCAAACAGCTGTATGAGATATTTTTTCTTTAAATACTGAGATCCACCACAGAATGGGTCTGTAGTGTTGTAAATGGTTATGAAACACAAGCAGTAAAACCAGTAAAAAAACAGCGACTTCTTAGCTGGGCCTATGACTAGTAAACCCAGCCTCCCTCCTAGCTCACCTGCTCTTGTTTTCTCATCAGTGTAATCACACCAACTGGAGCAGAGCTTTCACCAATCTATACTGATGTGGATTAAATACATATTCAACATGTCTACCCATACAGAAAGAAGGAATAGATTAGAGTCAGCGCACGTGCTTTCAACAATGCGTAGTTCCAACTTATTAAGTATAATCATAGAATCATAGAATGTGTTGGGTTAACGGTCCCTTCCAACCCAACACGTTCTATGATTCTATGAGTCTAATTTAAAGAACACTTGAAAAAGAAACCAGGGGCCAAATCATATCAAGAAGGAAGTTAAATTGTGTTCACCATTGTGCTCCTTAGTAAACACCTACATTTTGAAAATAATTAGTCACTTGGCTGAGCAGATCACCTGCTTGTAAAAAGATAAATAAGCTTTCTGATAGTTATCCTAGGTTTTTTGAATGCTCAAGATACAAACAGCAGTATCTTTAATATACAAATTAAAGTATAACTTTCTAACACTTTTCAGCTAGGCTTCCTCATTCATCTTCATTAATTATCAACTAATTATCAACACAATGAATTATGCATTAGATTTTGTGGGGGAACAGTACCTGGTATTGCAACAGTTGAGGTTAATGACTGGGCTATGCAAGAACTGACGAGTAGAGCTCTACCTCTCTTCGCAGTTCAATTATTATCACATTATATTGATCTTATTTGCTACATCATTTGAACACGATGAAGTCTATTAACCTAATGACAGTAGTAAGGTACCGCTGCCTGTAGTAAAAATGAACTGCAAACTTCCTAGGAATTGTCTCAGTTCTTAAGAGTTCCTAAGAGTGGGGTTTTTTGCTTGCTTGTTTCCTTTAGGGAAACACGTTTCATACAACCTCTACTTGGCTTTCCAGTAATTTAACATTAACAATGTGCTGCTTAATTATAAATGAAAGAACTACTTTTAGTAGTAACATAAGAATCAGTATTCCGCATAATCACAATTCCTGAAAATGGTTCTGAATTGTGAGCTTAGAAAGCTTGCAGTACAAACGTCAGTCTGAAAAATAACGTAGCGTGCATCGTTCCATAGGTAGGAAAGCTTGGATGACTTTGTGAAAAAGGAGTATCGGTGTTTATTTCTAACATACCTTTCTTTTTGCATCGTGTATTATTTAATTTCCACAGCAACCCACAGGAGCAAGAAGCTAGCACTTTCAGAGAAATCTGAATTGATACAATTCACAAGAGAGACACCATGACAGACTAGGAATAGTACAGAAAATACAGTCAGGGAAATTCTATGTTACCAGACACTCAAAGTTACGAAAAAGCTGTATCAGATTTCCACAAGTTACAAGCATCCTATAAAGGACTCGCTGCCAATGTTTATACCATGACCTTTATAGCATTATAACCCCAAATCCAATAAACTGCACACATCAATACTCTATTACTGAAGAGTCAACTTTGCTCTCAAATCTTTCCATCAGTGCCTAAACTGAAAAACACCCAACCCCATCAGCAGAAAATTTCAGAACACCTGTAGTAAAATGAATGGCTTTTTATTCTCAGTAATCATGTTAGTATAATTGGTTATCATCTGCTGATGCTGGACTTGCACCTCTGCTTGATGATTTTTCCAAGGAAAAAAAATAAATATATTTTCAGTCTAGGAAGAAGCACAATTATATTTTGTAAATGCAAAGTGACATCATGTAAGCTATCATGTTTGTCAGCTGTTAGGAACAGCCATAGAAAATGCTGAATTGCGAGAAAAGTGTATTTTACAAAGTGCTAAGAAGAAAACTGTACTGTTTGTTCAGTCCACCTTAGAAATCTCATCTGGTACTGTATAATTTGTCCAAGATTACAGAAAAAAATTTCCTAGAGTTGATAGCCATTTATGTTTCAAATTCCTTAAGAGCAAAAAAGCACAAGTATTACTTAAAGTTTGCAGCAAGATACTATAACGTCATATTGACGGTTTGCAGTTCATTTACACCTTGAGATAAGCAAAACCAAGCCTCTGAGAAAAAGAATGTAGTCTGCTTGTCAAAGTAAACCAGTTCAAGAAACGGTGAAAATAAAAAGCATGAGATTCATCCTTTATGACCATCGTGTGGATACCCTGCATTACCTTTCATGTACACAGATGGACAGGTGAAAGCACGTACGCTCGCATTCCGATTTGGATTCAGGTGCGTAAATGCTCAGAGAACATTACACTGTCTAAGCGCTGGAACGTAAGACTATATATTCTGGTTTTATTATGCTCAGCCACAAAACAGTTCACAGCTTGCTTTTTCTTTTATTATCACTTACAAGATGAAAGAAATAGTAACATAAAGCAATGCCATCACTACATTAACCTTAGGCAATTTTCTTGTTATCACGCCGCACGGCTCGACCACAAAGAAAAACAGTCATTACCTGTGTGAAGAGAACCTGTGATTAGCCTGAGAAGGTACTGGGCAAATTTCAATATTTCACGCTTACACCGCTTCCTACAGCCACTCATCTTAAGCGACAGGGTATTCCTCTGAGAAGAGCCAGAAGACTCTGCCAACAAAGAGCACAGTTTCCGCCAGCAAACTTCTGGGGCAGTTTACAGCCTTCTCCCAACTCCTCGCAGCCG
>VYZM01019358.1:404404-434265 GCA_013398915.1 Dromas ardeola
GGGGCGGGGCGGGGCGGGGCGGCCCGCCCCAGGCAGGCACCCACCGGCACGCACCGCGGGCTGCCGCCTCCTCCTCCTCCTCCTCCTCCGTGAATCAGCGCGCAGAGCGGGCGGGGAGGCGCACCGCACCCCTCGGTTTACGTTCTGCTGAGGGGAGGGGAGGGGAGGGGAGGACGCCCCCACACCCCCCGCCATCCGACAGCGGCCACAGCCCGGTGCCGGCGCGGCGCGGCTCAAGGTCAGGGCGGAGGACAGCCCTGGCCCTGCCCCACCTGCGGGAGCGACATCGAGTGGAGAGCTGCGGGGGGGTTTCCCCACCGCCCTCCCCCTGCCTGACGGCCGCAGGACCTGCGTGGAGCCCGCTGATGGGTTCAGGGGAACCCCTGGGCGCTGGAGCACTCTACAGAAGGAATGAAGTAGCAGGAGCCCGAGTGGCGGCCTTGGGCAAGGAGCTCCCCCTGCGCTCCAGCTCGCCCACCGGGGATGGGGGCGGGGGGGAGCTGGCCCTGGCACGGTTCACACGTTGTGGTTAGGAGCCCTCCAAGAAGGTCTCTTCAGAAAGCTACACGCATTCCTTACTATCCCCCTATAAATTCATTATTTTCTATCCTGCATGAGAAGTGTTTCCTGTTAATAAAAATGATCCGCTGAAGCCTTTATCCGTGACCAAAGAACCCAAAGAATATGTTTTAATTTCCCTTTGAGTACTGCCCTGTACTACATAATCACAGAGACCAACTCTATTGCATTAGATGGTGATGCAAGACGTAATGCCTAATACAGTTAAAAGAAGACAAAGAACCCATTAAGGAAAACCTTAACAGAAGAAAATCACTGTCTGATCTAATTTTAATGACAGCATTGACCATAAAACAATTTGGTGAATGCCTTTAAAAAATTACAATAAGCACAAATGCACATCTTCGAGCTATTCTTTATCTAACGCACTGAGCAGAGATAAATACATTATAGACACAATACATCAAAGCATTATCAAAGTTGCAGTTAGATGACATAGTTTCTGTGTCTAATGTCTAAAACACAAGCATGCTGTCTTATGCTTCCAGTGAGCCTACACAGTTAATGGAAGGAACCAAAATGAAATAGCTCCCAGAAGCCTCCAGTTTAGCCCAGCAAAGGGTTTCGCCTGAGAAGGAACTGGGCAAATTTCAATATTTCGTGTTTACACCACTTCCCACGGCCACTCATCTTAAGCAGTAACTATTTTTCTGAAAAGACACAGAAAACATTGCCAGGAAGAGTTTGACCAAAAAATAAAAAACACCAAAACCAAAAACCCAACAAATTCTGAGGCATTAAAGATCACAGTCTGCTTTACAAGTTTCTAAACGCCTTTTGTCTCTAAAAAGGAAATTCCTTGAATAGCCGGTAGAGGTAAAGAGATACTGAAAACAGAAGTGCGTGTATCTTCTTTAGAAGAGAACAGAAGAGGCCAATGCAAATAGTTCTCAGTTACAGTCCTTGACCTGCTTAATCCTTTGAAATTTTTAATTACTTTATACAAATTTCACTGGCAATGTTACTGAAGAAATGAAATATTGGTTTTCTAAAGCCTCACATGAGGCTGTATCACTAACACACTGTTTTGTTGTTGGTGTCCCACCCCGCCCCCGAACAAAGCTGCATCAGTTCTGACTACTTTTTCCTAAACCTTTTACATTTCAATACAGCAATAACAGTAATTGCCACCTAAGAAAGAGTTCATGAAAGGTTTCTGACTAGTTTCACTAAGAGGCTTTTAACAAACTGTGCAGTATTCAGATAGAACTAGATCCGACTCTAGATCCCAATATTTCTCTGGTCAGCAGAAGGGCTGGCTAATCTTCGGACTAAAATCGCTTACCCCAAATCAGAAAAGCAAATCAGGGAAAAGTGGACAGGCAAATTAGAATGGAAAACTTTAAGAAAGACACCGTGGTTTTGTTGACAAGTATGTTATAGTGAAACAACATGAAGGACAGATGGAGAATATCAACTTCTATATATTGGTAATATACATTTTTATTTTTTTTATTTTTAATTGATGGGACACACTAAAGTTCTCAGTCATAAACAGTCTCTTTGCACTGAAGTATATAAAGATTCTTTTATATCTGTAAGCTATGTCCACCCCAATAATTCATTATCTACAGACCTGAACTAAAACCTGTAAAAAAAAAATTCCTATTAATGTCAGAGGGATCTGGTTCAATTCCTGTAAGTTCCGACTTTGTAATCAGGTACTTAGTTAAAACAACTATCTAAGTACAATGGAGAAGGAATAAAACGCACACAAAACAAAAGCATTTTCAGATATTATGAAAAGTAAATGGAAGCAGAAAGTAGATATTGTTTGTAAGCGCCTGGATTTTCAAATTCTTTTACCCAGTCCAGCTGACAGGCTCCTGGAGTAACATAAACCACAAAATTATTTTGTTTTGAAGTACTTGGAAGACATTAAATGACTAGAGAGGAAAAATATGTGTTTTTTTAAAAAGACTGTCCACAACAGCAGTCCAGTTTAAATGCAAAATGGAAAAGTTTCCCCGAATGTACAAAGCATACTATAGAGCTGTTAAGACAAATTAATTGGTAATAATGAAATATTTTCTTCCTTTGAGAATTTCTAAACAAAGTTTTGAGAAAAACCTTAAAAATCTTTATCACCATGGCAAGAAAAAAGGGCAAATTCCACATGCATTACTAGAATTTCAGTGCGGGTCTCAGCATCACTGGTCTATGCCCCAGGCACATGTGTGGGCAACTGAACTGCACCCTCCCCATATTCATATTCAGGGGTATACACTGATGTAGCTTTAGTGCCACGTTACAGAAGACAAAACTACGCAAATCTTGTAGTTAAGAGCTGATCACTATTAGCAGGTATGTAATCAGTATTTCTTTTCTTGTTCCTGTGTAGGACAAGTACTTCAATACAAAACAATCAAAACCAAAGCAGAAATCAATTAACAGCAATATGACAACATATTCTAAAATAAGTAAGGAAAAAACCTGATTTTTAGATTGCATTAGGTTGCCGTGACAATCTAGTCTAATCTTCCTTCCAAAAAAAAAAATAAAAAAATCTTAACACCAAACACATTGCCTGTCTCAAAACAGAACATTGTGAAGGCCTGGCCAAAAATGACAAATAATGCTGAATTAGATAGCATTATAGTTTCTTTTTGAGAGAGAAAGAGTTACTAAACACACGTTATATTTAAGAACAAAGTAAAGTAAAAACCATCTCTTAAAATACTCAAGAAGAAATTAAAATTGGCTGTTGTCATATTAACCAGCAGTGGCAAAGACTCAACTTGCAAAAAGCACAGTATAATGGTTTAAGGAGGAAAAAAAAAAAAACTATCACAAATATTTGATGAGAAGAAGAAACCCCTGCAATAAGGATGAGAGTACACGCCAGATATAAATTTGCTAGTCTGGTAACAAAAAAGCAACAGCGTGAGATAAATTGACATATACAGAGCACAAGGTTGATTGGCTTCTTGGAGACAATTTGCCTTATGCACTTTCATTTGCACACGGTATTTAACCATTCTTCCAACTTCAAAGAGCAAAATTTCCTCCTGAACTAGCCTGTGCTATTGCCTAAGAGCAAATTGAAATCTTGTAACGATAACAAAAAATCGACTCAATTAGATGCTTCAACCTGATCAGAAAGGGTGACTGCAGGAAGTCAACCAGGAGCTCTGAAAACCTGTGTACACAGAGTTTCCTTGCTGTTAACTCCAGAGGCTTGTGAGGGCTTTTGTTCTTAATGCAAATGCTGAATTCCACAACTGAACATTTTTATCAGAGGATTTCTAAACTCCTTATGTCAAAGAACAGAGATAATATTTACAACCTAAGCACATGGCAAGAAATAACAGATGGGTAGAAACAAACAGATGGGTGAACACAAGGTAACAGCGAGATGTTTACGATCAGCATAATAAACAGCTGCCACAAGTAGATGACCATCACCGGATCTCCTTTCAGTTGCTCCTTGTCTGTTATAAAAGTAAGGGTCCTTCTAAATCACAATCCCTAATGTATTTCTTTTAATAGCTCTTCTCTGGACTTTTACTTCTCGACAGCATTGTGTACCAAGGTGTCCAAAGTTGGACGCCATTATTCTGAAGAACATGCAGCAGGATTAGTCCTTTGCCACAGAAGTCATGGGAAACTGCAAAACTAAGTCCAAATTACTCATCATTTCTATGAAAATGTCAACCACCACTTTTAGCCACAGCCAGTGAATAGTGACAAAAAATCTCCTGCACCTCATTTGCCCAAATTTAGTCTTGGATATTAACACAAACCAGAGATGGTTATATGCTAGACCGTGAGCTCGGGAAGCAGAGATGCAGATATACGGTCCCTCAATGTAGTGCTCCTTGCCGTCTGTCATGAATGTTATAGTGACAACAAGGAACAAAACTATTTCGGCTTCAACCACTCCATATTAAAATGGATGTCTACATGGCGTGTGGACATGATCTTGTTCTGTCTTGCGTGGAAATAGTAACTTCCACAGAGGCCAGGACAGATAGCGAAGGGACTGGTGAGGTCCCTGGTTATGAAGACAGAACTTTTTTTTTTATTATTAATTTTTAAACCTTTCATAACACAATTAAAAACTTTCTAGTAGCCCAGCCGTTACTTATCCAAACTGCATGCAATGTTTCTTAACGTGGAGCACATAATAATTGTAAGTCTTTATCCTGGCCTATGCCACTGAAAATTAATACAGTCTCCTTGCTTTTGTCTATAGTTTTTAACTTCTCCTGAAAGCTTGTTAAGAATAACGTTCTCAAAATCAAACATCTCTATTGCTGTGCTTAAAATAGGACGACAGAGAAATGACCGCTACCTCATGCTGTTTGCATAATATCAACAAATTATACATGTGCTCCATTCTAATAGCTAATACCTGCATATAATAAATTACTTTCATCGCTGTTATAGTTCCAGACTCTGTAAGTTCAAACTTAATTATTTTCTATTACATTTATGGAACTTAATAAAACATGGTGGCTTAGCCCACCACAACATAAAACCTTTGACCAGTGTAACAAAAGCACTTAAAACATTTGTCTCTTAACTTCCCTGTAACTAGCTGCTCTGTCAGAATGCCTTTTTTACTTACTCTGTGTCCTTGAAGCTTACCCCAAGGATTCATTTTCACACAACACTCCAAGATGATACTGCAGACAGTCAGCTAGGAGCTACGGCTGCCTCAACCTCCCACACGGTCCTCACTTGCCTAATTAAATATTCATCACTCCAGAATGTTGCAGTGTCAAACACCAGCAACTTCCCAGCCTGACCTTCCACAGCCAGCCGGCGGTTTGTGCTGGAGAATAAACAGGACTGGGACCTACCTGCTGAAACAGAAAATGGCATAATGCAGTTTTCATGTTGCACATTAAGTTCTGTGCACGCACGGTAAAATTCTCACTGCAGAAGCTAGGGTACTATCTTTTAATGTTCAATATAAATTGAATATCTGTATGCAAAGCTAACTGTAAAACCTGCATGGGCAGTGTTATCAATAATCTTTCTGCAGAGCACTAAAAATCTTTTCTTGCTTATTACACAGATCCTGTTTTGTATGTACGGTCATATCGTCCAACTTAAAAAATAAACCAATGCTGATTATTCTCAAATAAAAAAAAATAATGGAGGCATACTACTATCAACAAGTATGTGAGATTATTTTTTTGTGGCTTGGGACTCCTACTTTAGTTTCACACACCCTATTTACAAGAAATTTGCATTCTGCCTCCAAGACAAAAGAATTTATTAATTCCAAATCTGTCTCCTCTGTGGAAAGAATATCTGGAATTAATATAACTCATTTTAGTTGTACTAGATTCTGCACATATTTATATCTGTATTTAATGGAAGAGAAAGCTGAACAGAAAAAAAATCAGAAGGAATCAACTTCACTGCTACAGAAAGCACAGCCTTAATAGTCTATAAGTTCCATAGATCTGTTGAGATTTAACTAAAGCATATCCATATCATGCCCATACACAATAAGAATATTGAAAAACTTGTATTTTGACCCCAAAAGCTACATAAACTGTTAAAGGAGAAAAATATATCAGAAATTGCATGCAAACATCTTTTATTTATGCATACTAGGTATGCAGCATTCTTAAGATGACAGAATAGTCATTGCAGCAACTCAGCTATGAGAATTCTGTAAGCATAAATGTGTATTTACAGCTTGGGCCAGTAAGTAAATATGTTCATGAGAATATATGTAGCAACGCATATGTCTGTATATATTTATATAAAATATACACATGATTTTAAGAAGTTTGATTTCATAGCTTCAATAATTTATTTAGTCATCCGTGAGAACCTTTTTGTCCCTAGGATTTCCCATAAATGGTTCAAAACTTACATTTCATCTTCCCAGTCAAGGGCTTCCCTACATTTTTCAGGGATTTTTTGTCCCCCGGAGTTTTTTGCTAGCCCAAAAACAATTGTGGATGCTGTAGAGGTTGCAGATGTGGCTTAATGCCCCGATTAAACTAAAAATTAAGATTTCAAGGTGCAAATCCTGAATCTGGTATGAATTGCAATGCATTTGGGTGAATATGCTGCAGCTACTACATCAGGGAGGAGAAAGATAGGAGACAGACGCTACAGCCCAAACAGTTCTTCAAAGCCTACATGATGGTAGAAGTACCAGTGTTGAGGGCAAGTTAAGTCACCACACTTCTAGGCCTGTGGTTACTGTCTTTTCCCTCCTAGCAGGGTCCTGCAGATATCGAGACGAAAAACAGCCTGTCAGCATTCCTGTGGGATCCTTCAATAAAAGTCCTTTGGGGAACACCAGCAGTTACTTGTCTACTCCAGATTTTCCAGAGCTGTTATGGCTGTAATACTGGCCTATAGATCTTCCTCCCACATAATACAGGTGATTAGCTCTCCCAAAGCATGCAGAATTTAACTCTGACAAATAGGAAAATAATTTTAAATAGGTTTAGAACTGATCTGATCATATCTATGGTCTGATAAACCTGAGCTGAACCTTGCTCATGGGTTAATAAGAAAGGTTTATATATGCTCAAAACTCTACCCCTCTAATCTAAATTACAATTTTTCTATTCTGCACACTTATTTTCATTACAGGCAACTTAAAAACGCATTCCAAAAATCATTTTATGATCATATCTGGTCAACTGAAAAATCACCTAGGTTTCATGCTACGGATAAAGCCTGAAGAAGCTACCCATTGTGTGCTTCAGATAGGAACCAGTGATCAAAGATATAAATCAGAGAGTAGCACACCCATTTAGCATTGCTGGCCCTGTAAAGGAAACATCTGAGTCTGCATTAGACTGTTGGAGTCGCATACTACATACAGCTAGTAGATTTTGATAGCCTTATTCAATATCTCTGCAGTATCATTATTTGTCTTCCTACCTCCTACCAGATGTTCTTTCGTGACCGTATATACCACCACTTCTCCAAGAAGTATGGCTACAGCTACTTGCTGCTTCAGGCAAGCCTCCCTCATCTGTCTTTCTAATACTACTTTAAATCAGTCCCCAAGGACCAGAGACGGAAGGAGGCAGAATCAAAGTAAATCTTGGAGATTAAAAGCAGGGAAATGGAGCGACCAGGGAATTCAGCCTCACAGGTTACTCACGGGCATTAGTGAAAGACAGAAATTTTGGTTCCCAGCTGGGAACAGTCAATGGCAGGGCAAGTACTTGGGACCACATGCTTAAAACCTCAGGAAGCTGTAGAAATTGAGTATGAAATCACTGTAGTCTTAGTGACAACAAAGTCTAAAAGATCTGATCAAATAAAGGCCTTGAGCATAAATCCAAATCATTTTCCAACCCTGTAGCCTGCGGAAGTGAAGTAGTTCTTATTATGAACTCAGCTATTATAAAGTTACGAGTAGTCAGTGATAAGGGTAATAACCTGTATACAGTCTAGGCGAGCAAAGGGAAATTTCATTAGTTGGCTGTAAATAAATTTCCAACTCTGAAGCCTAGAACAGGAAGTTAACTGCAAGGCCGGTAACGAGCATTCCTCCCATCTCTATAGATCAGTACAAAGAACAATACTTTTTATATAATACACACACAAACATATGTATGATATAATCAGCACTGATGCTCAGGAACATAAGCTGTGGTATTCTACTGTATCTTTGTTTCTCTAATTGTGAGAGGAAGAAACACTACTAGAAGAAAACAACTCCTAAATACTAGAAGAATGATGGTAAACTTTTAAGGTTTTATACAGTATGGGGTGAATATGAATATTACTTCTATTTAAACCCTGCAGAAATTTCTGAGTTCATATCAGCTACTCAGTGTGCCTGGATATAGAACTCCAGTAACCAAGTAGAAATCATGTTTTATATTACATAAATTATGATTTCGAACTTTTCCCCATCAGAATAGGGCAGATACCTGTGCTGTAGAACCTGTATTAAAAATGGAAGAGATAAGCTCTTCAGTCAAAAAAAAAAAAATTCTATTAGAGTTATCTTATGTCCAAGGAACTAGACTGGAAAAAAAAAAACCACACCACCCACCTCTACAATTTCCAATACACAGGTAACTTGTCAGGTATAAGCATCTTAATTGCAAAGATGCCCTTTCCAGTTTTGGTCAATAAAGAATTTATGGCATGTTGTACAGTTTTCATTCTTGTCTCTTGATTAAACTAGGTAACTCCACTCCCCTTAACTTCAAGTTGCTTTTGATTCAGTAATCACATTTTATCCAATGCTATTTTATATTGTCATTAGCCAGACTCCCCCATATGATGTCTTCAGAGATAATTTGGGTTGGTCACATTTCAATAGCTTACCTCTTTTGTTTTCCACCCTGTGACAGGGAAAAAAATAGACGATGGAGATAAATGTGCAATAGATGTTTTAACCAGTTGATTTTCTCTGAAGGTAAAACATTTATCTGAGAATACCCATAGGATTTCCTCACTTTTTTAATATTAATGTTTCTAAATAATATATTGCTTTGACTTCCCCAGGAACATTCCATCTTTAAACACACAAACCAAGGAGGGAGAAAACCCACCAAAACCCACAAGACTGGTTTGTGTGTCTCTCTGCCTTGCAAATGATTTATAGAAGTAGAGTAGCAGCACTAGGAGAACACCTTATTTCAAAACATCCTACAGTCTCAGGGAAGATTACAGTACTATCTACGGAAGGATGATACAGACCCAAGTGAAATTACTCCTGAAGGTCTCTAGTCGTGAATCTGTTGCAACTATGAGATCTCTATCAACATGAACTGTTAACATTATTGCAAAACAACTTTTTTGTATGCTGTTTATACTATCAATATTTTAAATAAGCTAAAAAAACCCTCCCAGCTCTGTAAACATATGGATGCAGTATAGGTATATGGCACGTTCCCTCTCTTGTCCATGGCAAGATTTCATGTATAACACATTCTCTTACCACAAGAATCTGTTTGCAGTTTGCTTTCCTTTCAGTGGCTTTTTAGAGAAGGGTGTCCTTACGATCGTTTAGGGGCAGTGCCCATTTCTGAACTTGCTCATCAGTATAAGAACAATTTTGCAGAACTGCACCCACTCTGAACTTGCAGTTCACACTGGTACCAAGTCACATGTTCTTGTCCTCAGACGACAAAAAAGACAGCAAGAAGTAAATCAATTTTTGCTTTAAACCATGCAATTCCTATGTCTGAAGTAGTTAAGGTATCTGAAGGGGAGGAAAACACACAGTTTCTACATCACTCTTCAGTTGTTTCAGGGTAAATTATTGGACTACAACCATCCTGAACCTCCTGTCCTGGTTTCTCTTACAGATCGATTCCCGCTCCTTGCAACATAGAGCTAGTTTACTTCTGTTGACATGTTCAGGCTTCATTTACTTCTCCAAAGAGGAATTAAAAAAGAAAGCATCTTTATCTGGTCCCTCACTAGATAATCTATTGCATAGTTATTACCAGCTGATATTTAAACTAAAAAATATGGTTTGCCAAGAGCAATTCCTTTTCCAGCAGTGCTTTCCTTAAAAAGAAGGAGGTGATCAAATTTTAATTATCCTCTTTTGTTAGCTTAAACCAAGTGCAAAAATTCCTCCCGTCACTTCCCTTGGGTTTGAAGGATATCAGCAATGTTATCCATTTTAAATGACAAACCTTTTGGTGGTGAAAATTACCATCTTTTAAAATAATGATAAAAGTTGTAACCAAAATGCTGCAGAAAACGAGAGTATAAGCAATCAAATAATTAAGGCCGAGACATTTTTCCGACAAAAAAAGTTAAGGACCCTTTGGAAGAAACACTGAACCCCCAGTGTTTCCCTAGAGATTTTATTTTATTCTATACATAAAAAACTTGCTCTAATCTGCATTTAAGGCTGGGGAGGAAGGTCAAAGCCTAGCCATGATCATCAGTTCTTGTAAACATGCACAGAATCTAGGAACTCTAATTCTCACAACAAACACTTCTGAGAAACTCGGGATTGCGTGAATAATCCACATTGCAAAAAACGTGATTTTTTTAAAATAGCTGGGACTACATGTCCGAGGCTGGTGAAAAAACAAACCTTGAAATAATTTGCCTAGAAATATATGTAAATATATGAAATATGTGTCTTGGCTATCAGAAAGTGCACATCAGGATAATGCTTTAAAAGTTCAATAAAACTACAACTGATGTCCTTTGCATTTAAAAAAAAAAAAAAAAGAAAAAACCCAAACTTTTTGCTGAATCTCAGAGACAATACAAAAGTTGCCAAAGTTGCCCAATAAAATTTTCGCTTTCAAGAAATTCCTTGGCTCAGACTCCTTGGCAAAGCAAATTTTTATCGCCAATCTTGCAAGCTGAAAGGTCCATTAAGTCTGTACAACTAAAACGCATAATCCTTTCCTTATATATTCCTACAGAATAGCTGGATTTTCCTTCTATTCTGGGGTTTAAACAGCTTCCCATGTTTAAAATTATAACCACCTTAACAAGATGCAATGTGAGTACAGCTCTTACTGGTTCTTTGAGAATTGGCTTCCTCTATCACTTTAAAGAAGAGACTGTAAATCACCTCCTGCCTTTTTTTTTTTTATTGATAACTCAGTGGGTAAGTTTAATAGTAGAATGATATGCAAAAGTTATCATTAAAAATAATTTAGTTTATAAACAGCATCAGCTCAATCTGAGCTTCTGGAGGTCTGACGCCATCTTCGTTTGCTGTTGATCTTGACTCACAACCACAAACCACTGCTTGTATGGCCAACTGGCTCCAAGGCACAGGACTTAAATGCTCGTCAATGACTCATGCTTGTGGGGAAATAAACAAACAAAAAAAATCATCACCTTCTCTCTAGTTACAGCATGAGCAGAAGGGCCCAATCTTTAAGCATATTACACCAAGAACATAGCTATTATTGAGAATATTTCCTCCAAAATCCCAACAATTATTAGACCATTGGCTCCACAACTATTTGGAAGTACAAGCGGAGACTGAAGCCTTGACTTGTGGAGATAGAAATCCCAGCATTTGAGTCCAGAAAAGTTAAATTAGAAACTGGAAAGGACTTTCTGGGACATCCATTCTTGATTGTGCTGAAGATGACTCAGATCTCTTCAGCCAAACCATTTGGTTTAACTTGTTCCAGACCAATTTGCTATTACTGCTGTACAGTTGAGTCTCGCTCCTTGCTGCTGAATTTAGGTGGAACGCTCCCTTGCCCTGTCCCAGCCCTTCTCATCACTACCTCCAAGTTCAGCCCCAGACCTGTAGGGAAAGGGAGACAGGAGGAGCCCGTTCTCTTTAGTTCTTCTCCTCCCCATTCAGGTTTTGACTGAAAGCCTGTGGCCAGAAGTGAAGGCACATGGATCTGCAGCAAACTGGAGTACTTTATCCATGATACGGACCTGTATTTTGCTATATGAGATAATCACGTCAGCTTTTCTCCCTGCTCCCATGCTTTTCTTTTTAAGAAGGTTTCCATGAAGAAAAAATGCACATTAAGAGCGTGAAGGGCTCTGTTAGAGAGAAGGTAGCATTTCCCATTACACGGCAGTATGGTCGCAAGCTACTGGAGCACAAGATCGTAATTGACAATATGTCACAAGTGACCCCAGAATTACTTCCCAAGTGTGCTATGCAAGAGATTATGCCAGCTTCAGAATAACAGGATTGAAGTTCAGGGCAAACATCAATTATTGAAATTGCATAAAGTAGATATGTAAAAATTACTGTGATTTTTTAATTTTACCTTTCCAGATGCCAAAGCAGGGCAGGGGGAAAAAAAAAACAACCAACAAAATACTTAGGTATGATTACAAGACTGACCAATACAGAATGAAATTCTGAGTCTTAGGAGACAGCCACAGAGACACAGAAGTGATCATTTCACCTATACTAGTTGTAGCATTTAATAATCGAGTGCAAAGGAAGATAAGAAGTCCTTCAAACAAGACAGAGAGGATTGCTTTAAAAGGAACAACTTCATCTTGTATCTTATTGTGCTTTATCTTGTTCAGTCTAGCCTGCAGAGAAGGAAAAACACTCATGCTGGTTCAAAGCATTCCTACTTTAGTTTAATTTTTCTACACTGCAAAAAATACAATTTTATTTAAGCGTGTAGTAGTCTAGCAAATCTTATATTTATTTCCAAAATTGAGGAGAACCTGAAAACTAAACAAGCATGCTGATGTGTAAACTTTGTGAAATTACATTCTAGCCTGTGATGAACACAAGGGAGGAAACCAAGGAGTGGCAGAAGATGGTAAGTGAAGACAAATTGGCCACAGACTCCTAAGCCAAGTCTCTGACCACAATGTTACAAGAAACAGCTGATGTAAATAGAAGACAAGAGATAAATATTCATGCAACAGTTTAACATTGCAGATCCACGACTTTTTCTTCCTGAGCATTTTAAGTTAGAACCCCTTTTCAGATTTCTTTTAAATGAATCTGTCATAGTTCACAATTTATATTAGCTCAATTAGATCACCCTATTCCCTCAGGATCCTATTCCTACTGAGAACAACAGATGCCGTCTATATTCAGCCTTGTTCTTTTATGTTTGTGTCTCTCATAGTGCAAATATTTCCATATTTTAGGGGAATTATATAAAGCCAGAAAATGAAATTATGTCTCAAGAGACATTCTGAGTATTAAACTATGCAGTTAATTCCAAATTAAAGTGAAACATGTAGAGCTGAAGGGAAAATTCACATTTGGTAAAGCCTGAGGGACTTGCTACCTGGCCTTGATTTTACTGTTCCCCAGAGCTTCTATGGGATGTGAAAAACCTTTATACCGATAACCTAACAAAGTATTCTTTTTTTGGTCACGCTAAGTAAAAACCAGTATCAACAGGGTCTTAAGAAACATTTGACAAGTACCATATTCTAATATAAAAATCCCCACTACAATTTCCATATGTTCTTAGCTACACATTGAATTATTACTCATCATTCCACCTAAGTCTGATATTCCTTTCTACGTCTATAATATAACACAAAAGAAACTTACAGTAAGAGATATCTGGCAATCTGATTCATCCTGTCTACTCACCCAGATTTCCACTTATCACCAGTTTAATCGAGTAGTCTGGTCTTTCTTCATCACTGCAGACTTCCCTCAGCTTCTCTGACCTCTCTCTAGTATATTGAGCCTCACCAATTTTCAGTTCTCACCATTTAACCGGCTCTCCCCATTGTAGCTAGAACAACGCCCTATACTTAAGAACATGGAGCACAATTAACAGATTACTCTCCTTCTATATTCCTATATCTAAAACATCTGTGTAGCTCTCTTAAGCATATGGATGGAGGAAGCAGAAGGGTATGTCTGTAGGCTTCATTGGGACAGAGAATGATCAAAGAACACATTCATGCAGAACTAAGTTTGTGGTTACAGACTCAAGCCAAGGCTGGAAAGGGAAGCTTACAGGGAAAGGGAATTTCAGTTCCTTCATAGCCATACAGAGATTCATTAGCAGAAGGAGAAACTAAGTAACTTAAATCAGATATAACCTTCCACCAACTTCAGCGTGCATCAGATCTTAAAGATCAGTTCTTGAATCAGCATGGGTATCTATGCACTCTCAGTGCTCTTTGCAACCGTCTTTCCCTCTGGGGAATTTTCTGGTAGAAATATTAAATTCAGAAATAATTTTTACCTCCATCCTTCCTGTGACATTTACAACACTTTAAGAATGCATTTGCTCTTCAAGGATATTTTCATCTATTAAAGAATATTTATGAGTGCTGCTTCAAAGAGAACCACTGGAATGAGAAGCCACGCAAAAGACAGAAAGTGAAGATTTGCATTTGCAACTATTTATAGGTTAACTCCTAGCAAGAAAACACCTAAAATGTATTAAAAATTTGGGTTAAAAAAAAAAAATATCAGTGCATGAATTACATTCTCTTATCCGTTCAGTGTTTCAAAAGTTTGATACCAAAATAAACCCAGAGAACATATAAAAAGCTTAAGATAGTATTTCAATTTAAGTGGGAGGAAATTAATCCACAAATCAATTAAATTGAAGGCAACTAAAAAGAGTTAAAAAGCTTGGGTTTGTTCTGCTGAAATTCAGTGCTATCCTGCGTAAACCTCTGACTAATGATTTTGTGAAGCAAAGATACTATGTTATTTCACAAAAGCCTCAGAAGGATTGAGGTGGTTTATAAATGGTTCCGTTCTCATGTACCACCAGCATACACCCTATGCTAAATTCAATAAGGGGTTCATACCCTGGAAGTCGGGGCAGCATCTGAGGTTTTGATCTAGAGGGGATTGCACAGTTGCATGCAGACTCCCAACCCCCGTAAACCAGATCTTGTGATACTGCCCAAAAATGTTACTTCATTCGCTCTGATTCCTGTTACAAAAGTTTATTGATACCCCCGTACCATTCATAGACTGGCACTGGAGCTCCAAGGTGTTTGCCGTGCCTGTTGGTCCCAGGCAAGTGAACATTAAGTACTGAAGGGACAGGTTATGTTTTCAAGAAAGAATAAGGAAATTACTCTTAAAAACCAGAGCCCAATCTTGCCATTGTTAGTAGTACCATACTGCACTTACTTCTTTCCAAAAAAATAATTGCACAAAACCCAGAGCTACTTTCCGTGCAAGACTGCACGCGTTAGAAGTTTGGGCAGAAAAATCAGGCTCCTAAAAACACCATCTGTGCATATATGCACATACCTCCTTTGAAAACAATCAGAAATTTCAGATGTTCAGCTTTTTTTGTAAAGGGAGGGTAAATCAAGCAAATGCTTCTGTGCACTTATAGATATTTATATAAGAGTTTAAGAGTTGAATACAAAACACTCATTTTGAAAGGTCTGATGAAGAGTATCCTAGAGAGTAACAAGATAAATACATGAATTACCAAAATGGGAGTCACATTTATCTAACTATTCCTGGTGAAGCTTAGAAGCCAACGGGGACAAAAAGAGCATATTTGGCTTACTTAATTGACTTGGAAGATGGCAATATGTGTATCATGAAACTCAGCAGCTTTCTGAACAGTTGGTGTACTGACATTTTAATGCCAACCCTAAGAACACTGTTTCCAGCAATGACATTTCTAGGGAAATTGTTACAACTTCACACATTCAGGGGCAGGTACGATCAGTTGTTCTTCAAGTACAGAATTACCTTATTAAAACAAATTAAAATTAAAAAAAAAATTATAAAAGCCTTCGTCAAAAACCTCTAGCAAATGATTATTCATAGCAGTCTTTACTACAGCTCAGAAGGCAACACTATTTTCAATCAACCTAGACTTTGACATCATCTAATTAAAACAGCATCAAATACCACAAGTCTCCTTAATAATCATATCCTTTATTAATCAACAGCAGCAAAATTACACTGCCCTCAAAGAGGGTCACTATTTTTATTTAGATAATATTTGCTTTGCTAAGATTTGAATTTAAGAAATTACTGAAAAGTCCTTAGTTTTTATAAAATGTATTGTGGTTTTATTTTGATAGCATTTTTTGAGTTTTGCAATCATAAGTCTGTAAGTGTTCTAGGTACTTTCCTGCAATAGGACGGCTTTGTTTTCTCTTATCTACACAATTATTTCCTTTGTAGCAATCAGAAATCCACCAAGTACTTTGCAAGTATAATGGCTCGTAATAAATCTCTCAGAAATGAAAATATATACAGAACTCGGGCACTGAAGACAAAGATGCATGAGGAAACTAATAGATCTAATACGTTTATTTTATTGTATTTTTATTCAAGATGGAGTGGCTTACTCGTATCTGCATCAATTTTCCAATATAGTCAAAATGATGTGGAAAGTCCAGCTAGTGCCAACTACAGTGAGGATTTAACCCTGTTTATTACCGCAGGAGATTGAACAGTGCATTTCAGGTTACAGACGGCAAGGAGCTGAACAACTGGCAGCTTTGAGCAAATGTCTATCAGTCTTATTAATTAATTACAGTTCCTGGAACTATTCTACTGCACTGTGTATTTTTCAAACATAAAAACAGTGGGACAATTATCCAGTCTGTAGAATTTATATTCTTGGAGAGTCAAAGCAGACAGATTGGATTTATTAAGAGAAAGCAAATAAGCACACAAGACTGAGTGAATTCGGGTATTTTGTGTGATAAAATGAGGTCACGTGTATGGTATTGTAAAAGCATAAGACCTTTGCCATCCCAGACGACCAAGGAGGTAGTGATCCAAAGTCACTCTCGTGCCACTACCTGTACCAATAATTACAGGTATTTGACCTACGAATCATTTTTAACAGGCGTTATGCTCTCTGCAGCATCACAAGACATTTTATAGGAAGCCAGATAAAGCCAAGGTAGAAAACACTTAGTAAAGCCACAGAAACACTCCTGTATTCTAGAAAGAAGGAACTGCAGAGAGAACTGATAAAAAAAATATATGGAAGATTGATGAAGAATAATAATAGAACATTAGAACTCAGGGTATTGGTCTTGTCCAACTTATAAAGAGAAAGGAGTTAACATGAAAAGTGTTTTTGAGAACGTTTCAGCAAATTAAAGTTTTATGCCTCTAAAAATTAGTGTGTATGAGAGTTTAAAAGGTTTTACTCTAGTATTACTAATCTTTTAGTAAGCAAAAAAATAATAAAATCAAGCGTTCAAACAATATGGATGACACACTAGAAGATTTGGCGTCTTTGGGTGATATCTGTTCTTTAAATGTTTTTTGTTTGCTTCTGCAAGACACAGGTATGACCAGACTATTTTAAAAGGTAGATTTTTAATTCTTCTAGCTGTGCCAGTCATAGAGAATCAGGTTTCTTTAATTTCATTAAAGAAATTAATTAGCTATAAATTACTATTTATTTTTCCAATTGTATGTTTCTATATTACACAATACTTGCATTTTAAAGGCCAAATCTCAAATTCTTAGGTCAGCAAAAATCCCAGTATTGCCAAAAGTTATTGTGGTCCCATATGAGCTCCAGACAATGCACACATAGCCATAGAAATTGTGTAGTTCTCACACAAACAATCCAGAAGTACTTTCCCTCATGTCAGTAAAGTTAAATTACTGACAATTAAAATAATTGTTCTATCGTTATATAAATACTAGAAAACTAGATTTCTAACAGTAACCTTAATTTTTGAGAATATATGTTGAGTAAAATGAGTTGCCTGTAAAGTTTTCTACTATTAAAAAAAAAAAATCAGCTTGATTTTACCACTGTATAATTCACTTAAAGGAGAAAGTGTAATTTTAGACACAACTCAGCAAAATCACAGCTTTTAAGGAAATATGACTTGAATAATAAGTGTCATCCACTATCAGAGGCAGAGACTGTGACAAGCTCCAGGAAAGGGCACTGCTAAAGGCTTTTATTACTTTTTATGTACCATCACCCAACTGTTGTTAAGGAAATTCAATTACCAATTGAAGGGTCATTTATCCAAATTATTCAGTGCTATAAAGGAAATCTGACATGCAAACAATTTAGATAAGGAATCCTAGTGATCTAGTACCTCAAATTGTCTGCAATTTGTCACTTGGATTCTACTTTCAAAGGTAAGCCTTCGTTGCCCTTGGAAAAAATAATTCCATTAAATGCACGCTGACAACTTCAGTAGCTGATGAAAAACAGACAGGTAAGTTTTTATACATCTTATAGTATCTGCCAGAATGTTTCCTGGTTTAAATACTGGAAGAAAAAAAAAAAGAATAATTTGAAAGGTTAATACTGTACCTCGCACTAAATACTATATAATCGGTGTTGCCTCATACTTTGACAAATATTTTTTCCCCTGTAAGTATGTATATTTGCATACATAGTTCTCTCTTTGTATATATACACACAGAGAGACACATAAAAATACTTGTAACAACTAATTTTTTAATAACTGTGCCTGGTTATTGAGGCACTGCATAGCTGCCCACAGCAAAATATATGCACTGCACATGCACGGAAACAGTTTAAAGTAATCTTTGAGTTCTCAAGTTCCCATCCTTCACCCAATTTCCTGCTGACAGATTAAGAAAAAAAGCTACAAGCGTGCAACATATAGTATAGGACTATAGTATACAACTAAAAACTCATAAAAGATGATTATAAATCGAGGGCATCACAGAAATTCCTTTTTCCTTCGTCCTGATCCTCTTTACTACCAACTCTTTTCAAAAGAGAAGCGATCAGAGTACAAAAATCCCCTGAACAATTTTATGCCACCACAGGGATCACCCCTGGGCAGGTTGAGCTCAGCAATAATCCTTCACCAGGAAGGGAGCAGAGAAGGACTAGCAAAAGCTTTGAGCAGGCAGTTAGAGCAGATGACCATCAAACATCCTTTCCAGTCTAAATTAAGTGTGGGCTTTTGGATGCTGATGAATTGATAACAGGGAACAACATCAGCTAATTGCCCAAGCAGCACATGGAAAGCTGAGTGCTGCACAGCGTGTCATCTCTTGTCTTTTTTCCTAGTAATTTCTGTTTTGTTATTATTGCAAACAGTAATTAAGAGATCAGTTTTCTGTGACCTTTATTTCCATCAAGGGCCCTTGTGTTCACATTCAAGCGTATTCTTAAGTGAATAGAAAAAAAAAAGTCCTAAATCTGAGGAACTGACCATATTCACAAGGAGGACATAATTTGCTCTGACAGTTCACTGGTGAAAATAAGCTGTATATTTAAGATCTACTTTTCAAGAAGACTTGAAACAACACTCACAGTAAAAGAATTATAGGGTTTGGTTTTGTTGGGTTTTTTGTTTTTTGTTTGTTTTTTTGTGTTTTTTTTTTTGTTTGTTTGTTTGTTGCTTTTTTTTTCCCCCCAAGAACAGGTATTATAAAAGCACTGAAAATAAAGAAGGTTAAAGCATAAAGCTTTAAATCTTAATTATGTAAACTCAAGGTACCCTGGGCATGCCATTTATTTTCAGAAGCAAATGTGGGAGAAAAAGCATTAAGTAAAATCCAAATAATTTTAACAAAGCCTGATCTTGACTCACAAGTAGGATGTTTATTCATAGTTTTTTTCTGGCATTTCTCAGTATTAGAACACAAATAAGAAATTATCAGCAGTCCTCAGGGGTCAGGAGAAATTGAAGCAAAGCAATAATCAGTCTTAAAGAAACTATACTTAATAGTAAATTCTGAAGAGTAGATTTAGTGAGTTATAAAGAATCTGTATTTGCTCACGCGTCACTGCTAGCATTCTAATTTAAAAATAAATAGATTTTGTAGGGGAAAATATTGTAATGTGAAAAAGGTATTGGCAAAACATTAGACAAAGGAAGGGCTGCTTTCAGAAACAGGCATTTAATACTAAAATATGCAATGCTAAATATGTTTGCATATTTTAGTCACATTCATACATAACAATAAAGGTTTCTGCCAAGATTAGGGGAAAACCTGGGAGAGACTTCTTGTTCAAAAGTTATTTTCAATTTTGTCAAAAAATGCATATACGTGCAAAGAATTGCATGGATATGTGCAGCACAGTCCTTGCTGGAGGACACAAAGGTTTCAGTTTGACAGGAGCTGTCTGGACGTTTGGGTTGAAAGGGTGGATTGGTTCAGCCAGAGAAAACACAGGGGATGAGGGACTGCAGAGTTGTGTGTTACTACGACATTTGCAAAATGATGGCCAAACAAGTCTCTCTGGTGCTAGTTTTTCATGTTTTGTCAGTGAACTGACAAGGTAGCTATGCCATTTTACCCAGGGTGGACATAGCAAACGTGCTGATGGAGAAAATGGCCACTTCCTTGCTACGTGAGCCAAAGCATATAACCTACTAAAATTTATCTGCCCGTAACACAAATATAAATTCAGTCTTGTCTCACAGGGATGTTGTGAGCATTAATCATCCCCTAACATGTCTTAGGTCCTTCCAGAAGGACCACTAGTTTTAAATTTTACATGTAATTAGTAATCTTATACACCAGTAACATGAAGAAAGGCAATGGATAGTCAAAACCTATTTAAACAACTTCCTTCATAATATGGAAGTAAGTCTTTTCAGAATCAAATGAGATCCTACTTCATTTCAAAGTCTGACAAGAATTTATCCTTTCATTACAACAAACTATAAACTTAATAACTTCTTTTCCAATTTTAGATTGGAAACAAAGATCACTGAACATCACTTTTTTGTAAATTGGTATGTCTGCACTCACAGCAATCTCTGCTTTTGACAACATAACGTATACAGAATTTGTTCTGGTAGCAAATACCTTATATCTTTAGTAGTTACACTTACTGTATAGTATTCTAGGGATAAAGATAGCAGAAGAATGTGAAGTTTTTTGGTGCCTTTTCTAAATAGACTACATCCCTAGACATTTATTCCTGTTTTCTAAAGACAACATAGTATTGGTTTACATGTCGATTCATTCTATTCAATACTTTAAACTCATTGTTCCTTCCTTCTCCTATGTTTCCTCTTTTTAGTTACAACAAGCTTTAAATTAAACCCAGATGCCACAGATGACTACACATAAGCATCCCTTTTGGATTTTACCGTGATACCAGATAAATTCAGCATACATCAGCATTGAATCTCCTGTCCTGCATGCGATAGTATCATAAGCATCTCTTCTGGACCACAGAATCTACAGCAGTAGTCTGAGTAGGTAAGAAGTCTGTTGGTCCAGGGTACGACCAGTGGCGACAGCATCAGTGTTCTGCAAACCTCTACTTCTGCTGGAAAACACAGGTTTTGTCATCACTTTCATAGTGTCACTTGGAGTTTCACATGATGCCAGCATGCAAACCAGTCTGTGAAAGACCTTGCAAAGTGATGGTCAATGACTGAAACAGCTATCATCAGGGTTGTGCCTCTGGAGAGAATGAGACAGAAGCATGTCTCTGTCTGCATATGGAAAACTGGAATGGTGTTTGTTTTAGAAACATCCCAAAGAATGCAGTGCTGGAAGAGAGTGAAGCTTTTTACACTCTAGAAATGCACTTTTGAAAAATCTGAAGAAACGTGTAGAATTTTCTAGAAGCTACAATCCAGATGAGAGATTCATGGATAAATTCATAGAGCATAGTACAATATAAAAAAAAAAACAGATTAGGAACAGAAGACAGACAAATGTGTGTGACTTGTCAACTTCAAACAACAGTGTCTCATGGAGCTGGCAGAGAAGTAACCAAAACCTACCAGCTGATGTGAGAAGTACTAAGCTATGTATCAAAAGACAAGAAAATGAGGACCATGAAGTCTGTTTATGAGCACCTGACACTACAACCCAGCAGGACAACAAACCGATACAGGCAGCAGCACAAGTCTTCAATGCACCTGAGAAAACAGCCTGCCAAGACATCAGTTCTCTAACAGTGAAATGTGTTTTCCCATTAAACCAAGGATGCATTAGCAGTATATTGCACAAATAAACCAGACCACAGAGATAATAACATCCCAAGAACAGTAATTTCCTCATACATTCAAAAGGCATGGAATACTGACCTTTACATACCCACGTTCGCTGTCTTTGCTCATTGTCTTATAAAAGGAGAAGGAGGCTGACACAGGGGAGCGGGAACTGAAACGATCCTGAAGATATCCAAGAGTGCTATTGATTTGCTTTTTTTATTCCAGTGCATGCTCAATGAAAAAATTATATTAAATCAGTCGGCTAAATATATTCTTGGAACCGAGTTGATGGTTTTAGCTATTAAAGTAATAACAAGGGAAACAAAACAGAACAAACAAGTTGCATTTTAAAACATCAGCCTTACTTCAGACAGCTCACGAGATCTAGTTTTTTACTTTAAAAGTAGTGAAGATTCACTACTTTTGCAGTGAGGTTGTGTTGGTTTCATCTAATGCTATTGTAATAACATAGAGGATTGCCAGTTTTGATTAACCCTAACAAAAATCCCCAAACAAACAAAAAGATAAAAAATACAAAAGTGCAATATATTTTTTTTAAGGTAACTGATGGGATCACTTCCTGTTGAACTTTAGAGAAAGTTGTTACTGATTAAGAAAACGTCTGAAGTTACCTGTGTATAGCACTCAATTCATGTGCATGCTCAATCCATATGCAAATAGACAAGTAGATTTCAGAAAGCAAATATGGAAAGCTAAAAAGCCACCTGGTAATCAATGGTGACAGATATCACAAATTCCATTTAACTAGCCGTTAGCCTATCGATAATTTGTCTTTTCATAAAAAAGAGCAACAAGCAAAAAAGTAAACAAACTGTAAATCCTCCCCAATCTGTCTAGGTCTAGAGACCCTAGCACAGTTGCAAATCAGATTCTGGAAACCCACCTCTCTATCCTGTCCAGAATTTGGTGGATTACTACTTTGGCAACACTGAATACTTCTGAATAGGTTCAATATTCCAGCTGATGCTCATAAAATAGATTTTATTTATCCTCTAATAAAATAAAAAAAAATACTTTCTGTGGAAGACTTTTAGATAGAATTCAAGGTGAAATCCTTCTGATTATCTAGGATATCCATTAAACTGAAACTTTTTTTTGCATGTGTCTTTATCTTTCACGCTTGTTCAGGTCCCAAAGGATTCAATTAAAGCATGGTTCTAGTAGATTAGTAATAACACTTTTTTTAAAGAACTTTTTTTTTTTTTTAACTGTGAAACTTTTTTCCAATCAGAAAATGCCAGTTCATTCAAACTTAGCCATCTCGTGGAAAAATATACCCCTTTACATGGAAATCGGCATAACTACCTGTTTGTTTCACCAGCTCTCTAGAAGCTCACCCTGCAAACTTCTGTGCCTTTCCAGGCTGTGTTTCCAAGCAGGTGTCTGCAGGTTTCCAAGAGCAGCTCAGCACCTCCCAGGACTCGTTGGATGCCAGGATTCACTACAGGTCCCATTGAACCCACCACCCTCCGGCCCCCTCGAGCTGCCAGGGTGCAAGACTGGCTTCCACGGGAACTCTCCCCAGATGAGCAAATCAGAGCCATTGCACAGTTAGTGTGAATTCTTTCACAGGACCCCACAGCTCAGTATGCAACAGCTACAATATGAGAGGATTCAGTGTTGCCACAGAGCTGCTTTGGAGGCCTGTAAATCTGGTTTTGCAGGATGCTTCTGCATCGGGAGAACACTGGGAAGCACAAGCTGGCATGTTTTCATCTCCCTGCAAATGCAACATAATTTCCGAGTACCTTGCCAAGGGTTTTGTCAAGTCTAATTTTAAGCCTTACAAATAACCTGGCTTTTACCGCTTCCTTTGGGAAATGAGTCAACAGCCTATTATATTTCACTGACAGCCACCCAGCGTGAGGGTAGGACACTAACATCACCCCCCAGGAGTCCGCTAAGAAGATGAAACCCAAAGACTTTCCTGAATAATTTCCCTATAGCAGATATATTGTTTCCTCGCCTCTCAAAGAAGCTGCAGATTTTATCCATTTGCTCCCCCTACACACGCACCCCAGTTGTGCACAACCCTTCAGTGTGCCTCGACCGCTATGATCTGTACTGCAGCTACTACAGCTTGTATAGGAGATTCGCTTCCAGCCACGATTTCCCAGACAACTTAACCCCAAGGATACTACGGCATCCTAAAAAAAAGTTGGCTTGTTACAAGTTTTCTATGCAGAAAAAGGCACTTCATATACTGAAGAGACTTGTGCTTTGCTACTACGTATTTGGTGATGGGCAAGAACCCAAATGAACTGTGGCATCCAAATCCAAATGAACCGAGTTTCTCTCTGCTCCATCCCATGGGTGAGAGAGGCAGTAAAAAAGCTTCTGCAGAGTTTAAAGAAAGGACAACCCTTCCTTCGTGCTTGGAGCCATAAAACAGGTGACACAACTGCACCACCATAAATGAGTTTAATGGTGTTTGGCGCAGATTTAGGAACGGTGGTACTGTAGATTTACAAGCTGGGCCATTAGGAACAGACGCTTAAATTCACAAACAACAGATGGACATTAAACATATTTATAATACCATATACAATGTCCCCTACAGGACAAAGCTGGAGAAACTGCTGTAACTCACCTCCATATTGGCATATCTTAGAGGATACATACATATCATATGGATACAATACATTTCCCTATTGCTAACATAATGCAACTTTTTTTTTTTTGGTGGCAGCGGGGGAAACGCCAAAGTAAGAAATACGAAGGTGTCACTGAAACATAAAATCATTTCAGTGATACCCTGAACACAGACAAGGTGTATTTATTTTTTTTTTTAAGTTTTACTAGAACTTTAAACTCCACAATCAGCATTCCAGAAATTAACATTATATGCCCCTTATTATTACGGAGCATTAATGAGCCTTTTTTGTTATTTCATGGATCGATTATTAAACTAGATTGGGTTTTTGCCAGATTTTTACTCGAAGCTGCAAGGCAAATGCTTAATGGCTTCAAAAAAAACAACTAAGTAAGATACTATCTTGGAAAAACGCAGTTTGTTGAGACAACAGAGCTGCATCTCAGATGACAGTTATGTTTTATGATTATTTCTGCAATTTATTATTATAAGCCTTGGGCAATGTATAGGTAAGTGAAAGTATTATTTCCAAAAATAAATGAAACATAATTTATCACCCTGGACTGCTTTTTAAGACATTACATTTCTCCTTAGAAATACAAAGGAAAGGTTTTAACAAAGATGGTAGGTAAGTTTCAAAAATACCTTTTTGATATGTAAGTAACCATTTTAAGGAAATACTTAATGTTGGCTGATAGAAAGCATTAAAATACTGTTACGGAATGACATAAAGACATTGTTTTATATTTATGAGGGCACAGTTTCAGAGTACCCTAATTAGTGATTATGAATGAAGCAATTTCAAGTATGCTGTGCCAGTCTGCCACCATGGGCACTTAAAAATTCACTAAACTGTATTAGCGTTTCTGAATGTTCTCTAGGAGTGCAGCCAAGGCCTTTAGAAGAAGAGCTCAACGTCTGGATCTGGTCAGCAAGAGCTGGCAATGTATTTCAAACAGCAAACAAACCACCACTTAATTGAATGATATTTATTTATCTGAAAACATTCAATGGACAATACCACTTTTTCTTAGACGAAAGTGTATGATGCAAATAGAAATGCTTCTGAAATTCAGCTCCGTGCTTGGGCTCTTTTCCCTTTAGGGAAAACTCTGGTCAGAGGTATTTAAGAGGTCCCACAGTCCGGGTGGGCTGTCGGCTTTGGGGAGCCGCACCAGTGATGAGCATAGTCTCAAAAAGAGATACAGGTGTCTCCGTGCCAGCACTTCTCTTACACCCCACTGTGGTGACCAGACTGCAGAAAGCTTTCACCAGCGGTACTCCTCTCCTCAACACCTCCACCGCCCTGACCACCTAAACCTGGGTAAAAAAAGCCCCAACTGTTTGTACCCCAGACAGTTATCCACAGCATCGAGCAACAGCTGTTGTTTATGCTGCAGAAGTTGGCAGACCGGGAAGGACAACGTTATTCCGGCACTTGAATAATAATCGTACTTTTTCTCAACTCTAGCATTTGACATTGAGGCATTATTCACAGCAACGAAGTCATGATGCCATTATGACACATGAAACTGCACTGCGTGACCTATACTAGGGCAATTTTCTGATGCAAGAACTTAAAATGCATCATTTATACACAGTTGAGCACATTTGCACTGCAATGTGACATCTAAAAAACCCCTAAAGTTAGTCCCTGAATGCATAAGCAGGGAGGAATAGAGTGCAGCACGTTGCAAAATAGCTTCCGCTATATTTATTCTAGCACAGCTCTGTAAACAGGTAAGAGTCCAGGTAAGAAATAGAGAGTATGGAAGCACAGCCTGCATTTAACTTGAGTATGTGTCAATTTAACCAAATATCACATTCTTATATTGGCTAATAGATCATGTAAGGCATAAACAATCAAGAAACTTTTTTTTGCAAAGACTTGCAAATACACAAAGCTCTAGTCTTGACTCTTCCTCTCAGTTCTTTTGTTCCCAGGTGGAATTCTGTCCTCTGCACCTGTCTGCCTGTCTTTCTGCTTATCATCCTTTCTAAAATGGTGAAGGAAAAGCAAGAGAGATAAAAAGGAAAGATTCAATAATGGAGATTAAGACGTAAGGGGAGAGGACAAGCAGAGTAACCTCCCTAGATAACAGTTCTGTCTTGAATAGCTGCTTATGGGCTAAGTTCCAGAATTGCCAGTACCATGTACTAAAATGTTATGAATTAGACCTTAAAAAAAAAGATTAAAAGATGTTTCTATATGCCTTTGTATACTTTAATCCTTAAGAACTCATAGTTTGTTTTTAATTTAGAGAGGTTTTATCAATTTAAAACAATAAAATAAAAATACATATATAGAGACAGTCCTAGATTTGCCAGACTTCAGTGGTTCATTTTAAAACTATCGTCTTACATTGATACGATCTTTTGTTTTACCGAATTCAAGTCATCTAGCAGAAGTTGAGACTAAGCTCAGTCTACCAAGCAAGCTTCTAGTTTATAAAGAACTAAATTAAAATTCTACACAAAGGCCAAAAGGAGCTGAAAGCAAGTTTAGGTGATGCTGAGCAGCTCTTTTTTTCTGCCCCTCCCATTCTCCTTCAAGCACTTGCTTCCTATTTTCAGTATTATGACAGGCAGCAGTTAGAGAACATTTAACAGATAATGAGAGTTCTGAGTGGTTTGAATACTAAACTGTATGAAGGCTCACAGAAATCAATAAAATCTGACAGCTTCTCTCCTGTGCTGCATTTCTTAAGGAAGGGGTAGAGAGAGGGATTTATACCAATTTTATTTTGGAATACCTTTCCCAGCATCATTCAACTTAACATAAAATGAGCAACCTGGGTAGTCTAATTTTATCATGTCACCTTCAAGTCGCAGTTAGTTATATTTTTCTGATTCATAAAACTGCATGGTTTTTCATGGAGCTGTTTTGGCATGAATGCTTTCAGTACAGTTAATGCCATTTCCCAAATACGTTAAAGTTAGAAAAGTTCACCTTCACTTTAATTGCTTATCTACTTTTCTGTACCTTTTAAACATAGCAAAGAACTTAATAAACAATGAATATTATTTCCATAGATTTGGTTCCTGCCTCAGTTTCTCCATCCTAATAGGAAGCAGGTGACAGACCTGTCCCTACATTGAATTGTGACAAGCAAAGATAGAAAACTCTCACATGTTTTGTTGCAAAAAGTACAAAGAATTTTATCGTTAGTGGATATACCCATGAAGATTATGAAACGGGGAACAGCCTTCAGTTGTATCCTTACTGGAAGGATGGATGGAAGGAAGGAAAGCTAGCAGCCACCAGAGGACAATATAAGTGGCCACTGACAGTATCTCCCTGGTTCTGCTTGCTACTGCCAGGGAAGATTTGGGGGTTAACCTGACAGCACTTCAGAAATACAGATGGGGGGAAAAAGGGAGGAAAAAAAAAAACCCTCAAAACCAAGATGAGAGTTGCTGCCTTCAAAGCTAAATGCAAGTACTCCGGCAAGGCTAGGGAGGAGGATCTTTTGGCCTCCGCATTGGTCATACAGCCACCAAAAGACACAAGCTAACTTTCTAAGTTGCACTTAGGTGACAACCTTTGGAAACTAGCAAAGTTGTCTCAATCTCCATCAGCTGCTCTTGTGTGTTCTTTAAATAAGCATAGCATTTTAATGCTTAGTCATTCAAAACATACTATTTCTTAGTCTCAATACAGTTACTTGATGAATAGCTAACTGTTCTTTATAAACTCCTCTTTCTTGAAGAATCCAGTTTTTCAAAAGCTGCCTGAATAAAATAATTATCATCCAAACCAACCCAGGACTTTTATCAACACCTTAAGCAAACACTAAATAAAAGTAATCAAAATCCCAATAGAAGTAAGCAGAGAAAACATGACATCTATGCAACCTGAATAAGCAGGAAACTTTTTGCAACACCTCTAGAAACCTGACTACAGGCTAAACAAAGCAAGTCCATTATTTAAAAGCTGTTAACAAAGAGCTCCACTAGCTTTTTCAAAAGTGGTAATCCAGTTATAGCCTGCCCAAGTTAGATAATCACATGCAAGTTTAGGCATCCACGTGCAAAGTTTAAGCATAATATGCAAAATTGAAGATGAAGCAGTCAAATCAAGTAATGGCAAAAAATAAAGTTTTTCAAAGTCCTCTTTTGAGTGATAAAAAACCCCAACTACTACTTCCTGTGCAGCTAGGGATAGAAACCATGAAAACTGTCTTTAATCCTGGCTCTCCTGGGGCCAACCTAATGGAACTCCAAAAATTCTATAATTCTGAGCAGATCTAATATTTCCAAAGACTAAAATCCTAAAGTTTGCAAATGTATATCTTAATGTTAATTACACTTTTTAAATGGTATTAATGAAGATTATGTCTACTAGTCTGTTTTGCTAGGATTTGAGTAATTTCACATTATATACTTATATGGACTTACATTATATATTTAGATGAGCTTGTGTCATAGAAGCGTTGATGTTTTCACATTGTGTACCTGATAAACATTTCTGAATTATAAACATTTCTGAATTAACCACGTATGCATTTAGTATGGCTAACTCTTTCCATTAGGTAAGTAACATGAAAATCATTTACTTTGATTTTCTCCTAGCATTGCTGCAGAACAGGCTGTCCCTAATTAAATTACCTGGGCATCGTGGTATGTCAGTATTAGTGCTCCTCTCTGGAAATAGCATGCAGTCAGGTGTGTTATCCTGCAGTCACAGCAAAACATTACAAGCAAAGGACTATACTATGAGAAACTACTAACCCTGTATTTACACTTTATAGTAGCTATTTTCTTTTTTCTTTTTTTTTTTTTTTTTTTTTAAGTGTTAGATAGCAAATTTCTCTTTCCTTCATATATTCCCATAAAAATTTTAAGAACTCTAAAAAAAAAAAAAAAAACACAAAGACACGCACTGGGCTCATTTACTGCTATCCACAAATGAGCCAATATTCATTGCTCATTTTATGGACAGGCTAAAGTTGGGGATGGGGAGTAATCTAACTTTTCTAATGGATTTCCAGGGAACTAAAATCATGTGTCAGCTAAGGGTTTGCTCAAGGTCAGTTAAAAGCTAGCTAGTATATATGCATCTATAAAAAAATGCACGTTCTCTTAACAGTCTTTATAATCAAGGAATTAAAATAAATTTCAAGGTTCACGCAATAAAATGTCATTATGAATAACAGTTATAAGCTGGCCTACTTATTTTGAGAGTGGCAATAAAGACTTCATTTTTCATGTTGCATTTCATATTCCGTTTTTTGGTTGCAGTAGAGCCTGAAAAGTCAGGTATCACATTAAAAAAAAAAAATAAAGTAAGTCACAATGTGTCATCTTCTGATTATCATCTGAAAACATAAGGGCCCTCTGCAGATCTTATAACTTAAACCACTGAAGACTTATGATAAAAAGAAATTAATATTTGCAAATACTTCCC
>VYZM01019360.1:0-28251 GCA_013398915.1 Dromas ardeola
TATGATTCTGTGATTCTGTATTTGGATCTCCTGCTTGCTGCAGGCTGTTAAAAGAGGCAGTTCCGTGAACACGTCCCCTAGCATGTATGACTGAGACCCGTCTGTTTCAGAAGCATATTTGTCCTCCATGTCCTTGGGAGGTGCCACATTTCTTCCCCTGCTTTGACTCTTGTTTTATAGATTAAAATTACTAAGCAGTCTGGATTTCTTGGCGTGACTGCCTTGTCCTTCTCATTTTCGCTACTCCATCCATCACTTTCTTATTCAAAAATTTTTGTCAGACCTTTGTACCCTTAGAACCGCAAGATAACTGCGCTTGAAACAGTTTATGGTATATAATAGGAGTTGAAACTGTTGTTTGATTGTTTTTGTTCCCATGGAACCCAGTCAGTGCTAAAGGAGATGGTCATTCAGTGATTAATTCAGCTTTGTTTTTCATAGTGAATTCCTAAATGAAACCAACCTGGAGATTGCAACCCCTTGGTAAAGAACTGGTTATTTTTCTGCTAGATAATTCTCTTCTTGTATATACACACATGCACAATTAAAGTTTTGTACAGATTTCTATGGTAATTTTTAGCCAGAATTTTCAAAATTTTGAAATTTATTTATTTTTTTTTAAACAAAAAACTCATACTATCAAATAAATGAATATTTTCCAAAGTAACTCAACATTTTGTCTGGAAGGCTTATGACAATGGAAACTATTTCCAGGTTTATGTAATGGGAACAATATAATTAAAAATAAATGAGCCTATTCTTTCTTTATTAGTTCAACATGGTATATTGTTAGTTTTCTGTATTTCTTTTAAACACTTTAGCGTTTCTCTCTGTAGAAAATGTCAACAACGCACTAATTAATTGTTCTACTGAATAAAGAAGGGTAGGCTTTTTATGTATGAGCAGCACCAAACTGCTACTATATATTTATAGAAAATCAATGAGAAAAAATTAGCTAGAACATTGTCGCTTCCCAAAGGTAGTCAAATTTAATTTTCGCCAATCAAAATTCCAATCTGATGAAAGTATGTAATACTATGTATATCAAACCACAGAGTTAATTATACTAATATAAATCACAGAGTAATAATTATGTTAATTATATAATATGCCTAATAAAATCAGTTTGACAGACCTCTTCTGTTTGTTTTGTTTTGGTTGTTTTGTTGTGTGTTTTTTTTTAATAGTAATCTGTATAATTTGGCTTTATTTGAAAAGGTGGCACAACTTGAGGCTGTTTCCTCTTGTGCTATTGCTTGTTACTTGGGAGAAGTGACCGATCCCCACCTCTCTACAGCCTCCTTTCAGATAGTTGTAGAGAACAGAAGGATAACATGAACCGTTACTTGCTGTAGAGTAAGTAGAATAATTAAATTCTTTCTGGAAGAACAGATCAGTGTGATCCTTCTGAGGTCCTGCATTGTGTGCTTAAGCTACTCAGGCTGTAATGGAGTTTAACAGCCTTTATCTCCACAGTGTATTCTTTTAAGTAGATATCAGACGGGCTTTATTGAATTGGTACTTGGCTTTCATTTTTCTTGGTTGTTGGCTATTGGACTCCTGTGTTTTGTGCTGAGGAGGTGGAGGAAGCTGTGAAAGGTCTTAAGATTATGTGAATTTATACATGAACTTGTGAGAAACGCTGTAATTTCTGGTTTTTGACAGTACAGACTGTAGTGTGCTACTGTCAGTGCCTTTGAAGAGGTGAGGAAAGGGTGGATTTGGTCTGTTTCTCTCTTTGATGCCTATTATGGTTACAGCATTGGTATTAAAAAAAAAAGAAAATGGACATGCTCTCATTTCATTATTTCAGTTCTTCATTTCTTGAGGAAACAACTGAAATATAAAAACACTTGGGTTCTATTATAAGAAGTAATGGCAATGATTTCCTCGACTGTAGAAGTCGGAAAATTTTTATTGTGAAAACAAAGAGAAAGAAAACCCTAAATTTTGCACAGTGGTAAATGTTGAATAAGTGTTAGATTTATACAAGGCTAAATGATTGTGTAAGTGCATTAGCTATGAGGATAGATGCAGGGAACTGGACTTACTCAGTTCAGGAAGAGTGGAGACTCCAGAACGACCTACCAGCAAACTGCCAGTACTTATGTAAGTTATGAAGAAGGAAGAACTGAGCCTTTTACTGACGTATGTAGCTGGAGAGTGAGAGATTATAGTCATAAATTGAAGAAGGGGAGATTGAGACTGGATGTAAGGAAATAAAGCTTTATTTTGAGGATAATTAAGCAGTGGAGCAGTTTGTCCAGAGGCTGTGCAGTTTCTGTCCTTTGATGTGTTTAAGACTAAATTAGATAAAGCCCTGAGGAGGGACCTGGTCTGACCTTACCTTGACCAGCCGGTTGAACGGGAAACCTCCGTACATCCCTTACAACCTAAATTACTTTCTGATTGGGATAAGTGTGTTCTTTATGCAAGAATCATAGGGGCCCGACTATAAACTGCATGGGCGTTTGGCCTGGATGAGGTCTGCAGTCTATGCCCTTTGAAAAGGCCACTTTCCTTCATAGCCTTTTGTCATCTTGTCATCATTTTTAATAGATGCCATTTTCCACCGAACTGGGTGTAATTTGGTTCTCAGTTTTAATACATTAAAATCCAAAAATGAATCTTGGGGTCAGAATTTGATTCTGCCTGTCCAAAGAGTCAGGGTAGTTCAACTCAAACCCATCTGGTGCCAGAGAATAAAATTGGGGTTGCTGGTTTTATCCTGGTTTCCCAAAATTAGACCTATGTGATTACTGGACAGTAGAGAGAAACAGTGGATGGCAGCAGTACCACGTTGGGCCTCTACTGAAAACATAGCAAGAAAAGCTCAGGGTTTGGGGGTTTTAGTGTGGCTGAGAAGCTCAAGGAGGAGGGCACTTGGGACAGTCTGAGCAGAAGAGAGAGAGGTGAGGGATGATGTGGGGCTTGGAAGGTCTTGTGGGCTGGGAGCAGTAGGTGGGAGAGGACACCTCGGAGATGCAGCTCTGGGGCAGGATGGGGTGAGGAAAAGGGAGTCGGAGGAGCTGCGGGAGGGGAGGGCTCTGAACCACAGTGGCTTGGGCTACTGGACATCTCTGGTGAGGATGCTATGTATATGCAGGAAATGCTGCTCCTCCCTCCCTCTTTTTTCCCCGCTTTAAAAAAAAAAATAAATCAGTTGTTTGTTTTTACTTTAGGACATACAGTATCTCTAGATAGCAGGGTGCAAAGCTCAAAGATATGAAGCCCTGCAACATTCAGTAGCTTAACGCCAACAAGTTCAAATAAGCTTTACGGCTTAAGTTCATTAGGAATTAATTGAACTGAGTGAATTTGTGGAAGCGAATTATGCTGAGACCTGTGGCTGCTCAATATTGACACTGATTTACTTTCATAGACTCTAAATTGTTATGTAATGGTTAGCCTCAGCGTATAATATATAGCAAAACCATTAGTCCTTATTATAAGGGATAATTTCACGTTGAATGCTGCGGCAGTTCATTTGATTCTCAGCTGGTGTCAATTGCTGTAAATTCAGAATTCATTTTGTGTGCTTTTTTCCATCATTTTTACACCGAGTGCATCTCTTTCTTCATATTAAACATGTCACACGCATCTCTCTTCACTTCTTTCTCAGGCTTCCTTCATTGTTAATTTTAAATACAGCTTTGTGCTCACTCACCCCTGCCAGTCTTTCTGCTTAATTTTTCCCTTTTTATTATTCTTCGCAGTGTTTAGAGATATAATGGTAGCAAGGAATTTGGGTAAGTTTATCGTCATCCAGAACAAAGAATTTGTTGACAAGAGAAAACAAAACCCAGGTGCCCTCATTGTCTGTGAAATTTATAATTCTCAGGACTTCTATTGTAAAGTTATCATGGATCTGTTGTTGTTACTACTATTATGAATAATACATTCTTCTACTGAGTTTCTGCCATAAAACAGGCTTCCTCAGCTCTTTTTGTATCAACTTTTCATGCTGCTTTCGATGTTGTAAGAGTCACTTTCTTCTTTATAGCTAATGGTATTTGTTTTGGTTCATATTCTTAAAGGAAATACTCTTTTGCATCAGTGGTACCTGTTAATTTGATTACAAAATTGCATACCCCTTAAAAATAAAGCATAACTTGCCCACTTCGTGTGCACGCTTAGTGAATTATGGTACTTTTGTCTTGATTTGAGGGAGTAATCCTGTAATCTGTCATTTGAAAAATTTGGATTCTTGAAACTCTTCTGTTTTATCTTGCAGAGCTAAAGGTTTATAGACTGAAGGAGTTAGGGGTGGTGGGAAAAGTACATTTTTTTTGGGAACTGCTTGATTGGAACCCAGAGTTAACCCTGCTTTGGTGAGGACAGTTTGCTGAAAGCCTTTGCCTGAATTATGGTTTCCTTGTTTATGCTGCAACTGGTCTGTGTCTTTGCTCTGACGTTTTTTGCAGGCAATGTCTTTGCCCCGCTGACTTTTGAATTCCCCTCTGAACTGAGCGGTGTCAGGATCTCACCCGTGAGGAGGCTGGAATTTTCTAAGGCAAGGAGGGCAGGGCAGCCTCCTCGGGTTGTGTGGTGGCAGGTGATCTGCAGCACTTTGTTTTGGCCGGGGACCAAATGGGCAGGCAGTTCGCAGTGAAATACATAGGTTTGCATATGCTTGTGCTCTTGCAAAACCAGACTGCTTCAAACTGAGATTAGACCCGAGAAATTTTTGTTTTCCCATAACGTGAAGCATTTCAAAACAGGGCATCAGGTTTCTGCCGTCTGGTTAAGAAGATCATGGTGCTGTCTTCATGCCATAGTTTTGATTCTACTAGTACGTAGAATTTTGTTTGGCTTATGGGTGGACATGTTTCCTTTGAACTGTGTAAAAGCTTATGCCATGTTTTCTAGTTAAAAGATTGCCAGCAGCCTGTTCAGATTTTTTAATTTTTTTTTTTTTGTGGTAGTTATGTGAATTGCTCTGAGGAAAATATAAATGAGTTTTGAATAAATTAAAACTCTCATTGTAGCTTAAGGAAATATAGAAACATAGCCCATAATTGTAAAGCATTTGCAGGTCATAGAGGAGCTCATTCCTGATCATCAAGTATTCTTGCAGAACATAGATGCAAATGGCTCATTACTCCCTAAATAATATGGAAATTCATTTTTTAAAACATTGAAGACTGAGAATTACTGTTTCATCTGATTATTGATGTATTCCAGCTCTACGTCTTACATCTTAATTTTTTCTTGAAGTAAGTTAATTTCTTCTCTAGAAACTCCTGCATTGTGGCAGAGGGTTTTATGTTATAACAATTGTCTTGCTGGTAGCTTGATGATGATGTGTCCTCCACCAGCCTCTTCTCGCCTGTCTGCCCTCCCCTTTCCAAAGGCAACTAGTCAGCCTGATTTTATGATTCGTTTTGAGCTTTTCTATTATTCTTGATGGGATGTGGTGTAGCATCCATAAAAAAAAAAGCTTTTAAATTACCACTGATGAGAAGAAAAATTACTGTTTCTAAGAAGAAACTACTTTGAGAAATTCCTCTAGGTGCTTCAAAATGTCATTCAGATAAAGTTGGCATTGGCACAGACTTTCTGGTCAAACTACAATAGATGCCATGATTGCAGCTGTCCTGGAAATAGGCATGGTTGTATCGCCCCATTTAGTCTGAGTAAATGCAATTATATATACTTCTGGTTGTGAAGGCAGATCACAATTCAGAGAACTGGAACAAAATAATTACATAATTTGACTCTTGCTTTTTATTATTTTTTCATTATCTGTGCTTGTGGTGTTGGGATTTGTCACATTAACTGGTTCTTGCAGCAGTAAGCATGGCTTTAATTACCATTCGCAAAGTGTATCCAAACATTTTGAAAATTGCCAAGCATTCTTGCATTTAGAGTTACTGTTTTTTATTTTCAAACTAACTAAAACTTAAAGGAAGTTTACCAAGTATTTTATGACATTTGCTTTTTGAATTTTTATCTTTAAAAGTCTAAGATTGGATTTTCAGACTTCTGCAACAAGTTCATAATTAAGAAGAAAGGTTATTTTTCCCCTCTTGCAGAAAGGAAATGCCTAATGTGGTTTTTGGATGTTTATTCACAGGCCTAATGTGTTGAATTTATAGGCATAGGTCTTATTTGATGAAGTTTTCTAAATACTGTTTTATATGTGTATATAGTATATGTGTATATATATAGTATATATATACTATATATAGTATATACATATAGTATATGTGTATATATGTGTAATAGTAATGACATGATGCTCCTAGGTTTGAGTCCCAGCTCATTAAGTGGATGCCTTGGAATTGTAGCCGGGCTATTAATTTTTCATGTATTTATACAGTAATAAATGATTAATGTGTGTTCCTGCACTAGAGTCTAAGATTTTGAAATGGGGAATAACAGATGACACAGCATGCTTTCAACTGTGAAAATGTTTCCCAGGGGAGCACTGAAACCTGGAAAAGAGCGAGCAGACCAAAACCGAAGAGTTAAATTAAAGAAAATGCATTAGGTTCTTGTCATTTGAAAACAGCTAACAAATATTTTAAATTCCCATGAACATTATATTGTTACCTACAGATGTAGGAAAACCTAGATATTTCATGTCATGTTAGATAAGATACTTCAAAAACCTTAAGTATAGGTGGGGTTATTTATTTATTTATTTAGTCTTTGCGTTCAAATGAGCTTCAATGGGAATTTATTCAGTTGGGAGCAGGGGAGTTACTTTACCAGTAGTTCCCTGCTGGGAGTTACTTTAGCAGTAGTTCTTTGCTCCCACCTCCTTTGTGGAGATGCTGCTAGGCCTCTGCCAGTTGAGGTGGTGCAGGGAAGCAGGAGTAAGAGCTGTCTCTGATACAGGTTTGCTTCGCTTACAGGCTTCTGAGGTATGTGCCACAAAATACACACGTGTACAGGGCCAGAAGCCAAAGGCTGCAAATAAAAGAGATATCGAGGACTGGGATGCTCTAGGGGATGGTTTGTGCCCTTGTGCCATTCGTTTTCCACTGATGATGGCGCTCTAAAGTTCAGAGGTGTGTGAAGTGTATGACTAATGCAAAGGGCACAACAAGCATAAGTTTGTTTGTTTCAAAATGCCATTACAATAAAGTGCCTTTCCTGTGCTTAATCCTTCCCTGTTAAGTTTAAGATGTTTATATTTTTACAAAAACACAGCATGAATTTTTACAGGTTGCAAGGTCTCCCCTGACTGTACCTCCTGTCAAAGGTTTGTAAGATGATACGTGCTGAAGTACCATTGACACTAGATAATACCAGCCCTCAAGCTGATTCTTTCACTTTATTGGGAAGTACATCAAATCCTGATTTAAGAAAGGCTTTCTATTAATGTTAATTTATTTGGCTGCGTTACTTCTGCGGGAGGTATGTGCTCTGCCCTTACCATGTTTTCTTGTAGGACGTTTTTACTCTTTCAGCTTTCTAAGTTCTAAGTTAACATAACAAAATACAGAATCTTGTTTAAAAAATTAGAAACTCTCACACACACTTAGAAAATACTGTCACTGGTCTCCTGACTTTCTTATCACTTAGAGGTTCTCAGAGACACCTCTCAACGTTGGTTAAACTAAGGAGCTTCCTCAGCAACATACTTCTTCTGGAGTGCTGCCTTGTGGACTGGAGCCTCTTCGAAGCTTTATTTGGCTCTTGGAGCCAAGTGGGCAACTCGGTAGCATGTTACCTCTTAAAACTGAATTATATAGATAGAAGTTGTCAACCTTGCTTTCCCTCATCAAGGCTTCCTTTCTCCTGAGGGACTCTCTGGAGATGCAGCTTCCCTCTTCTGTTGGGGAGTAATTTCTCTTCTGCTTCCGTCTTCAGTGTATTTTCTGGGAGTCCTTGAATTGTGGCTGTAGCCTCGAGTAGTTTCTTGCACACACATGCACAAATTTGTCTTATGCTACCTTTGTACTAAATATGTCTACTCTAAATATGTACCAAATATGTATCTGTTACTTTCTTACACAGGGGTGAACTTCAGAATCACAGGATGGCTGAGGTCAGAAGGGACCTCTAGAGGTCATCTTGTACAAACCCCTGCTCAGGCGGAGCCACCTAAAGCTAGTTGCTCAGGACTGTGACCAGTCAGGTTTTTAGTATCTCCAAGGATGCAGACTCCATCATTTCTTCATGTGAATCAAATGTAATTTTTCCTTTTAGGGTACTTTAGTACTAGTGGAGTATTTAACATACATTTAGATCAGAAAACATTTTCTTTGATATTCACAATATGTAATGCACAAATTTGATGCATTGTAAGTCTGCTATGATACTTTATACATAAATGGTATGGGGATTTACAAAATATAAGCTGCTGAATTCTGTTTCGTGGCAGTGGCAGAGGGTTTGCTGGATGGGCAGGGTGACACCGTCACGGGGTGTGGGAATTGCTCAGCACCTGTGGGGAGGCTGCAAGGGAGGCGAGGAAGCTGTATTAAGGGCATGCAGGTCTCTCCCTGCTCTCTCCCCATCTCTGGGACTGCATTATTCTCTTCCTGTCCCAAATCCTCTCCCTCAAGACCCACAGGTGTCTTGCCTTCCAGTGTGTCCCCCTGGCATAAGCAGATGTGGTGGCCAGTGGATGCTGTGCCAGGAGCAACCTCTACAGCTGGCTGTGGGCATGGGGCAGCCCTTGAGCAATTCTGTTCTACCCACAGGCTACCAAACCCCTGGTAATCCCCTCATCGCGTGGTGTGCCAAGAGGACAGCCCGCAGACTTGCAAAGCTTCCAAGTAAATTTTCTCCTTCTCTTCCTTTCTCTCCTGATCTTTGCCAGATTTGTTGGCTTAGGCCATAGAAAGAAGTTGGAGAATTACTTGGGCTTTACTTATCTACTTAACTTAAGCCCTCAGAAGAAAATGCAGCGGGAGATGCCTTGGTGTGGTTCACAGGGTTGTTTTGTCTTCTGGAAATGGAGAGGTGGGGAGCTGTCATGAGGTTCTGCTTCTCACTGGCACGGAAAGCTTTTGGGGCATCTTGCCACTTAATTTCTCCACGCTACAATTTTCCTACCTATAAAGCAGTTGTGGACAAACTTGCACTAGCAAGGATTTTATGAGGTTAATTTTTTTTAATGTTGCTAAGCTGTTTTGGGATCCTCAAAGCGAAATTATGGTATAAAGGACAAATGAATAATTATGATTTTAGCACTTTGTTTTCCAAGGCAACTTAGTTTTAGGCTAAATAAACTTCAAAGATGATGTGTCACTAGGAAATAAAAGATGGCTGAAAGCTAAGGCGGTTATTGAGCCAAGCTGTGATGAATTAACTGAATTAGTGTGAAGTAATGGCAAAATGTTGTCACATTCGTAATTACTTCTTTACAAACATGAGGGATTGTGAAATTAGTGTCAAAAGGAGAATTTTTGCCAAAGAATCCCTTTGCAGTGCTTACATTTCTTTATGGGGAAAATAGCTAGTGCCCCAAAATGTGATGAAAATGTATCATTTTCAATGTGTAAAATACCACAAAATGAAATTGAGTAAAAATTTTAATATGCACGTTTCATTCTCTTTTCTTTTACAAACAGAATAAAAATACAGATTTACCAGTCATGCATATTAAAATCATTTCTGCTGTGAGAAGTTTGGCTTTTTCGAGGATTCTTTGAGGTTTAGGCTCCAAGTTATTAATCAGATGTTGCCTCGGTGATACGCAGGTGTATATTGACTGAGTGTTTAGCTGGGACTGCCTACGGTAGAAAATGAAAATGCGGGAAGTAAATACTCCAGTGCAAGGAATAAAATTATTACAAAAAATCTAGTGGAAGTCAAGGAGACGTCTCTTTCTGGAAAAATAATGTGGGGTTTCTGGCAATGGAAAATTTCCCACCCAGCCTTTAATTAGAACCTATTGGTATATAAGATTGGCCTGTTTGAGACAGGTGATTAAGTCTCTGATTTCATTTCAGATGGGAGAAGAAAAAAGGCTGCGCAGCACAGCTCGAGGAACCATCTTCTGGTGCACTGTGCGCGGTCATTGTTTTTCAATCAGCTGTTTAGCTGCAGTGTGCGCCCCTGCTTCTTCATCGATGTGCCGGACGAAAGCTGGGTGCGCTGTGTGTGAGGAACGTGACAGCTTTCCCTTGGGCTTTTATTAATGGGGTGGGTTTTTTTTTTCAGTGGCAATATGAGTAAATACAAGCTTCTGATACAAGTTTCTGGTAAGGATAGCAATCAGATGAAGGCTACCTTATATATTCTTTTCTGTCTGACAACTGGTGCAAGATGAGAAGCAAGGTATTGATATCAGGATGTCAGCTTAATAGTTAGGGGGGGAAAAGTGCATAGAGCCTGCGAGAACTGGCTGCTGGGCACAGAATCTCTGTCTGGCGATATTACTGTAGAAAGCATTTTATGGTACCGCTTAACAGGATTTTTCATAGAGATGGCTATATCTGCAAAAGAGAATGAAAATACTAAGTGTCAGTGAGCTTTTATTGATTGCTTATTGTGTGGAGGTAGTATTGAATGCTATATGATTGGCCAATTTAAAAACTAAATGGATAGTTCCAAGAAGAAATTAGGTGGTGCGCACATCACGAAAATAAATGTTAATCTCGCGCTGTAGATGAGCTTTAAACAGCCTCTGCTCTTCTGAATATTTGCACATTATATCTTAGGGCTAGACAAATGTATTTTCTATTTCTCCCTTCATTATTATTATTATGTGATTATACAAAAACCTGTCTGGATTTTATAGCCTCTGACTTTGCTGCCAGCTCTCTTTTAATTAATTCTGTCATCTCTATCGTACATTGCTTGAGTAGAGGATGCTCAAGAAGGCAGTATTGTAGCCTTTCAGGACTATTGCTTATTGCCCTCTCCTGGTATCCCCTACAGACGATAGCGGTGCTGTACCTGTAAGAAGTTTTCAGGGTTATTTTTCCTCTGACAGAGCTTTTGCTGTAATAATGCTGTACTTATACTTCGTGGTGATAGGCACAGTCAGAACTTCAGTGTTATTTTTACCTCTTAACCTCCATGGATAGTACCTATATCTGTGTTACAGATTAATTCCCAGAGCTAATTAAACCTCATGAAACATGTTTTCCAAGTCTGGCAAAACTACTGCAACTGAAGATGGAATTGTATCGGCTGAGTGCCTTAGCTGAAAACTAGTGAAGCATCTGTAAGCACGCTGTCTTTCGTGGTTTGGGAGCAGATTTATTCCTATTTTTCAAAAAAGGGTCTGTAAAAAAGCAATATGCATTTGGTGAATAATACTTATTCCTCGAGGTGGTGGGGTGGCAGTGGCTGATGACAAAGCATATTCCAGTGTGGATCAGGATCAATGCCTGAAATTTTCCAGAGGGTCGAAAAACGGCTCTATCAAAAGATTCTTGTCCCATTCGACCCCTCTGGCTTCCCTTTCAGAACAAGCCATTTCAGAATGTAAATGTTAAGGCTTTCATTTTCATTACGACACTCTTATGAAGCATAAATGAGATTTGCATGGCCTCAGCTAGATATATAAGATTAGTTTTAAAGAGTACACAGGTAACTATCAGCAGATAGGTAGTTGATAATGCTTGCAGGCTAATTGCTTAAAAATGGCTTCACATCATCTGTGAAAAACACTAAAAATTCATTTAGCTGAAAGCTCAATGCACATGATCCTTCAAAACTGTCTAATGACTCAAGGCCTTCTTTGAATTTCAGCTGTTTTTTTCTTAACCAGATAAGGATCTTAGATAATACGTTAGTCTTGCATAATTGCTCTATTGCAAGAAAAATATTTCTGGAGGATGTTGTTTTCTTTTGTTACTTCAGCTTTCAGTGTAATCCTATTTCTCCTGCTATATAGAAACTAATATAGGGGATTTTTTTCTTATGACAGTCATAAGACACGAGTCTACTTGGACTAAAGAAAAGCCTTATTTGCTGATTCTTAAAAGGTATTACTAATTTCCGATGTTGATGCATTCTTCCTTCCTACATTCTTCTATTCAGTAAAAACTCAATATATTTTCAGATGAGACCTGCAGGATCTGCTGTTCTTGATTTCAGACCACAAACAACAGCGCTGAGCAGCCTCAGTTCATCTCGCTAATGAGCATCTCTTTATGAATGCGCTTTGCTTTATTCTGCTCTCTGAGAAAGGAGGTTTAAGAGCACTTCATCTGTCTTTGAAGAATCTCACTTAGCACTGGTTTTGATTCCTGTTTGCTTTGGTACAAGGAAGCATTAACTTTCAGCTTGAGTTGCTAATGTGAACAAAACAGAGCCATATTCTCATGATGAATTTTAACCCTGGGAGTCTGGTCTTCGTAGGGTCCCTCTATAATGAGTGGAGAGAAAGTGGTAGCTCCTCTAGGAAATAACATGTTCCACCTTCCTCTGCTGGCTTGCTCCTGGAAGAAACTTCAGTTTCTATCCATTGAGAGTAGAGGAAACCTCATGAGATTACCCTCCTAAGGCTAGTTCTTTTGGATGTTTCCCAAAGTGTTACTTAATAGTTAAATTTTCGAATAGCACGATGCCAAATCAGTATGCTGAATCTATATCTGCATGCCAATTGTTGTATTGTAAATGCAACATACTTACTCCAAAAGAAATTGCCGTGCATTAAACAATGATTTTACTACAATTTAGAAAAATATAATACATGAGCAGCTAACCTATCTTTTCTTACACAGGCCTCAACTAAGATTTTTAAAAAATTATCGCTGTAGAATAGGTTTCATCAAAAGCAAAATAGGGAACAATTTTTTTCAGTTCTCAAAAATATCTTCACAATCGAATAACCAGTTGTAATCTGAGGAATTTATATCCAGATCTCGCATATTAACAGAAGAGCATGGGAATCTATAGTACAAAAATTTATGATGCTTTCTTGCTCTTTACTTTTTAAAAAAAAAATTTAAAAAAGGAAGGAAAATCAGTATGGTAGTTTAATCAATGTGCTGAATTATCTATATGGTCATATTAAACACTGTTGGCTTTTCATCATACAATTTCAGTAATTACTGGTTTATTTTTTTTAAAAAAGCAATATTTTTCAGACCAGAGTTATGCTTCATATTTTATTATTTTTTTCCTTTAGTTGCTGTCATATATGAAACTGTATAATATTGCCAATGTATTCCAGGTTCTGCACCTCAAGCAAAAAATGTAGCTTCAAATTATGTTTTGAAGAAAGAACCTGAGATTTCTATGAATTACTAGGGGGTTTTATATAGCATTTCATTAATAAGGAGAGAGAATGTATAATGACACACTGCATTAATTTGGCATAATTGCGTTACTCAGTGGTGATGCACCTAGAGATCATCTAAAACATGTTAATGACAGTTTCCCAACTCTAGAAATTAGGAAGTTGTTGCCTTTGCTAGAACTGATATTAGAACCAGAAAAAAAATTAAACTGTCCGAAAAAGAAATTATATCTTGTTGATACAAGACAATAGCATCAATCAAGCATGTGAAGTGAAGGTTACCCAGGGAAAAAATATTTCCATTCATATTCTTTTCATTGTACGTGTTTGAAAGCCCTGAACTTCTTGAAGTAGTGTTGCCATGATGAGTTAGTTGACTGAGTATAGGCAATGTAATCAAAATCCTTATTAATTTACATTTTATTATGAAAAAAAATAATGCGTATGTCATGGAGAAGTTTATTAATTTACATGAATAAGTTTACCTGGATTGTGAATGTATCATGCCATGGATGAAGAGACATGAATTTACTCTGTACAGTTCAGTTTGTTTCAGGCAGATATTTTTCCCTTGTCCCAGCGTAATCCCATTATCTCAGGTTTTTTTCCCCATATATAATGGACAGTTACATGGGTATAATATTGTAAATAAGCATTCATAAGACCTTGATTTTAAGGCAGTTTTTGAAAGATGGTGGGTGGAAGCCAAGAAAGTATTATATTTATTCTCTTTTCACAAAATCTAATGTGTTACAATTTAGTTTTCCAGTTAGAGTAACAGCCTAAGTTGTGTATGTGAAGAACATACCTAATCTCTTCTCTCTGCTGCTCTGAACTGGATAATGAACAAGTTATTCTTCATCCCCATAATTGCCAAATATGCTGGGGATTAACCTCTAGCAATAAGTACCCGTGTTGTGTTCAGTGCTGATGTGCCAGCTTTCAAACTCTGAAATGCTGGATGCCTTAGTGTGGGGTTTTCATTGCTGCTGTTGTTGTAGTTCTGATGTTAGAGTTGAAGATGGAAAGGAAGCGAGTGGGTTTGTCCACGCTGCTTTCGATCAGCAAGAAGGTTCATTCGCTTGACCATAGTGGGGAGTTGCAGCTCTCCGGCAGCCACAGCCCCTCTTGGTCTGCCTGGCCTCCGGCTCCTTTCCCTGGAGCAGCAGCGTACGATAGACGGTCTCTAGGCAAGAGGCTGCTCTTTCATTTGGGCTTCGTATTCCATATTTGTATTTTTTTAGTTAAAAATATTTAGCATGAAATGATAGTATTTTGCTTGGCACATTTTTTTGACTGGTTTCTTTGAGCAGTTTCAATATGGTGAAAATGCAACGTGGTACGTTTGAGTAACAGAGGTAACGCAGGACACGTGAGAATAAAGAATATTTTTGATAAAAAAAGAAATCTAAAAATGCTAAAGGATGCTGCACTGTCTCAACACAGTGCATGGATTTCATGCAACGTTACATTGATCTGTTCAAATTTAGTGAAAAATAGAGTGCAGACTGAAGCATAAGGTCTATTATATTATCATCTGAATTTTAACAGTAATTTTACAGCATGAAGGGATAGCTAATGCAGGAACGCTATGAAAGCTTTCCGATAAGTTGGCAAACATTGTTTCTGCAAAATAATAAGAGTAAACTTACACTCTTTATCCGGATGCACTAGTGCTGTCAATGCCATCATTCTTGAAAGTATCACTCTGCTTAGAATATAAGATGACATTAGAAGAAATGACAGGAAATTCAGAAGCTCGTATGTTTTTTCTGTGTAATGGGTAGTGTTCATGTATTAATGGCTCAATTATGCTATAGAATCAAATTCAAAGTAACTCAGCTTCCAACTGGCTTGCTTGAAACAAAGTAGTGTTTAATCCAGTAGGTTTGTCTCATTTCCAGGCAGAAAGTAATTTGGAAACGTTTGGGTTTGCATGGCGGATCTGAAGTGCTTGGGGAAAAAACTCTGATGTGAGTGTTTGGATGATTATTTTCAGGTGGCATCAGAAGGACATGGACAAGGGCTGTTCTGTCCTGCAGACAGAGCAGACTGTTGGTAGTCTTGGATAAGCTTCAGCAATTGTGGGGACAAACAATATTGGGATTCTTCACTGCAGCCTCTAAAATTGGGTTGCACATTGTACGGAGAGAAAAATTTATAGTCTTTGAGTAAGGTGTTTATATTTGCAACCATTCTGTAACTCTGTGCCTAGAAGGAGGAGGAATCTGAACAGAAACGTTTGTAGTGTTGCTTATCAGGATTTACGATATATAAATATTTTTGAGATATGAAAGCTCACTGGACTAGGATTTTCTTCCTGTTCCACCATTGTATCTTCTCTATACATTCCTTCTCTAAGTGTTTATTTAGCAAAGACTAGTTAAACCTATTTCTTTTCGGTGGTATAGTGTAACTCAAATTTTTCTTCCATTTCTCTGCTTTATTCCCTTTTGACTGGTCCATATTCTAACTGGGAAATAACCATCCTTCCTTTTCTTCCCTGTTTTTCTCCATGCTTCCCCTGGAGCCACCTAATAATTCTGGGAGCCGCACAATTTTTCAGATGTGCAGGTGTTAAATTTTAACTCAAGATTAGATCTGAAGCAAAGACTGGCCTCTTTCCCACAGATCCATGCTGACCTACCTTAAGAATGTCTTAAATAATCTTTTCTTTTCTTTTTCTTTAAGCTGTCATAGATCACCTGGTAAAGTTTGTGAACTAATTTGATCTTTTTATTTGACTTCTTGCACAGTTAAAAAATTTGCACTTACTGATTTCTTCATGAAGCCTACATTTTCTGGTTTTCTTGTGGTTTTTTTAATGACCTCCAGGTTTGATTTTGTATCTTGAAGTGATTCCCCTGGCTAATTACCTGTTTTATAATGATAAAAATATGTCCTCCATTTTTCATTTTAATTCGTCTAGCTATCATTTCTAGCCGCTGACTCTCATTACGCTGTTTTCTGAGTAGATAGAGATCTGTCATCAGAAGTTTCTTCATGAATACATTTGAACTTTAAATTAAAAAAGGAAGAAGGGAGGAAAGCTATGGGTTCTACTACTGCATTATCTCTGCTTAAATCTCTCTCCTTTTGCTTTTCACTTTAAACATAAGAAGATAGCTGGTAGGATGCAAAATAAAGAGGTGTCTTAGAACTTCTGCAGTTCTTATAAGTGATTATTTAATTATCATCATCATCATAGAGAACACAGAATCACAGAATGGTTCGGGTTGGGAAGGACCTTAAAGACCATCTAGTTCCAACTCCCCTGCCATGGGCAGGGACACCTCCCACTAGACCAAGCTGCTCAAAGCCCCATCCAGCCTGGCCTGGAACACTTCCAGGGATGGGGCATCCACAACTTCCCTGGGCAACCTGCTCCAGTGCCCCACCAACCTCACAGTAAAGAATTTCTTCCTAATATCTAATCTAAATCTACCCTCCTTCAGTTTAAAACCCTTACACCTTGTCCTATCACTACACTCCCTGATAAAGAGCCCCTCTCCATTTTACCTGTAGGCCCCTTTAGGTACTGCAAGGCGGCTATGAGGTCTCCTCAGAGCCTTCTCTTCTCCAGGCTGAACAACCCCAACTCTCTCAGCATGTCCTCATAGGAGAGGTTCTCCAGTCCTCTGATCATCTTTGTGGCCCTCCTCCAGTCCTGCTCCAACAGGTCCATGTTGTTCTTATGTTGGGGGCCCCAGAGCTGGATGCAGTACTCCAGGTGGGGTCTCACGAGAGCAGAGCAGAGGGGCAAAATTGCTCCCTCGACNGCATGCAGTTGACTTTCTGGGCTGCAAGCGCACATTGCTGGCTCATGTTGAGCTTCTCATCCACCAACACCCCCAAGTCCTCCTTCTCAGGGCTGTTCTCAATCCATTCTCCACCCAGCCTGTATTTGTGCTTAGGATTGCTCCGACCCAGGTGCAGGACTTTGCACTTGGCCTTATTGAACTTCATGAGCTTTGCACAGGCCCACCTCTGAGGTCCCTCTGGAAGGCATCCCTTCCCTCCAGTGTGTCGACCACCCCACACAGCTTGGTGTCTTTGGCAAACTTGCTGAGGGTGCACTCCGTCCCACTGTCCGTGTTGCTGACAAAATGTTAAACAGCACTGGGCCCAATACCAAGCCCTGAGGAACACCATGCATCGCTGGTCTCCACTTGGACTCAACTTCAAGTGCAACCATGTGGTCCATTCATTCAAATCCATGTCTTTCCAATTTAGAGACAAGGATGTTGTGTGGAACAGTGTCAAATGGTTTGCACAAGTCCAGGTAGATGATGTCAGTTGCTCTTCTCTTATCCACCAATGCTGTAACCACATTGTAGAAGGCCACCACATTTGTCAGATACTATTCGTCCTGAGTGAAGCCATGTTGGCTGACTGGCCTGTAGTTCTCTGGGTCTTCTTTTTTCCTCTTTTTAAAAGTGGAGGTTATGTTTCTCCTTTTCCAGTCAGTGGGGAACTTCACCGGACTTCCACGACTTCTCAAATATGATGGATAGTGGCTTAGCAACTTTATCCACCAGTTCCGTCAGGACCTGCAGATGAATCTCGTCAGGTCCCATGGATTTGTGCAAGTTCACGTTCCTTAGATGGTGTCAAACCTGATCTTCTCCTACAGTGGGCAGTTCTTAATTTTCCCAGTCCCTGCCTTTGCCTTCCTTGATTTTGTTTAAGGTCACAGCACCTGCCCCCCTAAATCCCTATGCCAGGTGTCGGGGGTGCATTATAAGTCAAATTATTTTATTATGCAGCGGGGTTCCACAATTTCACTTCCACTGTCTACCTCTCATTTCTGTCATTGCTGACACTGTAACAAGTTTAGTCCCAGCTAAACCAAATAAATCCTGCAGTCTGATAAAAAAGAGAAATGAGGAATGCAGTGCCTGAAGGAATATTTCAGCTTGTCATTCCTTTCCAAGGAAAAATGTCTCTTTGCTTTACTACTACTCCAAGAAAGGAGAAGAATACAGAATGCCCAAGATTAATATCTCTTCTGGTGCATCATTCAACCGTTTCCCTTAACTTAGAAATAAAAATGTTGCTGATGGATTTCATGCTTGCGCTGCTGCTTTTCTGTGCAGCATCTCTGCGTGACTTCATGCAACTCAGGACAGCAGCTAAATGTGGGGCTGCAGGCTGGCAGGGGGGTGGCGCTTGATGCGTCTTAGGTATGCTTTTAGGTATCATTTTCAGAGGAAAGATGAGTTTTGGAAGAGAAGGTTTTAAAAATCTCAATTAGGAAAGTCTATATCTTTTTAGAGAAAAATGAAGACTCTCCAAAGTGCTTTTATAATAAAGCAGCCTTCTTTTCTAAGTAATCAATAGATAATTGATTCTAGGACTTCAAGCATGTACCTTTTTGGAAAGTAATAGAGTTGATATTGCCGTATTTGGTATGGCTTTGTATCATTATAACTGGACTTCTGATCTTCTAGCCAGCAAACTGAAGGATAAAAGCATCAAAAGACGTATCTGGAAATATAAACATTTTATCCAGTATGAGACAAATTATCTTTGCCTTAAGGCAGACTGTTGGAGAGAAAATTACAAATGCAACACTGTACTTCAGTAGTGCCCTTGTATTTGTGAAAACACCTTTGTGGGCAGTCAGGGAAGAATAGGTCTGTGCCCCATGGGAGGTGTTTGGAGTGGTTTTTTATTTGTGTGTGTTTGTTTTAATGAAGAATTAAAACCTTTGCACCTACTTATTTACTTTCCACCCCTAGAGAGTACATGTCCAGGCCATGCCACATCCCCTGTTTTGTTCCTCACACCTTTCATGGCTTGCCAGAGGTTACGGGTATGTGGCCACCACAAAGGGAGGTCACTGTTGGTGCCATTCTGCTGTCACCAGGGCCTGTGCTAGCTCTTATTGCTAGATGTAAATAAAGTGTGTTCTTCAGCTTCAGAGAGCTTTCAAAACTGCATGACAATCAAAAATACGACTGAGTGGCCTCTATAAAGTCTTTGTCCTTGTGGGATCCAAGTATCATTTGTTGCTCCTTATTGCCAAGCAAGATTAAAAAAAATGGATAATTCATCTGTTCTATTATAGCTCACGGTTTCAGGGTACTAAGAAAATGAACCCTGAAAAAATGACACTTAGCAATAGCTGAAATAAATTCTAAAATAATCTTTCCTGATACTTTTAAAATCAGCAGCTTCAGGCTTTCTCTTGAGGTTTCTCTGAATCTAAGCAGTGATTCTTGATCCTGCAGTGTGGGGCTTACTGGTGTCCATGCTCTAGGGACAGCCAGTGGCACTTTGCCTTGGGGGACTGCTGCACAGGACAGCGTCTCACCTGCCAGCTCGTGGCTTGGCCAGTCTGCCCCTTGTCCCGCAATTTTGCTGGACTTGTGGGTTTGGGAGTGAAATCATAATTCTCATGGTAATGCCTTGAAAAAGGGACCTGGGTGTCTCACAGTCATTAGGACACTAACTTTTAACATGCCTTTTCATAACAGGGATCGTGGCTGAGCTTGGGGTTTCCCAGATTTTGGATTAGTTTTCTTGGATTTTGCTTTACATCTCTTCCCATACAAATGGAGCAGTGAAAGGATACACCTGTGTATCCCCATCCCCCTCTTTCTTTCTCCCCAATTAACTTTGGTCCAATGACTTTAAACTAATTAGATCATCTGAGTTAGTGCTGAGGAAGCAGGGAGATGTTTCTTATGTATTGAATTCAGTGAAGGTACAAATTGGATATTTCTCTGGCAGAAGCTGTTTTCCTACTTTTTCATATGCTAATAGAGGGTTTGGTATCTCTCCTCTGCCCAGTGCTTCCAGGTAAATGAGTTAAAAACATTTTAACTGGGCTGGCCTTGGTAGGTGGAATATGCACTCAGAGAGATATCTTAACAGCTGATAATACTCAGGTTTTTTCTTAAGAATATATGGGATGAAATGTGGCCCAGTGATACAACAGTTAATGGCATACTGTTATGGTTTGAGGAACCCACAACAATTTATTGTCGTTCAGACAATTATTCTGTCACCCAATGACCCCTCCCCACCCAGGAAGGAGAATTAGGAAACACGAGGGTTGAAATATAAACAGATTTAATAGAATAAGACTAGATAATTAACAATAATAACACTAAAGAACCAATATTGATCCCGATACCAATATAAAATGTACAAGGATTATACTCAGCCCATTCTATCAGCAGGAAGATGTGCCCTCCCGGCAGTGGACAGCAAATGTGGGACACTGCGAGCGCTACGGCTTCGGGAGAAAGGGAAAGGCTCAGGGGTCCGGCACCGGGGCAAGAACTTCTCAGGGTCGCAGCCATCACAGGAGAGAGAGAACTCCTCAGCAAACTTTCTAATTTATATTGAATGTGACGTTCATGATATGAAACAATCCTGTTGGCCAGCTGGGGTCAAGTGCCTGGGTCTCGCTCCTCCATCATCTCCTCCTCCTCAGCTCCTGCCTCACCTGGCAGGGCTTGAAAACACTGAGACCTTGAAACCTGCATACCATGGCTGGCTATAAAGTAAATATTTTCACAAATTCAGACACTGGAGTCTTCTAAAAGTGAAGTTTTCCAGGCATTAGAAGAGAAATTAGTCCTGTGTTGCTGAAACCAGGACATGTACTTCGAACGAGTGTTGGGATTTCACCCCACTGACCTTTCTGGGACTCAGGCTGGTTGTTATGTTCCCAAAGCAATGCATTTTCATTCCTGATATTTGCTTTGCTTATGTGTCTCATGTGTTTACTTACAAGGTTAAAAAAAAAAAAAAAAGCTACTGGTCTCAATGTGTCACAATAAAAAGTGAGCACAGTTAGCCTTGTTAACTGGCTCCCTTACAATAATTTTTGCCCTGTTTTGCTTGTTTCTCAACTGCAGATTAAACTGGTGTCCTATTTTTGCTTCCTATATGAATACTTAGACTAAATAAGGAGTAGCATTTTCCAGTTGAATGTAACTAAAAGGAGGCATGCAACAACTTACGGTAACTCATGGACATTCTCACTCCCATCAAGTTCAATAAATTTGCTCCGTTTAGAGAAGTGAAAATTAGGTGTCTGGTTGCTTTGTCACTGGAAGACGCGGCCACATTTCTCTTGGGGCGCTGGCAGGCCTTCCCAAAGCATGTAGGCATTAGAGAGTTTTCTCTGGTAGTTGCCTTCATGTGGTTCTGCAGCAGACATATGTATTAAAGTAATAGATGTTGTTCGAAAGTTTATATTGGTAAAATCTCGGGATCAATAAGGCATACAAATTCTTTCAAACCTTGATCTCTATTTAATTTGCAATACTTCGAAATTATTTGAATATTTTCTGTAGTTTAATCTTTCAGATACCACTTGGTAACTATGATGTGTGATTTTTATGGTGAAATTCAGCTTAACAGGCTCTCAACTGAACTTGTTCATATGGAATATGTTACTGTCATATTTAAGATGTATTTTGTCTATTTAAGTGGTGTTGGAATGAAGTTTCATCATCCTGGGAAGGGAGAAGGGGAGCCAGAACAGCTGACGCTATTTGGGAACTAAGTAGTAATTCATGAAGCCATTTTCCAACATGGATTTTCTTCTTTTTCTAATTCTGGAGTTTAACTGGCTTTCAAATTCTCGTTTTCCCTTCAGTTTGTTGGGAGGACAAGCCCTGAATTACTGTATTTCTTAGCCCTCTGCCCTATCCCACTCAGCACTTGGTCCTGCAGTCCTCTTACGGAAACGAAAAAGGCAGATTTCTTATGGAAAGGGCTCCGATAATGTGTGTATGTGCACACTTTCATGTGTTTGGGGGAGGCAGGAGAAGGAGATGATAAAGTGAACTGGATTCACCATTTCTCCCGGTCAAGGACTGAAGGACACTGCCAGTTTCTCTCTAAAAGCCTGTTTGGAATTTCTGAAATCACATTTTATCCCTTCTAGACGATGAGGCAGACCCTGATGAACTCATCCTGAGATGACTCAGGACCTGGAATAATTTGATAAAGTCTGATTTGAGAAGGAAGCTCCTGCAGTTCAGTTCCCTGTTAGAGAGGAAGCAGTGTTTATAGCCATCTCCATCTTACCTGGAACAGGTCTGGCATCTCTGTGAAGGGGACCACTTCTCAGAGAAGGCTCTAGCTTGGAGGACACTTACTGAATTGGTTTGTGAGTAATGAGCTTCATTCAAGAGAGGGAATCACAGATCGTGGAGACAGGTGTGGGAGCTGGTGAGGGGTTCAGGCTGGCGAGAGCGGTGCGGCGTGCGAGTGAATTGGGAATGGAGCAGCAGAGAAGGGTGATGGACAGTGTCCATGGGAAGCTGCCCAAGCAGGCAGAGCGTGGTGAAATAAATCAATATGTGAGGATTCAGTAGAAGAGGAGATCAAGACTCAAATATGATTAGTGTGGCAAGAGTTTTAAATAAAACTAAGTAAGAAAATTATCAAAGAAGCCAAGACTGCAGTTGGGGGGAAAAAAAAAGCTTCATAAAGCACATAAACAGAGCAAGACTGTGCCTGCAGGCCAGTGCTTGTATTTAGTGGAAGTGTTTAGCTTCAATGCCTTGGGCTGCTTTAGGGGAAGAGTTGTGCCTTCCAACTAACGTGCCTTTTCCCTGCTCATTCCCCTTTGCCACCGCCTCTCGAGGGAAGGGACCGCGCTTCCGTGCAGAGGGACGGAGGGAGGGCTGTCAGGGAGGCTGCCATCACTCCCCGGCTCCTCGCTGACACTGTGCCAAGGGGGGAAGGAGCTCTGAGCTCCCCGGCCCTTCAGGGTTCGTGGTAGTGAAGCTACAGGGTGAAGGGGAGGGAGGAGGAAGGTGGGCGAGGGAGCCAAGAAATGTATTCAAGGATCATCGTGTTACGCATCTCTGCGATCGCAAATTGTTTTGTGCACCGAGCGAGTAACGAAAAACGTAGAGGGGGTGGCAAGGGAAATTTGGTGTCAGATGAAGTCTGCATTGTTTGAATGTAGAAGGACACTGTTTTATGACTCCGTGTGCAGCAAAGCATGGGACGTAAATATGCCAGTAAATTGAGAAGCGCTTTCCTCCTCAACAGGCAGTAAATATTAATAAGATACAGGTGGCGCATGCAGACAGACAGACACAGACACAGACACACACACACGAAAATATAAAAGAAAGTAGAGCAGTTATAAAAAGCAAACCCTGGAAGAGTGTGATGGCTGCCTTCCCGGAGGTTTTTGGCGGGGGAAAGGTGGAGGAAAATGCAACAGCAGTAACAACAAAAGAAAATCACAACAGGGTTTTATTAAACTGCTGAGGAGCTGGGAGACAAGACTGAAGGGAAGTGAGCAGCATCCTCTTTTTAACAGATGAAAGGGAATGTGCGGTAACAAGCAATATGGAGGTTTGATCTCTTTGCTGGTGACATTTTCGTGATTGATTTAGGGCAGTCCCGATGCGGAGGCTGTAACAGGTCCTGCTAGGTCTAACTACGGCATCTTACGGCTGCTCTAGGGAAGCAGGCCCGAGGGCTGGCAGCGAGGGAACAGCTTTTGTCATGGTAAAGACAGCTCAAAACTTACTAATGAGGCTCAGGGTTGGATGTCAAGGACAACAAACATTTCAGTTCGTCGGCTGCCCCGTGCTTAAGGACAAATGCTAAACCCACAAGTCCTCAACAGAGAATGGTGACCCAGAGAACTGAACTGGGTGGGAGGCATTTTAGTTTAGTTAAAACCCAACGCTGCCAAACGCAAACTCATATTTGGCTTTTGTATGGAGGAAAGTTCAGGTCACTTAAGTTGAAGCTCTTGCACTTTCAGAGCAAGACTGAAGCTTCCCACTCATGCCCTGCTCCGCTTCCTTCTGCTCCCAGCTGAGGCTCAGCCCATGCCTGCCGTGGCTCTTGTCATCCCACAGGGCTCGTGGCAGGGAAGGCGGCTTTTGCTCGGCCTGTTGACGGATGAGGGGAGACGTTCAGAGGACCCCCGTGGTATTCTTTCCCTGGCGGCGGGCTGTTGGGAGGCAGAGTTTCTCATGGCTGCATCAGAAGGATGGAGCTGAAGGAAGGCTGTCGCCAGCTGCGCCGTGTTTCATGGAGGTGGGGGTCAGGCCGTGGAGAAATTACAGCAGCGAAACCGTGCAGCTCTGCAGCCATGCAAAACCACGAGCAAAACGTGTGTTTTGAGGATTGAGTTACTTCTTAAAGTTGTAATTGCAAAGGTTACCTGTTTCAGAAGAATGGTGACTTTTCGTCACCAGGGCTCTTTAAGTCCCCATTGCCTCTTGAGCGGCAGTGGGATGCAGGAGTAACACAAGTTGTTGCTAAACAAGGCCTGGCTACAAAACGATGATGATGTTCCTACGGCCTTAATGAAGGACACTCATGTCACTTACATTTTAACAATTTAATTGTATTCTCATTATAAACAATATCTTTTAAAAATTCTTTGGCATCACCAGTGAGATTGGTTGGCAAACGATATATATATAAAAAAATATGTCTGGATCCAAAAGAGAGAAATTAATCTAGATGACAAATTTTAAGATCTTGATTTTAAAATGTATCTGGGGGAGGATCACATCAAGTTTCCACTGTCCCATAGCGCAAGAGCTGGTCTGCTTTACTCTGTCATGTGTAGTTCATCCAGAAAGAAGAAACTTAAAAGTCTCCCTGGCGTCTGAAAAGAAATCAAGGTGTTGCTTTGAATAGGAACCGAAGGGAACAGCTGCAAAGACGTCTGCTACAGGGGAATGAAGGAGAGTCCACGGAGACTTACAAAAGAAGTAGTCACAAATAGTTTCTTTAAAAAGTTACACTTTAAAGGGTAAGATATAGAAAAAGTCTTAACTTAAGAGGGGCAGGGGTATGGTTAGTATGTAGAGCTTGCTTGTCTCTCAAGGTAGCTTGTATTTTGCCATCATGTAGTAGAGAAGACTGATGTATAACACCAGTGTAACACCAGCAAGGACTCTTTGGCAGCGAGGTACTCAATTACGCACTGGCTTAATACATGGGTTGGAAGAAGTGGAGCCTTGAGCAACAAATGCTAAAAAGAAGAGGCTGTGCAGACTTACTAATACATCTTATTTCCCTTTCAATTTGATTCTGTCTATATATTTTTCCATTGCAGGGTGGACGATGCAGTATTTGGACTTTCTGATGCCTTTCAACTATATACTTGAAATTATATGCCGTTTGCTAAAATTGTTGCTAGAGCCCTTGCAGCTTTTAAGAAAAGGAGCAGCAAGTTTTGTTTTCTGTCCCTTGGTAAACAACACTTAGCAGGATGTTTATTTTTTTTTTTTAAGTTTGTGATTTGGGGAAGTAGAAGTAGGGTTTTTTTAAAAATTGTGGTTAAGAATAAATATAGAAGGGCAATTACAAGTTTGTCAGATCTCTCATTAATAGGACTCGTTTAAAAGTTATTATGCAAGTCTTCTTCTGCCATGGTACTTCATAGTTAAAAAATTTCCTTCTCTGCTTTGAGTCTGGGAAACTTCTTTTTATATCAGAATAAAAGTTATAACAAAAAAGCAAAATTCCAGGAAGTTTAATTAAAAGACAAAATCATGAAAATTGTAATAAAATCAGAGGTCATGGCTCTAAAGAGATGAAATTGGGAACAAGAATCCCAATAGTGGAAAGCTACAAACAAATAGGTGAATTGAAGTGTGGTGGGAAAACGAAGGACTTTGCAAGATGAAATACTTCATTCACGCATTGCATGTATTTGCATGTCTCCCTTTTCTCCTTTTTACATGCAGCTAGATACGTTTATTCATCAGTTGGTTGTAAGATGCTTAAAGAATTTAAAATTAGTATTTGACAGAAAAAGAGGTAAATAAATCAAGTTTACCTATTTTGGCAGGAGTATAATCTCATATAGTGTCCTGTGATCTCGTAGACATCAAAATGTTCCTATTAATGCCACAGTAGATCACAAAGACCAGTCTGAAAAACATTGCTTGCTGCCTACTTGGATTTCAAATATGTTGAAGTGTCTGCCTGCCCTGACAGAGCTGATGAAAGGGAAAAATTGCCTGATGGTGACTTTTAAGAAAATAAATTATTCTCTGAACCCTTTCTTAAATATTTACTTTTGGGGAAAAAAAAAAAAGTATATCCTCTTAGATATATGTTTGTTTACCTGTTCAGGAATGAACATCCTTTTTATACGTTAAGTAAATCAACTTCATGGCTTCAGGATTCTGAATCAACTGTACTTAACCCAGCAGCAGAGTTAATGCTGTTGCAATTCAACTTGACAGTCTGTAAATATTTACCATCCAAACCACCCTGTATTGTTGCTTTGTGCTGTCAGTTCTGTGGAGCTAATTTTACGCTGGGTGAGATGCTAATGTAGACAGCAACATTTCTGGGCATGTGCTGCTCTCCAGTGCCTGCCGCCTCAGCGCATACCTGTCGCGAGCTTCTGAAACCTTCCTGCTGGGGAGAATGAGGAGACCAGTTGTGCCGTGGAGTTTAGCAGCTCCACTGAGGTTTTACATAGGTTATAGGGTTTGTCATCGATCATACGCCAGGGATAAAAACTTGACCCCATTGAAGTCGGTAGTAAAATTTCTACCAGCTTAGACAGAATTAGATTTTCCCTATACCTTCAGTAATAGTCCTGTGAAGTTGTAATTCTTACATATAATTACTCCCCTCCAAAGTGATTTTTTAAAAACAGTATACTGTCACTTAAGAACAGAACATAATCTTCTTTTTTAAATTATAAATGAGAATAACAATTTTAATTTTAAAAAGCTAAGCATGCCTAAATTCATTCTTTTGGTGGGGTTGGTGATAAATTGAAGATTTAAATGTGTTAAGGTATGACCTTTAAAATAAAATTAACTAAATGATTCAGCAGTTGTGTATTTGCTGACATACTAGTTTATTTTAAAAATGCCTAACTCAGTCTCAAGTTACTTAGACTTAGCAACAGGTTTATAAAACCTGGACCCTAGGTAATTTTAAACTTAGATTTATCTTTTTAAATCATTGGAAGCAGATTTTTAAGGATATTGAAGCATCTAAAGGTTCAGGTGGGCTTCAGTAGGAATATAAAAAATGCCACAGTGAATAACTCTTGTTACCAGGCACTTTTTTGCCTGTTTTATAAATAACTAGGTCCTTATGAACACGTGTAATGTTTCTGAATGTCTTTGCAGTAAGCAAGCTGTCAAGTTCTGGCTCTGTGCTTCAGAAAATGGGTGGGAGCATTAATACATTGAAGAAATAAAAATAGCTCCGTAAAGTATAATAGAGTTGTGGGTGATAAAATCAGCCTGCTGACTTGATGCTTGGGCTAACCCTTGCCGGCAAGGGCTGTTCTTCGTGAAATGGCAGTGCTTGGTACCCACCCCAGGCAGGCTCTGGCATCCTCCTGGACTTGCCCCATGGGGTGTGGGAGCCCTGCGACTGGCTGGGTGGTCGAAAACCTGGGGGCTGGCTACTGCGGGGGTCCGGTAGTGCACCCCTGTGGCCAAAGCAGCATGGAGCTCAGTGTTACTGCCAGCCAAGACTTTAGGCTGGCAGAAGAGGCTTGCTTTATTCCGTCAAGAAAAGAATTAGAAATAGATTTGCAGGAGTGCAAAAAGATAAAACATAACGCCTGTGTGACTCTCGAATAGAGTGTGGTAGGAGTTTTCTCAGTGGTTCTGTCTACAGTTACTGTCTCGAGTAAGATGCATTTGTGCAAGAAAAAAACAAAAGGATGGCAAGGATGAGCTCTAATCTAATGGCTTCTGTGAAAGAAGAGATTAAGTAATTTAATAACCACAGCTGGGGGAAAAGCTGATTTGCAATGATAGTTACTTCCCTAAGTTCTGCTGCTGCCTGCTGTAAGGGACGTGACGAGGAGGCTGAGCTCAAGCCAACCTGGGTCTGACCATCAGTGTCTGTTCTTAAGGTCATTTTTACTTCTTTCTTGGCTGAAAGAGGCTCCTGCACCCCGAGCTTCCTCTAGCCTGGCATGGGCCATCCCTTCTTCTGACCCTTCTGTCCGGGCTTCACCCTTTTCTCTGTGGCACAGGGGAGCAGGAGAAGAGCAATTTTGTTTAATCCCTCTTCCCAAAAGCTTCCTGGGTTCTGTAGTCATTGTGTTTCTTAACTTGTACGTTTGCCACTTTATCTTTTTGGTTGGTTCCCCCCCC
>VYZM01019360.1:28275-74435 GCA_013398915.1 Dromas ardeola
CTTTCTTGCACCTCAGGAAGATGACACATAGCTTTATTTTGCAAATCACATATTCTCACTGAATAATCTTTAAACCTATAGCTCACTAGTTCCAGAATATCTTTTGTGCTGAGACCATCTCATGAAAGCCAGACGTGATACCGGGATGGTGTGACTGGGACCAGTTCAATTGAGCAGTGTCCCTGGCGTACGCTATTGGTGTGAGGGGACCCAGTGTACAGACTGTGTTGTGAAGTTATTGGGAGTCAATACAGTTGTAGCTGGAAGAATGCATGTATCGCCTGTTAAATGGATTAAACCTATGTGTGTGGCGCTCTTTTAACAGCAAAAAGGAAATACAGTGAAGGGTAGAGCTGGCTGGGTGACTCCAGGCTTTGCAATAGCAGTTTCTGCCCTGAAAACACTGAAGTTTATCTCAGAATTGCACTAGCTATTAAACTTCAGTGTTTCTATATGCTCTTGCTCACGTTTTCTTCTATTGATACTATGCCTAATTTCCTTCCTGTTAGCAATGCAATTATTAGCAAGTTCTAAGAACTGCAAATGTAGAGAATATATCATTTCAAAGAGCTGAATTGTATCTAAATATGTGCGTAGGTGCATTCCTCGCTTGGAACATCCAGTTACACGCTGCAACCAGATTCATCTTTATTGCTATAGGAAAACATCCAGAAGCGCTACAACCTCGTGTCAGAGAACCTGTGTAAGTCCCAGAGTCCAAATTTTCTGACTGCAGGGAAACTTTCATTTTCTGCTGCAAGATCTTTAGGAAGCTGCTTGTCAGTGCCTGTAAGTAGGTTAGCTGAACCTGTTGTACTTCTGCCTGTTTCCTTTTCCTTAGCTATCACTTGCAGGTAGCTGAGAGAGCTTTTTCATACTTATTAGTAGCTGTCACAAAGGTGGTGCAGTTGCAGGTTGCCAGGATGTACGCAAGCACATATACCCATACTCCTGCCATGGTATGTAACCAAGGTCTGATGTAAACAGGAGGAGGAAAGATTTAGGTTATGGGGTTTTTTGTGTTGTTTCATTTTTAAGAACCTGTTGTTACAAGAAATGTATGAGTCCATTTACCCAGATACATAACTAGACGGCTTAATATCATAAGGTATTAATTAGGGGTTTAGATGGCTGGAGCCTTCGTATTCCAAGAGGTTTTTATGCAACAGGATCTTACACTTATATTTTCTCTTCTGGATGTAAGAGTTCTATCTACCTTCAGAGTGCTTTTCGGGTGATAAATCAAGTTAAAGACAAAAATACATTTTACATTACAGGTTTTTCTTTCACAGATTTTATCCTAAAAAATCACTGGGTTAGGAAATACTGATATGAAAAGAACAAGGATGTAGGCCAAAGAACGGCAAAGAATGGAATAAGCAATTTTCTCTCTTTCTGTCTTTTGTTTAATGATTAATAGAATTAGAGTAATAGTGTTTAAGTATAAAAGATTAACTGCAGGCAACTTAGTTTGCAGTGTAATACCTGTTTTTCATATTGTTTCACGAGAAGCATGCTGAAATGCTTTGAGCAGGAGGTTGGAGTAGATGACCTCCTGAGGTCCTTTCCAAACGGAGTTGACCTGTGACGCTGAGACACATGCAAGTTGGTGGCCTGCTGATGGAGCACGAACGCTGCTGCCTTTAGCCTTCGGCAAGAGCTTTTGCTGTTGATTGTGTGAGATGAAAATGGGCAGTGGGCCCACTTGTTCTGGACAACTGGTATTAGAAATGACATTCAAGTTAAACTCTGAGCCTTGCTGCTAATCTTAAAGGCAAACAAAAGGAAATGGCGCAGCCACGTGAATTCACTTAAAAATACACCTTTTTGTTTCTCTTTAGTGAAGCCTTCACCAGTGCTTTAACAGCTTTGTTTCTGCGGTTCTGCACATAGCTGCTTTGGATGCTCTGCTGCCGTACATGACTGGGTGATCGCAAAAATCAAAGCGACATGGTGAGATGGATAGATATGGGAGAGAAATAGTAACCTGGAGACTGCAGTGAGGAATGCAGCGTGTAAAAAGAGCATGAGGGATACAAATGATGATTAGAGATTAAATCTGCTTCCTCTTCGGTGGAATAACAATGAAATACTATTCATTTTCTTACTTTGTTTTCACTGCCAGAGAGTTTTGTCTCTTGTATCCAAGGGCTGGCAGGACAAAGGAGGGAAGGAAGAAGTAAGGCATATATTGCCATATACTGGAATTACTTATATCTTTGATTGTTGGCTCATCAGGGCATGGATAAAACACTGCTTGGCTACTCCTGGTAGCCTGAGAACAAAAGCTTTGGCAGAAGTCTAGATTTTCTGAGCCTCTGGGATCAGCCTCTGGGATCATGAGGGTACAAAAGTGTATTTTAACCCATATGGGAAGGCAAATAATGAATTGTCAATTCTAATACCTTCAACTTTCACATTATTTATTGAAGAAAATGTGACATTTTATGTAAATTGCAGGCTATTACCATAAAGAGGCAGAAAAGTTCAGCTTCCTAAATGTGACTTTGCAATCATAAAATGCTATACTCCAGAAAAGGAGCTGTATTGATAGATAATTATTAAAATATCTCTAGCATGTCTGTTGCAGCTACACACTATTTTATGGTATATTATGGTATAATGCTTTAAAAAATCTAACGGGAAGTGATAAAATATTTGTATTTTATCTTTTCGAAGTTGCGCAGTCCCTCTGTTACGAACCCACAGTAACTTTAAACGCTGCCTTTTCTGGTTCTTGTCCAGAACAACATTCTTCCTGAGAGCTGAACAGGATGAGTTCCTGGTAAGCCAAGAAATATCTGAATATTTGGGTTGCTAAAGAACCTAAAAGCAGTTTTTAATTCAAAGTTGACAATCTGAGGAAATGGTGGCCTGATATGATGCTTGGCATCCCAGTTCTGTAGCAATGTTGTTGTCAAGTTACATCCTGCGCAATGGGAACAAGAACCAGTTTGACATCGCACTGTGTAGTTTGCCTGCCGAGAAAAAGTGAGGTCAGGTAATGATAGAAGGGGCACTGGCAGGAGCTTGGGAGAAGGCTATTAATTCTGTGTTCTGCTGAGGTTTTTCAGGTGCAAATTTTGAAAGTAAAAAAAAATCGGTGATTGTCGTTTCGGGCTGCAGTGTATCGTAAACCATAAATACTGAGAAAAATTGATTCTGAGAAGGTTGTTAGTGAGGTTAAGAGAAGGTTAGTGTTGCTGCTGGTCATTGTGGTGACATTCTTGGGCAGATGAGGTTCTTGTAAAATGTTAAAGCTTTCCCTGTTTTTTGTTTTTTCTTCCTGTGCCTTCTGTCTTTCCTTTGCAACTTTTCCCTTTTTTAGCTCCTTGTGTGGAAATCTGTGATTTCCTTGGCATTTCAGGGTACTACAGATTCTGTTATTAACCAGTAGAGCATGCAGGAGAAAAAAGATTTTGTCAGTGTTTCCTGGGCTTGCGTCTAGATCAAATGGCAGGGAAACCAGGTCTGTCACCTACAGATGGATGTATTACCTACCTGGCTCTAAGCTCCTCTGTGTATGGCCTGGGATGTGTTGGAGGGACTAGTGCTCTTGAGATCACATATCTCCAGTTTTGAACTGTATCTGTGTAACTTCCATGCAAATGTTCAATGAGTTACATGACTTAGTTTTTAAGGCACCTTACATTCTATTGGTAAACATAGTTAAATGTTGGACTTGGTCCTTTAGTATGTAAGTCCTTAAATTACAGTTGAAACATGACATTTGACTCAGTTTTGTTACCTTGCACTTTGTGAACTCATTAAAGTTAAGGAAGACAGTTTAAAAAAACAAAAATTGCTTTCTCATTTGTTAAGGTTTTACATGTGCCTTGGTTTGCAGCATAATTCTGAGACAGAACATGCAAAGTGTTGGTGGTTTCTTAAGAATGCAACTGCTTCAAATTTTTTTGGCTTCATGGGTGGGTTTATGTTCAGAGTGCTTTAAATAACCTCATGTCTGGATGAAGGCTTCTTACCACTGGTGTAAACTTCTATTATGCCAAATGCCCTTTACTTACATTATTTCTCAGTAGGTTACCATATGAACCATAATTTTCTTAATGGAAAAATACAAAGGAGCTCAAAAGAAAAGAAAAGAAAGAAAAAAAAACCCCAACCTTCTAGCATGATAGCTGTAGAAACACAGGCATCTCTGCAGATATTTTAAGAATGTAAACAGATTGCCAGGCACAGATTTTATGTGGTCCTTTTATGAAGTTTTTTGGAACTTTACTCTGGGATTGAAGTCTAGAAAAGTACGTGGTAGTAGTTTGTCTTTTAGTAGGGGGATGAATATTCATTCATATATTCCGAGTTTTGAGAATTTTGGTTTAAAACCAAGTGGAATATTGAGACTTCTTTCATCTTGAAGTCAGAACAAAATACCTTAAACTACAATTACGTGCTTATATATAGTGTTGGAAAGAGACTTAAATCTAGCAGAATGTTTTTAGTTTGGCAATGAGATTTCTGATGAGTGAACTTGTTAAAGACTAACTCCTGTATTATTTTATTTATACCTTATTGTTCTCATGTGAAAAGATTCACGTAGTTTTTCTATTTTTTTTAAGGGTTTTTGGAATGATTTTAAGGGTTTATGGAAAACAAGGTAGGATAGTAATCAGTGGCTATGTCTCATTTCAAGGTAATCAAACATATCTTTTAAGGAAAAGACTCCCAGGCTTTTGGAGCTGCTCCCGGAGTCACTGGGCAGTAATTAAATAATAAATCTTATTATTTACTAATTTCTGAGTAGGGAAAATAATTTAAATAGTTGTGGGTTTGGTGTCCCCCCCCCCCCCAAAAAAAAAAAAAAAAAGTAAGAGGATAGTATTACTTTCATTTAATTTACAAAATAAGTTTAAGATAGCCTGCCATTATTTAATTTTTCCACCATTTCTTTTCATTTCCCAAGAAGTTGAAATGGAGAAGGGGAGAATTCTTCATAGTTCAAATCTGAAGAACTAATAAACGTATGAGGATGTTTTCCCTCTCCTCTCTTCTCTGCAGTACTCACTTCTTAATTAAGATCCGGTCATATTTTTTGTTCTACTGTTTTGGTGCTGGAGCTCATCTTGAGACATACTAAGAGTTGCTACCAAAATCAAGCAGTAGGAATTTATGCTTTAATTCAACGTTAGAAAAGCAATTTGGTTTCCTTTGTAGCAATTTGGTCGTCGTTCACTGCATCATTCTGATGCAACTTCACTCTCCTACAGGCTAAAACATCACCTTATAGCAAGAGCACACCGTGAAGAATTTTCAAGTGGGTGCAGGCCTGAAATGTGGCTGATATCTTTATAGAAAAAGGAAGCTCCTGTAGAAATTGTCTCCCAAGAAGTGCTTGAAAATTTTCTGAGCTGCTTTTTCCTAGTGTATGATTGTAGAAAATCAGTCAGCTCACAGCAGGCAGGCTGTATTCATATCAGGCTACTGAAAAAATACAAAATTTGCTATGTATAAAAATGAGATTCCCTTTTGCTTTTCTGAATGTAGTGTGCACAGTCAAATTTTAATGAATACATACACCTGAAATTTTTATGGCATAAAATGAACAGCTCTATAATAGGTGGTAAGAGAGTATACGATGTATTGTTACTTTTATCTAAAACATGATTAAACTTTACAGCATTGCATTTCCAGCGTTCTACTCTATACTATCATAAACCCTCATTATTAGTAACAATGCAGTCAGTGAGCTAGACAGCATCTCTATCACAGGTATTATGGGACTTTATTGTATTATGGGTATTATTAAGAGGAAAAACATTCAATGAGCATAGAGGTAACAACACTTTATAGCAAAAAACCCATAAAAGTTTTATGTAGGGTGAAATTCAGCATCTGAAAATAGTTGCCATTTTGTCAGACATAAATGCTGAAGATTGCATTGTATGAAAAATGAGTTTGTTGCCTGCTATAGGGGGATGCTAGCTGTGATATGGCAAGGTTTTCCAACATGTACTAGTTTGAGAGAAAAAAACCTACATTTTTCTGAAAAAATCAGAAAGAAATACCAATAATCCGTTCACTAAATGAGAAAGAGTCAAATATACTTCATATATTTTTTCTTTATTTGTTTTTTCCTGAAATACTGAGTAAATCTGAGAAAGCCTAAGGTCAAAAGCCCCATTAAAACAGAAAAAAACCACCTTGCACACATTGGTTTTTAGGGACCTTTACTTTCTAGCTCACATCAGCATGAAGCTAAAGCATCACAGACAACAGAAAGTCAAAGAGCCTTTTACAGGCATCCAAGTCCCAACTGCTATTTGCCGCTTTGGGTACTTTCTGGCTTTTGCAATACAAGATTCTGAAGGAGAAAGTAATTCCTTCAGGACTTTGACTCTCTAATGGAGTCACTGTGCGTTAAACGAAAAGTCCTGGCAGTCTAAAAGGAAATATAATGGAGATTATTGTGTTCTATGTAATGGGGGCACATCTTTAATAATAATGGAAGTATAATATAGAAGGAGATGAGGACAGGGGAATGGAAGATGTGACCTAAATGAGATAATAATGAAAAAAACCCCACAAATCCAAACAAAACAAAAACCAGAACAAAACACGGAACAGACATGAAAGTGTGTTTGCTGGACAGCAGTGACGGTAGAGAATCTGAATGCAAGAACATTTTTTGCTAAAAAGAAAAACTCAGCTGCTGCTGAACAGGACGGTGCAAACAACTATACCAACGTTCCAGAGTTTAAAACTTATTGTGGAATGAGAGACAAGAAAGGAAGCATCCCAGGACAGGCAGGGTGCCTCAAGGAGTGACAAGACCTTCACCTTGTCCCCTTTCCAAGGCACAAGGAGGTTCTTAGCGCCTGGAACAAACCAACATTACCTCACATGGTTTCTTTCATGCCTCGTCCCAATGTGCTGCCTTTACTTCTGTTACCTTGTTTCATAAGATTTTTAGTTCTGGGAGCATAGTGGACAACATTGCCTCTTTGGGGAGCCACCACTCAATGCTGAGGAGCTCTCTACTGAGCCGATGGCAAAAACATGTGCTGTAGGTACTTCTTCACTGCGCTGTTTAGGTACCCGCATCTTTGGCCACATGAAGTAGAGCACAGGGAGGAAAGCAAAGGAGCAATTGTGGATGATACGTGATGAAAAATGGTCTACGTGTAGACCATTAGCACAAAGGTTGTGAGGAAGTAACATTACGTTGTTGTAGTTTCAGACTAAGAAGAGCCTTTCCTCATACAGCCAGTGGTGTAATGGGTACAGTGTACATTTTGAACAGCCAGCGGTTTTGTTCTGCATCGCTCTGCCCTGCCTGTGATACAGACAGGAGTCTGGAATTGATGCTGAAGTGATGGGAGCCCGTGAGGAGACTTTTCTGGTCATGTGGAATTGCCCCTTTTCCCTCCGCCAAGTGATGGGCAGCTGGCGCTGTACTTCCCCACTTACCTGGCAGGGGAGCAGTAGCAGGGTTTTTCTCATGGCAGCCGGGAGATCCCTAATGAAAAGGATCTCTTACCTTTCTTAACAGCTACATGGCCATGGACCCTTGTTATGTCATGATTGGCAGCAGTAGTAATGACTGGTGGAGGAGGAATTCATTCGAGTGTCTCCTATACTCATCCCAGACATAGGCATCCCTGTCATTTAGATATCTCAGTTTTAGGCACTGAGGAGATGGAAGCTAATGTAAACTGTGACAAAAATAGGTTGATGGGATTTTCTATATATCTCCTCCACTGTATTGTAAAAACTGGCTTAGAGGAGTTCAGTATGAAGTTTTGAGTTGTACTTCGTTGGGTTATTTTCTGCTTCACCGAAGGATTTAAAGCTTGAGTGGAGCCTTTAGTATCGTTGTCGGTTTGGAGTAAGAATGAGTGTTACTTTGTGAAATTGTGAATAACTGAGAATGTCTGCGGTGGAAGGTGGGAAGGGGTGAAAAAAAGTGTGGGGTTATCTGCTCCATCCGGAGTTTGGGGAGTAGTGACTGCCTAGGTCCTCCTGCTAAGAATATGACACAGATGGAGACAGTTTCTGAACAACTGGCCAAAGGCAGCCTGGCTGTAGTCATAGTCCTCACTAGAAACACAGAAAAAAACTAAGAGAAAGTACTACTTAAGACCAGATTGAAAGGGGAGGGAAGGGATGGGAAGAGGGATGGATGTATTTATTTTCCGAGTACCATTTGTGTTTATCTGATGATGCATGATCTGGGGAGAAAATTCAGGACAAGCCTGAAAGGTATTGCAACAGTGCTCGATCTTTGCCCAGAGCATGACTGTGTGATGCAAGATTATTGAGATGGACAGGTGTCACAGGGCAAAAATATTTTTCTAACGTTTTGTTCTTATGGTTACATAAGAAAAACAGTCTTGGACAATGATTCTACCTTTCATGCTTGTCTTAATTACAAACTTGAAACCCCAAGCTCACTTGTGGGTTGATATTCCTCAGATTTCTTTTAACTGATACAGAACTTCCAGGAGTTCAAAAATAGTACACGTTTATATGAGGACAAAAACCATTTTGCTTTCTTATCCAGCAAAAGACTTGAAAGCATGCAGGCTATAGAATCTGAAGGGTGTCTGACTCTGTGGGTATCTGAAGTCATTAGGGTTCCCTCCTGTACTTACGTGATTTAGTAATAGGAGCCCTGGTATGATTATTTTTTAGTACAATGGAGTGTGTCTGGGGCTGTTAATTTTCTTCTTTTGTGCTTCTGATAGGACTACTTCTAGGGGGTTTATAGTACTTGTCTGGGCAGAGACAACAAGCCTTTCAGTGTCCTTGATCTTGGGTCCAGAAATTATTGTCCATCACATCTGTCCTATTGTACAGTGCCCCTCAGGAGAGTTTCAATAGCAGTGTATGATGATTGATCTTGATAGTATAGCTACAAAGTCTTTAAAACTTACATTTTCTCATTTTTTCAAGTTAAAATGGTAGGATGGAGGTAAGCTTAGTTGCGGTAGTCTTCTGGGACACGAGTGGGTGAGAACAGGATTGAGAAAGCAGGTTTCTATTCCGGAGGCAGTGGAAGATTACATACCATAGAAAGACCGTTATTGAACTCCACTTGTGTCGCAAGCATGTCTCTTACTCCCAGGTAGACATGCCCTGCAGATACTTCAGGTGTGGTGTTCTTACTTTTAAAAATGAATAATACGAAATGTTGTGACTCTGGTGTTCCTCTAGGTAACTCCTAGGGATTGTTGTGGCTGGACTTACCTCCCCGGGGGTGCTGTGGGGTCCTGTTCCCCTCGTAATCGTGGCTTTTGTTCAGGGTGTCTTCCTTTTATGGTGGGTTGGAGAGGCACTGACTTCAGTATTGGTGTGTGGAAGGCAGAGAACTGGCTTTTGTACAAGTAGAAAGGTGAAATGAAGCCGTGGTGCACGCCAGGACTCAAAATGCAGAAGTTTTTCTCAGTATGGTAACATCAAGGAAGCCAGTGTTATTAACGCTGTTAGTCCATTAGCAATGCTAAGTTGTGTTAGATGGTCAGCCTTGAGTGAGTCACCGACCCTCCTGGAGACAGTGCTTTCAGGAATGAAGAAGTGCTGTAAATAAGGGAAATTACCAAGATGTTAAGTGAGATGATTCCGAAATATCAAATATAGAAGTGGTAAACACGGCATTATGCTGTGGATTTTCGTAGTACAAGTTCTGTAACTTCAGTCATGCACTGCAGATACAGCTGTGTTTTTCAAGGGGTTGCTTTAAAAGAAGATTAGAATATAATCCTTCCACTATTTTAATCCAGCAGCAGAAATCTAAGGTAGATGCTTAAAAAGTTACTGATAACTAAAGCGGAAACATGCATAGAATATTAATATTTCAAATTATGTATATTTAGGGAAATTATATGTGGCTCCACATACAGAGATTTTACACAATTATGAGTATTTCTGTCAGAAACTCTGCGGATAATTTCAGCCTTTCCTAGAGTCTGTGAGCTAACAGATACTCATTAATAAAAACAACACTTGGAGAAAATAAGGCCACAGGATAAAGAAAGATAAGTATTTTTTGCAGCCGTGTGTTAGAGGTGGGGTTTCCAAGGGGAACTTCTTTACTGGGGACTTTTTTGAAGTTATGCCCCAACTTGAAAAGTTAGTAGGTGATCTTAGAGATCAGATCACTGAAGCAAACGGTAACAGAGGTGGTATCTACCCCAAAATTCTGAAGCTCTTGAGATTAAAAAAGCTTATTTGATAAATGTAGTGTAAAATTTCTCACTTAAAACTAATGGTACCAGGAGCTTGGAAGGTGTTTGCACTTGGTTTGGTGCTGCTCTTAGATGTTTTAGAAGGGGGTATAGAGTGGGGAATAAAGAATAATGTCATAAAAATTCCAATTTTATTACATTATACAGGAATTTAAACATAAGGGGTCACCATTTGTTGCAAAGGTTTCTTCTGAGGGTGATGTAGAATTCATCTCTAGATTCGTATGCTTGAAATTAAAATTTTGGCATTTACACAGAGTGAGATGTCGAAACTCCAAATTAGAGTCAGCAGAGAGCTAGTGAATACAGGTAGAAAGCTTGCAAATTCAGATGTCTACTTTAGAATAGAGCTGAATCTCTAACTCTTCACTGAGACCCTAAATACCCAAGATGGTTTTCAGCTCCTTCTTGAGATACCTTCTTCTGGATTTCTACCAAAGAAGCAACCTATCCCTATAAGGACTCATCAATCCAGGCCTATGAAGACCATTTTGCAAGGAGAGCTGATGTTGCAGGGAGCAGGAATGAAAGTCACTATGACCAAAGCTAACCAGGTTTCTGCCTTTTTCAAATCATTATTGAAAAAAAAAAAAAGAAAAAAAAGAAAAATGGAGGATTTCAAGGTTGCTACTACTTTTTATTACTGTTTTAAATCTGTAAGCAGAGTGCAAGTTGGGATTCTCGGGCAAGAGAGTGAAGACTACTCCAGTGATAAAGCAGACCTCCTAACTGTTTGTTCAACTTCATTCCTAAGGAAACAAGGATTTTTGTGTCCCCTGTCCATGGAGAACAGTAGATGTAAACGTGATGTCTATCCTTGGGGTGGGTAGGCACCCTAATCCTCTATACTGAGTATTATGCCCCAGTTGGCGCTAAATATTCTAAATACAGTTGGGGTGTTCCATTTTAGTCGGGTGCTTTCTGTCTTGTCTTTGCCTGAGGACTATCTGAAGCAGGCAATTTTTGTCCTGCCCTTCATTTTTCCTGCCATGTGGCCATCTGTGAGGCCACGGAGTATGCAGAGATGAGTCTGGATGGACTAGCTGCTAGGTTTAAGGTGATCCAGTTTACTCGCATTGGCACAAGGGCATCTGTGATGTGAAGTAGGACTGTCTGATGCCGGGAGGATGGGAATGCTGCTTTTGTGTCACTGCCAGTCTCTGCTGTTTTAAAATTGCAGCCCAAGAGCTTCATTTCCACCAGTTCAGGGAAGCACTAAATTTATAACAAAATTTACAGACTTGGGCTACAGAGGTGATACAATTAAAGAGTCTATCAAGATTTCTATAGCAAAGACCTATTGCAAGGAATCTTCATTTACTGGTTAAAAAGATAAGTTTTGGGCAATATCACATGCTTATTGTCTGAATCTGTAGGTGGGGTTTTTTTATTGAATTTTTCAGAATATATATATATTTTATTTTTCAGTGTTTTAAAAAATGCATAGCGTTGCTTTATGCTTTCAGCATTAGCACTATCTAAACTGCTCTGGATGTTTTGATCTTTAAAAAGAGGTGGATACTATTACAGAATTTCACTTCTTGTTGGTACCATGGTTTATGCTGAGTATATTCTACATATTGTGTAAGCGGCATACGGCTGATGTCAAGTACAGGAGACTTTACATATGAGCTCATGTTTCAGTCGTGCCTCAGGCACAGGGCAGAAAAAAGGCTGACCTGAAAATGTTCACTGTGGCTCAGGTATTATATTCTTAGTCAAAAGGTCCTTCCATAGGGCACATTGGTTCTTTGCACGCTGCCTCTGTGATTTAATGAACTGATTGTTCAACGTGAAGCAATTCAGAGGGATCAGGTTTTCTACTTCTGCAGCAAGAATGTCAAAAGCAGGCTGATGGGATATCGTAGCTAACGTTGCCTCACTTTCAGAGCTCTGCTGGCATGAAGCTGGCCTAGGCTTTCATGATGAAGTTTGCCACCGAAGAGCTGTGCAGTGACGTGCACTCCAGCAACAGGTATGATTCCTGTTGAGCAAGCAAGAGTGGTGATGGAGAGCAAGCAGTGAGTTACGGTGGTGCCAGCGCTTCCTCCGTGGGCAGGCTTGCTGGGGTAGAAGGTGCTTTTTCTTTATCTTTCCATCTTTGGAAGCGTGCAGGTCTTCCAGAAACATAGGCATTTTTAGTGTGCTCCTCCTCCTTTGCCTGTGAGGGAAGGATGTGGCAAATGGTGATCAGAGCGCTGAGGGATTTATCCAAGATCACCTGCAGGGAGGTAGGATTTGGACCAGCTTCTCCCAGCCTGATGATCTTCCTCATCACTGAGGTATCCTCTTGACTAAAGCCTGCTAAGATGGCTTTGTCCTTCCCCCCAGGTAAAATGCCTGACCTGCTTCTGTTTTCCGCCAGACACTTTGATATTCGTTCAGACATTTATCTCATCTTTGCCATCTTGTGTCCCTTGCAGTGGCCATTGAACACAATCCTTGCAGGCAAGCAGAATAATATTCAACAAGTGGATGGAGGTGTATAAAAGGAAATAATTCCATTTATTCTTTCATTTTATCAGACCGTACAGACAGCTGGGAATCACCAGCACTAACCACCTCTGAGTGTGAAAACCTTGTTTTGTTGTTATGACATCAGTGTTTATTATTGAATTGTACAATGACTATAGGAAATATTCTGTGCGTATTTGATTTGTTTTTTCCCATGTCTGGAGCCACCTCCTCGAATTTTCACATATCTAATGTAGGTGTATACAGTGTCTCAAGTGCTAATTTCTCTCCCACTGATTATAAGAAAGTCTGGAGGGCTAGATCAGATATAGACATATCCGTAGTTAAGTAGGACAGTTATTACCCATCATATATGATAAGTTCTGACACCATTCATGTTTTAAGGGCTCAAGGAAAGCTTTCAGGGGAATTAAATTTACCTTAAAATCCACTAATGTTATAATTCATACAAAGATGAGCCCTTAGTTTGAATGCCAGAGAGGAATAGTATTGATCATTATCACTGTCCTGTGCTCCTACAGATTATCTGATAATAGAAGCTTGATGTGCTTTACATGGGAATTTAAATGTGTCTGTACCCATTTTACAGATGGAGGAACTATAGCACAGAGGTTGTGAAACACATTTAATTAAAGTGAAAAGTGTTACATGCATGGGTATCCCTTTATAGTCCAGATAAAATAGGTTACTTTCTACTTTATTTAGTTAACTGCAGTGTTCAGGATCCCAAATACTCCTAAAGTGTAATTTGAAGTCTATAGTTGTCGTTAAGCTATCATTCTTAGATCGTAGGATGGCTCTAATCTAAAAGATGGAGACCACCCTTTCTTTCTCTGTCAAGCATATAGAGAAACAGGAATGTTTAAGCTCAACTTTACATGAAACTGCATGATAGACTGTTTAAAGTATTTGTTTTCTTTCCTCAGGTGCCTGGTTTTTAATTCATTCCTTTGATCAGGAATGGGTTAGCTGCATTTATTTGGGGTAATGTAGCATATCTGACATTTATGTGTTTTGTTAGCCATGAGTAACTGTAATTTTATTAAGATTTCTAGCATGTTCAAATATTAGACTTAAGCCCCGACTTATGGCAAATACCAGTGTTTGAACGTGCTAACAGAAATGTTTTTCTACTCCTTGAAGATAGAGTATTTAATGTAATTGGTAAATCAGATGATATCTAGCACTCCATTGTAATGCTCTACTTTACATGTAAATTACATTTTGAAGCACCATATCTTTTCTCAGTAGTGATTAATCCTTGAAATAAAGGGGGAGGGGGAAGTAGCTAGTTTGTTTTTAATGATGCGTTCCCCCTTTGGGAAAGATTAATGGTGTACAACTTCGTTGAGTTTAGCAATTTGCAATGAATTGTTGAGTTGTCCATGGAGACCCATTCTGTTCTTTCAGAAGAGTGTTCGCCAGGTTACACTGCTCTTTCTTTAAAGGAAATAAGTTCTTACATCTCTAAGGCAAGAGATATGAAGTTCCTTGCTAGCATTTGAACTTAAATAAATCTAGCAAGTAAAACTAATCTGTAATATGTTTGATTGGCAGAGAGGGAGAAGGCAACTCATTAAAAACATGTTCTTATTTTATATGGTTTTAGTCTAAATTTCAGATTGTATTCAGTGTTGTGTGCTGATTCATCTTTGCCTGTCTGGGATGCGCTCTCAGACGGTCTTCAGCATCTTGGGTTGCCCTGCCTCCTTTTCCTGCTCTTTCTCTTTTTCAGATTGTACATAGATATTAATGACCTGGTTAATTTTGCTGAAAGACCTATTTGTTGCCTTCTGTACCCCTAAGTGCCACAGCAGAAAGTGGGAACGTGCGGTAACATCTAGCTTAAATCCTGCAAGTGAGGGGTAAAACATCAGTGCAAAGGTTGAGGTTTCCTGTGGTAAATTACGGGGTATTCTGGCTAGCTGTATCTTTTTTGTGTATGGAATTAGTAGATGGCACCTCACAAAATGTTTCAGATCTAGTGGGGAAATACGGTTACTTGGGAGCATTGCTCAGTTTCCCTTCGTTAGGTGAGCTGTGTAAGCTATTCCTTTATTTAAGACGGTATGACTTGGCCCTTGCTCAGCGGTGGGAATACTACCAGGGAGTGCTTGAGCAGTGATATGTAAGTGTGTGCTCAGAGATACTCCAGCCTTTCAAAAGTTATTTGGAGGAAGAGCTTAATGGATAACGATCAAGTGCAACAACATCTGCATGTTGAATCAATTTAGCATCCATATAAAGCAGTGTGACAATCCTCCTTTGTTCCGACATGTGAAGCAAAAAATGGTTTGGTTTGCCAGCAATGAGAGTCGGTGTTGATGTTTCTTCTCGTGCCAGGCACTGCACCATGTGTGTGATGTGCAGCCATGTGGTGGGTTGTTTGGTTTGGTTTGGTTCATGGGGTTTGGGGTTTTTTTTGATAAAACTCTAGTGAGAACTGGCATTTGACCAGGGGATGGCAGTGAATGAAAGTGCTCTCCATCTCCTGTACTGAAAACTATTGAAAATGAGTATTGTCGGTGTGGGACTGATTCACCGGCCAAAGCTTGGGCTCAAAGACCATTAGAAGTGACAGTGTATCTTTCCACATACTGGGAAAATACTACAAACATAAATAGGCCTACGAACCTGTTTTCCCTTGCCTTGGTTTTGGCTGTATATTTCACAACTGTGACAGTATTTGGATGCCAAGTGAATGATGTGAAATAAGTAAATTGGAAGAATAAATACAACAGACAAATAACTCTTACTGTTTTGGGTTTTTTTTCCTCTTCTCTCTTTCCCCCCACCCCTTCCAAAATTGCAGCCACAGGAACAAGTCTTCAGGCTGGCCTCACCCTTCAGGGACCTGGAGCTTGAACCAGGGGACACCTTATGGATGGGAGATGACGGCAAACAGAGATGGAAGAGACTACTTCATCAAGTAAGTGGGCAGCGTGAGCTCTGCAGTCTGTAGCGCAGCGCTGCAGCCCTGCTCTTACTGTATCTCCCTGGAATCCCAATTCCTGCTTCAGCCCTACACAATTAATGTTCAACTGTTTTGATTTCTTGCACGGAGGTAGCTCTGACTGTACTTTACGGCTCCTTGTTTTGGTACTCGGTTATTTCATTTACCCAAGAAAATGCTGATAATATAAGGGCATGTAATTTGTCAAGGAATTATAACAAATGTCGTTAACAAAAAAATAAAAATAAAAATGCCGTGTTTAAAGAATGAGGCAAAAGGTCAGTTCTGACTGAGACTAACAATTCTCCTCCATCCCTGCCATGTGAGCTCTTTTAGTTTGTCTAATATATTCATTATACTGGTAATGAGAAAGTGTTTATTTTGATCATGTATAAATATTCCAATTCTTAGATTTCCCACAGTCCTTGAGGTCTGAATTTAAAGGCTTGCAAAATAAATGTCAATGTGGATGATGTGATCGTAAACAAAATTGGCTTTTCTTTTGCCGGTGAAAACTGTGCATAATTATTCTTTAAAATCTCCTAAGTGGCTTGAATAAAATACAGAGTGCTTTTCCTGCAAATGTACTCTTACGTGGCTTTAGAACTTCTTCACTAAAAAGGGGTGATGGTGGTGAGTTAGCAGAACCATTGCCTGATTTTTCAGCATTAGTTGCTTTAGCTAACATCCCATTTTTAAGGCTAGCATTTTGATTCTGTTATGTGAAGGGTTGGGTTTTTAATTATTATTTCATTTTTATGTTTGTCATTCTGTTTAGAAACTTGCAGGTGCTTAAAAAAGTCCGGGATGAGAATTACAATTCTTTCTTTTAACACAGAGTAGAAGGATCAGACTTAAAATAAGTCCAGACTTAAAATTGACCATTAAAAGCCCTTAATTCACTCAAGATCCTGCATCTGCAAAACCAGAATTGTACAGCGTAAGGACGAGGATCCCCATTGCTCTGCTTTCTCTTCCTCCCCACTTTGCCCAGGTGCGTGCCTTGGCTTCCTGGGAGGCATTTCCTTTTGGAGCCAAAGCAAAATTTGTAGCAGCATGGTGTCCTGCAGGCTTTCAAGATTTAGAGCGATTTCAGACCTGTCCAAATTGGACCAAGCTGTCTGGGTTAATGAGGGCTCAAAAGCTGACTTTGAAATGCCATTTTTTCTTCCTTGAACAAGCATTTGTCATGCTTTGCATGTCTGTAAGACACCGGGTGCAGGGCTGGACAATGTGAAGCTGAATGCCAGGCACAATGTAACTGTATTAGCATAGGTTTTCTGCCTGAACTGATTAGGCTTGTCCAGAAGTATAGGTGAGCCTCCAAAGTACTGTGCAGATGTGACTCTGCTGCTTCGGTTACTTGAGTTAGTGAAGGGACCTGCACACCTTGGGCGTCCATTTTTTCTGCAGACTGTTGGTACGTTCTCCTCTGCGTGACTGAAATTCATTTGAACATTTAATACCCTGCTTCTGTGGACAGGCACCACATTTGATTCCTCCTCTTTTCTCACTGGTCACATAATGGGATGCTGCGCTTGTTGTGTAGCTAGAAACAGCTGCGGCTTACAAAATGCAGTGCATTAGTACTCATTAATTTTGCAATTTGGGAACGTTTTCTAACTCTCAGTAGCTAATGATTATTTTGTTTATTTTTTGGATTGCCTTTTAGTACCTTAAAGTGCCATATCCCTCTCTTAAATGCAGAAAACTGCATCTAGGTACAAAAATCCACAACAGGCAGTGCCAGTTATGCCTTAAGTAATGTTACGGTTGTTGTTGTTGTGGCAGCTGTTTTATTTTTTTTTCAGTGTTCTTATAAGGTGCTTGTTCTCTGTTCTTTTTGGGGCCCTGGTCTTTCTACCATTTATCTCTGCATGTAGATAGCAGGCTGTGTGGAAAAAAAAAATAAACTGCTTTAAGGGATGGAGGGAATGAGACCTCTGAGGAAGCTGCTCTGCAGAAGCCTTTTGTGCCAGACGTTCTTACCCATTGGTATCTCTGAGCAGTCTTAGGTGCAAGTTGAACAATGCTATGTATGTACATATTGCGGTTATATGACATACTCTTGTATCAGGTGTTTTAAAGCAGCAGCATTGGCTCTAACACATGCACCAGCCATGTCTCCAGAGTAGTAATGCAACTTACGTGAAATGGCAGTCCCCCAGGATGCATTAAAAGCCAGTGCCTTCAGAAACTGAATGAAACCGGGAAACCGTTTGGAACCACGTACTGCTGTACCAAATCACCATCTATCCGCCGTTACTCATGAATGTCAGCCCCGCTAGTTACTATGATGTGACTGAGTAGTTACAACATATATCTTCAGTCTTTGGTCATTCTTCTAAAATGAATACACCTAGTGACTTTGCCAGCGATTCCACTGTGGAGGTACATAGTAGCTGTCCTTACAGAGCCTGTTATTTGGCCAAGTAGAAACCCTCTCTGGCTTTCAGAACAACTGCTTTTGCAAATACTACATGAAACATAAATGAAAACACTATTTAATGTTCTTTCCTTCACTTTTCACCCCTGGATTTTAGGAATGAAATAGTGAGATGGCTGTTGACGGTGATGTCAATAAATGCAGGAGAGAGATCAGCGAGACAGCATTTCATATTGTCTCTGAGGCTTTTTATAGCCATACAGATTAACAAATTGCATCACACTGAAGGAGAAAAAGCAATCCAAATCCTCAGCTTGGTTTTGATTAAAGACATATAAACCAGGTATTATCACAATGAAATGCGCGCTTGAGTTCTGTACAAGCAAATAACATAATTCATAGCAACATTAACTGCTTTTTAGTTAAATAATTTACTTAGTGCCATATGTACATATCCATTCAACTGCAAGCAGACATATTGTCATTTTGAAATTGTGGGAGGAACAGAGAATCCAGGAGAATCTTTTGGTGAAATGGAAAGTAATTATATAGTGTCAGTGCAAATGCTTTAAGGCATGAATGGGAAACGATGTTTATTCTTTCTGCTGAAGCAAATTTGGTTTCTTTCAAATTTCTGAAAGCCCCTATGGCCTGAGCTAATCCGGGGCAGCTTCCATCGCCAGGCAGCACTTCTGTAAAAGTCCAAGAAGAGCCATTTATCAAAATGTTATGAGATGTCACTATCAATTCATTATCTCTTCTGTACAGATGGCACAACCAGGGTCATTTTGCAAACCTCTTAAAATACTTTTCCTTAAGTTTAGGCTATGGTAAATTAAAGTTTCAGAACTTAACCCGTTCCCTTTTAACTTGCTACTTTTACTTGAAATAGCCTCATGAGATAAGTAATACATTTCAGTATGGGAGGACGGCAATCATCTGGTATTCTTCCAGTGTGTTTCTGGACTGCACAAGCTGTGTTAAGCTGGGTCTTTAATATGAAATAGCTTGCAGTGTACATTTAACCATTTTAAAGGCCTGTTTTCTTTGCATTTATTATATACGCTGTGTAGTATATGATTATGAGAAATTTCTGTAACACTAATTTGAATCCAAACATGAAATGTATTGAAAATGTATTTGGTTTGAGTGCAGGGTTTCAGGAGGATAGTATGCAAAGCAGGAAGGTTTTGGCTGATTTTGTCCACAAAGGGTTTAGCCTCATGGCAGTTTTGGCTCACCTAAGTCAACACTACTACAATCTTACTGTTTTTCAGACCTGTACGATTTCACCCTTTCCCTTGTGTTAGTCTTGCTGCTTGTCAGACCTGGAGGGGAGTTGATAGAGGGAAATAAACTGGCAAAAGCTAATAAAAAATCAATCCTACAGAAAAAGCCATTAATTTTATGTCAGTTTAACTCCCTGAGCCAGTCCTCCACATGGTCTGATAGAGCTGCAGAATAGTTTAGGATGGAAGAAACCTCTCAAGGTCATCTGGTCCAACCTCCTGCTCAGGGCAGGCTAATGCCAGGTGATGAGCAGCATTGCTGACACACCGAAATACCTGACCGATGTGGAAACAAGGCTGCAACAGGCTTGTGTTCGCTTAAGCTGCCCTGCGAGTGCACTTTAAGGTGCATGTTGAAGTAACGTTTGCTGCCACAGAAAGTCATACCGTTTGATTCCTATTTAATTCCTAAGGTAATAGGTACTTTGGTATTTTTGTGGATGAAGCTTCTGTCATTCAAATAAAACACCAGAGTCTGAAATCAGATTTACTGAAAGGAAGTGTAGCCCTTCCTTTGTGGACTCAAAGCACAGTTGTCTCACTAAGGTACAGTTAGTTATTACACTCTTAAAATAAATTTTTAGAGGGGTCTTTTAGGTCACCATGTTGCCATATCCTTATTTGCGAGAGGTGCTGTTGATCATGTTTCCTTTAACTCTTGTTATTGCCTCAGAGAGGACAGGATCTGTCTGCGTTACCAGTTTGGTTTGCTCCCTATTTTACTCCAAGGACCCTGACCATCTGTACTTCGTGCATATTAGCTTGCTTCTGTGCTCCCGTCTGGAACAAACTGAGCAAACAGCTGGGACCCCAGGCGTGAAATAAAAGGCAGCACACCCAGAGATCACAGCCTGCAGCATTACTGCATGGCTTGAAACCACAGGTCAGTCCCAGCAGCTCTGGGAGAGACCTGCTCATCGAAAGTTTTTCCAAATCTTCTTATGTTAATATGACGTGGTTGCTACACCAGTTGAAACATATCACAATGTATTTTGTTATCTTGAGCGCCTGCTGTTATTTTTCACTGAATTTTTTTTTTATTTAGTAACACTAAATTCTTCCAGACTTCTTCTCGGTGTATCTGGCAAACAATTCTTTTTTCCTCTTAAGGTATGCTATCCTGCATATAATATCAGCTTCGTCATTTTTGGCTTATGAAATCATTAAGTTCTGGTTGTCCCTGCTTGGCTTAGTAACTATGCTATTACTGAAATATGAAAATCTTGAATGTCAGCTTTTGACCCGTACATAAAAAAAAGGCACCTTGTTTGTGTTCTTTGGTAGCTAGTGCAGCTCACGACATCCGAAATTCTCAAAGCGCACACAGTACAATATTTCTTTACAATACAGCAATGCCATTATATTCTTCTATACTCAAATACTTACCTACGTTTTCTTTATTAGTCTTCATCTTATTCTTTCAGTGCTCGTTGTGCTTAGAAGAGGAAACTCATTCATGTTTTGTGAAAGGTGGAGTGCCTCTATGCGTGTCTGACCTGCGTGGTTCCTCCTTGTACACCCACTTCTCAGAGCTGGCCAGCCGTGTGGAGTGACAGAACACAATCATTGATGATGTTAATGACATACCAATCAAGCATCCTGCTTATTAAGGGTCACTAATTTATACCAGATGCAAAACTGAGGCTCACGGCCTGCTAATCAGTTTACTTCAAAATAAATAAGCACAGAACAGGATCAGACCATTCAGCTTTTTTTTTTTTTTCTTCAATTTGTCTTGATACGTCTAACCCTACCTCAGACTTCTCGTCCATGTGTTCTGCAGGTTGTACACACCTATTGCTAGTTTAGTCCTTTCTCAGAATATTTCTCTGGAGTTTGCTCTGCTGGAAGGTTCTGAAAACAATCAAAGGATATAAAATACAGTGAAAGCCTTGATTGTTGTTACTGTGGTGTTCATCTTCCTGGGTTTTGAAAAGGCTGCTGTTATTTGTACCTTAAGACGACTGTAGTACATAAGGCCGTAATGAAAGTTTGAAGCCACAAGAGCCACCTTCTGCCCTGTGGGTATGATGTTATATAGCACTATACTGAATGCGTTACATTCGTTCATCTCTAAGTACAGAAACTCTGTTAACTAGATTCACTGGAGGATTTGTGTGGCGTTCGCAAAAATATGAGCAGCACCGCTGCTGCTGCTCCCTCCTCCGTGGGAGCGCTTGTGCTTATGCAGGGTGTCGAAGAGAGGGTTCATTTCCTTCTCCTTCCGATTCAGGTTGGGGATGTGAACGAAGGCAGGCTGCACGCCAGGATAATGCCTCAAGCCAAAGGCTGACTGCGGTACGCCTCTTTGGGCGTCTCGGCTCCCAGGTGAGACGCCGAGGGAGCAGGCAGTGGAATCACACTCTCTGGCCCACTTATTCCCACGTCCCTAAAAGGGACATCCAATGAGATTGAATGGCAGGCAGTTTAACAGTGATAAAAATAGTACAACCTATATAATTAGCAAATATAACTCTCAGCTACAGGTTACAGTAAAGCCTAAAATGCTTCATAGGATTAAAATGTACATTTGCAATGTACATTTGTAATGAGACTTCCACTACTAAATTACATAGGATTCAAAAAAAAAAAAAAATTAGAGCAGGTATAAAATCTTATGTTTCAGACAAGCGGGTGAGTCAGCTGCTGACTGCCTAGGGCTAGGACGAAACTTCCTGTATTAATCAGGTTATTCTATAATTACAAGGTTTCTTGCACCTTCCTCTGAAGCGGGTACTGAGTGCTGTCAGAGAAAGGATACTGGACCAGGCGGACAACAGGTCTGATTGGTATGGCGATTCTTGTTTTTTCTCTCTCTCTCTTTTTTTTTTTTTTTTTTAAATTCCCTTGTCACTAATACAGACTGTTGATATGAATAGTGTGCTATTAGAGAAAGAGTGCTACTGTGCTCCTTTCAGACTGCATACAGATTTTCTTTCTGTTGCTAAGGGTTTGACCTGCTCAAGGACAGGATCGTATGGTGGAAGGGGGAGTGGGGCTAGAAGAGGCGAGCAGCAGCAGGGATGCACAAACACGAGTGACTGTTTAAGGCAAACCTGAATAATTAGAAAGGAGAAGAAGGAAAATTATATGGCAAACTGTTTGTGTCGGTCGTCTGCCTAGAGACAACTTGGGCATATGGTGAAAAAGAAAGTATTGCTAAATCAGCTCAACCTCCTGAAAAGAGAAGATGATTTAACAGTTGTCCTTCCTTCACAGAGAACTGGTGCTCTAGCCATAAAGATGGCAGGCAGAAATACGACAGGCAAAATGATGTTAATATCGACTGGGATAAATCATTGTTATAATGGAGGGAATAATAACAAGGAGATGCTGGCTTGTGGGGTTATTTTATTTTAACTAGAGCATGGAAAAATGGAGAGTCCATTGCATTGTAAGACAGCCGTACCTAAGCTAGTTGGTGTGCAGTAACTGAGAAGCTAGCCACAGCAGTGTGGCTCCTTCCCTGTCTCCTGGCTTGCCCTTTCTGAGTCCTCTCTGCACACATGTGCAACCATCACTTGCTGAACCGAGAGGATTCCTCACACTGGAAAGGTGAGGGGAGTTACACAAGAAGGTATGAGTGGGGGTGAGACTACTCGGAACAGAAGAAGCTTTTGCTCAGTCATTAGCCTTGAGTTGCCTGGATGTAATTGTACCTAAGCCAGGTACAGGGAAATCACGTACTTAGGGCCTCTGCTACAACAAAGTCAGTGTTTCTGTTCTAGTCCCCAGCGTTTTCTCCAAACCCAAACTGGATGGGAACGCCATGAAATTCAGAGAACTATTGCATCCTGAAAACTGGTATTCTTGTGTGTTTGAAGGTGGATTAGGAAGCGGAATAAAACTTCTGGAGCAGAACCAGTATAGAAAAAAAAAATCAAGGTATCCTTGATCACAATGTCACAATGCACAGAGGTAAGAACATGAAATCCTCATTACTCCTGGAGTTCACATGCTTCTGGGTAGATGTTTCATATGGCACAACAGCATCTGACCTGTGCATTACAGCATGTAAATGCATCTGTAGAAAGAAGCATTGCTTTGGTACACCAAGCTACATTCTTGGGAGCGTAAAACAAATTAATTCTTGTAAACAGTTTGCGTAAGAATGATAGCCCCAGTTTGAGTCTGCTTTTTCAAACATCCCTCTTGGAAAACAATGCAGTCCCTACAGAATCAGCATTAAAAGTGTGAAGTTCTGGTTCTGCAAAGCCATGCAGGTGGTTGGGAGAGTGGTAGTGGTTTGTAAGAAGCTGTAAGTTTTATCTCTGGTCGTGTGCTGGTATCCCCAATGATGCAAACACAGAGGCTCTGCATATGAAATAGACCCAAGCTAGCTGATAGCCCTTAAAAATAAAGAGGGGAAAACAGCCCCTGAAACACCAAAAAGGTAAAGTGATCCTGCAGGCTGTACACTGGGGCCTTAGTGGCCACTAGCTTGAAAAAATAAATAAGGCAAACCTGTCTGGTACTCGGTGATGGAACTGGGACCTTTCACAGCAAAGGTGAGGTGAAAATTTCCCCCAGAGCTTCAGTTATGGCATTAAGAAAAAAAAATAATGTGCTAGAGCTGGGGTATAGAGCAGGAAAAAGGGGTGAGAATTAGCTCAGTATATTGCTGCTGTTTAAATAGCACAGTTGAAGTACACCAGTTCCTCACAGTGTATGTACAGATTTTAAAACAAGATATCTAATATGTTATGCTGTGCCAGGAAATACCATATTGATGAGGCATTTCCAGCAGTCATTCATATACAAAGGAACTGCATGCTGAGGTATATGAAAGCCAGCAATGAAAAAATTGTATTTATCCTTTTGGCTTCATTTCTGTCATATTAATGTATTTACAGTTTTCTATAAAGAAAATGAAGTATAAGCCTACTGGAAAAGGTTCTTATCTGGATTGTTATTGTAGAACAGCAAGGTAATTTGTTTTAGAAAGACAAGCTGATACTACCAACAAAAGCTTACTGAATTATAATTCTCATTTAAGTTTTAATTGCCCTTCTTACAATAAAATACTACTTAATTATACTCAAAATGCTCAGCTCCCAAATATAATGCTAAAAATCCTTGTATTATGTATATTGTCATATATGTATAAGATTAAGGTGAAGAAATAGTTTGACTGAACTCAAATTAATCTAGTCACTGACAACAATATGACTCACTGGAATATTTTGAAAGTCATTTATCTAATGTTCGCTAGGATCCTGTGCCGTTCCACAGAAAAACTTCAATTTAAAATAAACCAATCAAACTGTGTGGCTGCGCAATTAAATATCACCATGGTAACAGGGATTAAGCACACAAGGTAAAGACCTGCTGACAGTGCAGAGATTATTTCAAGTTTCTTACTCTTTCAGCAGTAGCCAAATGAATTTACATTTTCTGTATCGAACACTGGGAGACGTAAAATGAAAGAGACTGAGGTACTCGTGTGGCATCTTGGGGCTTCAGAGAATTTTTTCCTGACAGGGGAAGTAATTATCTGGAATTACAAATAGGAACTCAGCAGACAGATACGAATAAGTATTTGCTCATAGGATTTATTTAGCGTTTCATAATTAAAGCCTGGAGAGGCATATTATTTAGGATACAAATAGCATGGAGAAACTTTGACATAGTTTGATAAATTGAACAGATTAATAATGCCATTTTGCTTTTAATTTTTAAGTAAATTTAGGTTCACCTAGGAAAGATGGTTATTTTCAGCTCTGCTATAAAGTAACATTTCTAATGTGTGATATACATATAAAGTTATAGTGTAGATAGACGTGCTGATATTAAGTGAAGCCATAGGATGATGCTTTAATCAATCCTAATGTATTTCTGTTTGTCTCTGGCTCTATTTCTAGCTTTTTCGTGCATATTTATAAATAATACTGGAGATGCAAACCTGCTGGCTTGTGGATTTTTCAGCTTTTAGTGGTGTGGTGTAGGGTTGGTTTGTTTTTCTTTTCTCAGATTGGCTTTTGATTTGGTTGTAGGAGAGCTATTCTGATCACAGCGTTATGGTCTCTTACTGCTGCATAAAGCTGAAATATCTGGTCTAAATTGGGAGCCTTAATCCCTACCTTTGGTTCATCAGCAAGTGTTCGGTGTGATCAGGGGATGTTGTAGTCATGGGCTCTTCTGCCCAAGAAATGCCTGCCAATGGTTTTGGGCTGTCCTGATTTTTCCATGAGGTTGGGTTTATGAGGACATCTTCTGTCACTCTTTCTGTCAACCTCTGAGAAGTGGAAGTGAGCTGCCTCGCATGTGCAGAGGTTGAAGATCTATAGCTGTTCATCCTGTATTAGGCAGGTGTAGACTCTGTAGCGCCTCTGCTTCCTGAATATTTGATCAATGTTTCGAGCTCACAAGATGTTGAGATCAAGGTGTATGCTTGCCACCAGTGCTTACTGGTCTGAGGTTGGTCTGGGGATCTTGCTGTTCTCATTCTTTGTGGTAGGATGGACTTTCTACCCTTGCAGAGGTGATCTGCTGCTTGGAAAATATTTTAAGAGATGTTGTGGTAGATGGCCCCACAACTGCACCTTTTCTGCGGGAATTAGAACTTTCCAAACCCGTCAGAGTGCATTTTGGTGTCTGGTTTTGATTATGGGAGTCTATACAGACTTTAACATCTTTGGTTCCCTATTCATTTCAAGCATAAGCTTAGGTCTCTGTGTGTAAACAGACAGGATTTTTAGCTCTGCTCTTATGAAAAGGCTTGCTTCAATTTTACTAGGTGTCTGGCATCCAGTTTTGTCAGCTTTAAGTTAAAATGTCTTTCCTCCCATGTTGAGATGCAGTTTGTTTTTTCACATCTTGGGATGAAAAGCCTTTGTTAAAGATTCGTGATAAATACTGCAGTTATATACCAAAATCATTGCATCTGGTGAGTCCCTAAAGGAGGAGATGAATACTGTGCACATTTTGTAGGAATGAGCCTAGAAAGTATCTGCTTGTGGTGGCACGCTTTCTCCACGCAAAAATGCAGAAGCCCTGATAAGTTAACTTCTGGCATAAGCATCCAGCAAATGTAGAAGGAAATAGTAGTGAAATATTGATGAAACATAAGGTAAAATCAGAACGTCAGGGATACATGGGAGAAGTTTCTTAAGAAACAGCTTATGAGATACAGGAGACAGTTTATTAGGAGTGCTGTATCAGACAGTGCTGTCCCTGGACTTGGTCAGGTGGGAACACCAGAGGTTTACCTGGAGTCTAAAGAGGTACTTCATGTTTCTCTTCCTGCTTATAATCCCTTTTGTGCCGCGTTTTCTTTTTGCTGCTGTTTTTATTGTTTTTGTTTAATCCAGTTAGTGCCCTGAGCTGGCCAACAGAGACTTGGCAAAAAGTCATACTGATAAAAGGCATTTTGTTTTGGGCCATGAGGGGCTGATTCTGGCAGCTCATAATAATGACATTTAGAGATTTTGTTGCATGATTCCTGTTGCCAGCATCCTATTAAAATGCAGTTCCACCATTTTAACGGTGTAGTAGGGAATGATGAGCTAATGGTCTACCTTTGAAAAGGAAACCATAAAAAGATTAGCTCAGCGTCGGTGTTGCGCACTGAAAAGTTGCAACTTTCCGGTTAAAACATGTATAAAAAATAGGGGTTTCCATGCCTCCAGACATGGGCCAGGATTGTGCCTAGGTCTTGAAAAGGACTTGGTTCCCCAGAGTGTCACGCTGTGACTAGCCAGAAGTTTCCAAAAGGCATTAAACAATGCCTGGTCAGGGGCATCCAAACATCAGTATCCTCAAACTCTGTTTAAAAACAGTCCTGTTAGTTTCCCCAACCAGAATTAATTAAAGCAAGTGCAAGCTAATGGGCAGATCATAGGACCAGCTGCTTTCGTGGCGTGAGCCTTCAGGAATACGGTTCCTGAAGGAGGAACCCTGTCACCTGAACATAATATGTAATAGCCGCACAGCTGCTTTTTCAGCCTTGCCTCTGTGACTTGCATAGGGAATGGAGCCTGGTGCCGAAAGGCTGGGCACTGTTAGAGGAAGAGTGGCAGGACAAGGCTTTCTGTAGAGCTGCTCAGAGCAGGAAGCTTGGTTGGGTTGGCTTGTTCCTTTTCTATAAGCTGCGGCAAGCTTATACTCAGCTGGCGTTTCCCTGACATCCTGAGAGAGAAGGGATGTCACGACTCCACGTGCTCAGGATCTGGCAGCCTAAAACAAGTTAGCCAGGTAGCGCTTAGCTTACTGTTACTGTTATTTGATTTTGTGCTCAAATCTGAAGAATTAACCAGCTGAACCTCCAGACAAGTTTGCTCAAAAAGTCATGGGTTTGGTGGTTGTTTTTTTTCTGTGTGGTTTCTTTGTTTTTATGCTACAGGAGCACACGAAGTCTGCCACGTAAAATTGGGATCCTCATGTGCTTGGTGGTTACATTTTAATTAGCAGACGCTAGAAAGGCATTGACTTTATTCTCATTTTTGATTGCAATGCTGACATATAGTAAGATTAAGTGAATTTTTCAAGAAGGGATTTACTGCTACCGTCTCCTCCCCAAATCTGTGTCAAAATGCAAGAATTGCATGTGATTTTTTTTTTTTTGTAACTACCATTCAGTGGCAAATTAGAAAGGTAAGCAATCCACATGTTGCCAGGCTAAGTGTAGTGTCATATTTGAAAGCCATAATGATGTTTTCATGTAAATATCAATGATAGAAAAGCGATTTTCTGTAGAGTCTTTGTCTAGATTTACATAGAATACAGCACAAATGCTTCTGCTACATGGAAGAGAAAACTAATACATGTTTGCACTGACCAACCTGTGTAATATTCCCTACTGAGTTTTTAAGTTACTTGGACTGCCTGCCATTCTCAGGCTATCATAAAGCTCAGCATGGACTATCTGAAAATTTATTGGGCTTCTCGAGAGGTTTTACAACTCAGGCTGATCTCTGCTGCAACAGCTAAGCTGCTACTGGCATCTGGCTTGGCATCTTTAAAATTACTTTGGTATATCTGTGCAAGACAGCAGGTGCAGGTGGTCTAATGGCCGCATTATAGACAGGCTACCACTTTCAATAAATCTGAAAATTGTTGGTTTTACTGGAGAACTAAATGAGGATGTATATGAGACTAAGGGGGATCCTCAGGGAAGAAACTCAGAGGGAGAGAAGAGACAGGCAGAGAAAGTCAAGAATGTTTCATTCCTTACGAAAGTACCAGTTTCGAGATTCAGCGTGATGGTATAGAATTGTGTGTGAGTATGAGAGAGAGATACACAGATATATAGATATATACACACGCATAAATATATCTCCTCCTTTTGTACAGTGACTCTTGCTGATAATAAGAAAAGAATTTTTGAAAGTATGTTACATTTTTGAAGAAGCCATTTTTAATCATCTGGGTTTATATTCTAGTTTATAAAGTCTCAAATCTTAGTGATGTGCATGCATCTGAAAAGTGGGGTGAGAGGCATAATTAGCTGAATAACCACGTCAGTAAAGACATTGCAAAAAAGCAACAGACGTTTAAGGGTTCAAAAGGACTGACTAACATAGAAAGCACCTTGAAAAGCAGAAACTCGAGGGGTGAAGTGAGAATTGCACAAATTCAGCCTGAGATAGTTCTTACAAGAAAATGTTAAAACACCTTGAACACCTTGCAAGTGGCTCTGTATCCATATAAAAGAGGAATGGGGACCTCTGTGTAAAGAGCAAATATGAATGCAGTAAAATTCAAAGATGCGATTGACAATTAATAACAAAATCTTCCCAGTGATCTAGAAGTGTGTGTTCGATATGACTGAAGAGTCTTGATTTACCAGCTGAATTGCTGAGAGACATCCAAGGGTTGTCATTTGGGTACATCACTGGCAAATGCCATTGCGGAGATAGGGAAGTATTATTAATTGTGGCTAGACGTGTTTCAGAGGGGGGATTCAAACTGTAACAAATGCAGAAAATGCTGTTAGGGTGATTAGGGGAGGGAAAAAATCGTTATACGAGGGGAGACTAAAAGACATAGATTTGTCTAATACAGCAAAACTAAGATCAAGAGGGAATAAACACCAGGAAGAAATGAGAAATTTTAGAATAAAAAATAACTTGTGGCAAAGAACTAAAGGGACGATACATTGAGATCGTAAGGGAGAAGACCCTTAAAGATTAGAGGAACGGAATTCATTCCCAAACTTTCGATCATAGCACTGGATTGAATAATCCAAAATGGGTTTACACTGATCATTGGTAAATATTTAAAGGAGGTTATATGATACTGTTTATACGATATGGTGTAGAATAGCAAGGGATTGGAGGTGGTGGCAAACCAAATCCTTTCCATTCCTATTTTCCTGTGAGTCAAATGGCATTTTACTTGTTTCTTTAGCGTGTAGATCATGAAATCTGAGCAACACGTTTGCAAACCAGACTTTAATCCACTGCATGCCCTTGGAACCTTTTGCAGATATTAATGAAATACATTTAATTATGTCTGTTAGACAGATTACTCAAAGCAATTTAGATTACCACATAAAAAGTGGAATAAAGATCAGTATTTTCAGTAAGCGTATGGGTAATAAAAGTACTTAAATGGAATGATACTCGGGGAGATGATATGATTTGACCAGGCTTTTAGATAACTGTATAAATGCTCTTTCTGAAATGCTGTCACAGAATCATGAATTATAACTCTGTTTAAAAAAACGCTTTCATTGAAAGATAGGAGAGGAAATATTTTTCCTTAAGTGTTTATACATAGCATCAACAAAATGTTTTTCTTTTTTTGGAAAATGAGTGTTACCATCAATCTTATTAAAGTGAAAAACACTGAAGTGGGCTGCAAATACAAGGACAAGTTCAATGAATCAGCAATATTTCTTGCTGGCAGTTTTGAGTTTTATGCTGTTGTCTGGTAATAACCGGGATGAGTTATTAATTTCATCAGGATATGTTGGCTGTCCCCTTCTGCCCACCTATATGAAAAAGTAATCGCTAGTATCTGATATCATTTGTTTGAAGTGCCATTTAGGGAATCCAGTTGCTCGTGTGAACTTCTGCATAACTATGGTAAAAAAATCAAAAGATGTAAGGGCTGTGACATTTTTGAGTGAGTAGACTTTTACTGCCAATAATATAAATGGTAGTGCTTTGGAAATGTGCTAGTTTTACAGCTCTTCAGAGACTCAAAAAACAACAATTTCAATTCATTTGGCATGCATACGGCACAAGTTGGCAAAGCCTCCATCCATAGTTCAGGTGTCCTGTGTAATAATAAAGTTCTTCTTTCATCTGATGCTACACGCTACCTTCACGCAGGTGGTTGGTTTTGGATTTTGGTGTGTTTGCTTGTTTGTTTTAAAGACTGACTTTTATTTTCAGTGTTCAGCATCAATAGCATACTTTTCTTGGCAGTTACAGACAACAGTTTCCTTAAACAGGCCCATCAACAACTAGGGATGTTGCAGCGCAGGCCCTACGGTACCTACCACAACTACCCAAGGAGGAGCTGCGCTTAGAGCACATTTCAAGGAAGTGTAGATGTTAAGCAGTGTCAAACAAGTGTTGGTATTGGAGCAAGCCAACAGGCTGCGTGTGGTCAGCATGTTCTGGTGTATATTTTACATGCTGCACCAGACCTCCTTTTTAACTGGGCCCATGTCTTCTTTCCCTCATTATCCTAATGTATAGAATACTAATGTTCTTTATGAGTTCTCAGACCTTTTAATTTTTATCCCATATATTTTATATGTTATTGTTTCAATTAAAGTAGCACAACTGAAATAATGCTAGTCAAATGTAGAAGATGCTTTAAGAGAGAGGACAAGTTGGTGGCCATCTAGACCAAGGGCGATTCCTCCCGTCCCAATGTGATAGCACCAGGCTGCTGCAGTTCCCCGTCCCCAAGTCCAGCTTACGGGGAGGCTGAGCATGCTGTCCCCATGTACATGTATGCACGCTCTATACAGACACCTCCAACCACCAGAGTGACACGTACAGGCAAGCAGTGCCTTTACAGGCACCATATCAACACAAACAACAGGCACATGAACAAGACCAGCACAAATGGGCCTGATCCTGTTCTTATGCACCCGCAAATCAGGGTGCTTGCTATCGGGTCATGCATATGCGTGGACACACCACCTCTCCATGTATGTGCAGAAATGGGTCTCTCCAATAGCTGCTCCACCTCTGTGGTCTTCCCCACAGCAGACTCTTGGCCCCGGTCTCTCCTGTGTCGCACCCCTGGTTACTGTTCCCCATTGGTTCCACTTCTGTGACATCTGCACCTAAATTTGGCATTTGTGAGACGGTCATCTAGATACCATTAGCCATACATCGTAAGACCGATACAGTCCCCTCAGCTCTTTTGGCCTTGCGAATTCAGTTTCCCAGGGGTTGGCAGGCCTCCCCTTGACGTGGTCATCTTTCACGTGGCTCCCCCTCACCTGCCCATGAAACCCAGCCAGCCCTCACTGTGCTCTCTCTAACTTTTGGCACTTCTCACTCTGCTGTGTGTTATAGCCAGCTGTTTCTCTTGACGTGCCCAGTAGTTTTTCATGGTCAATTAGCTGAACCTCAATCTCTCTGCCCATTAAAAAAAGAAAATAAAAATGATCCATTATGAAGACTGAAGTTACTGTGTTTACTGTGTAGTCCCAGGAGATGTCAATTATAAATTCTGTCAGTAGCCATCAAATTCTGGAGAAAGAAAAGGTGGCACAATGTGTCATAAGTTAGGAGGAAGCTTGTGGTCTCCTTTTTTCAGTGAAGTTTTGGTTCAGATTTTAGATTCTAACTATTTTATTTGAATCCTTTCTAACAGTACTTCAGGAAGTCTGATATTTTTATTTATATGCGCTTTCTCTCCAGCAAATGAGGATTGCTATCAAAGCCAGATAATGGAGGTTTTTGAAAAGATACACTGCTTTATTCATGTTATAAAATCTCAGAAAAACTGGAATGAAATTACCAGGCTCTGCTTGGTCTCATTCCCTTTACAAGGACTGCTGAATACCTGTCATCTACAGACCCTTTTTAGCTATTTGTAACTTTACCACGCTTTCCATGACTGAGCTGAATTTTTTTGTTCCCCATGCTTTTCTGAGACCTAATTGGTATTTTGAAAAACATCATCCCTTTCCTGGAAAAACAGAAGGTGTTTTGCCAAAGGTCGTTACAAAGCTCGCTTCCCAGTCTTTGAGACAGATGTTTGAAAGGTGACCCACACATCACCTTTCAGCCAGGGATGTCATTTCTGATGTTACTGTGAAGTTCTCCCATGTTAAGAGCCTTCTGAAAATTTTAGAAATTGCCATGCTGAGTAGAATGCAGAAACTGAATTCTCCAAAAGATCATTCATGCAATGTGTCCAAAAATTGCACGTCCAAAAAGAAGTATGCCAGTAATGACTGCTAGGCATCGGAATGGAGAGCTGACGAGGAAGCTTAGGGAAGTGTAGGGCCAATACAATCTGAGGAGGAACTAGTGTGAATGGCAACACTTGGATTACCTGAGTATAAGAGAGTCATTAGGAAATGGGAGAGGAGGAGGTTTAGATGGAGAAGGCTTGATCTGACAAAGAGTCAGGATGTGTAAAGATGGAGGACAGAGGAAGTAACAAATGACATCTGTAATTTTTTTTGTAACACGGTGTCATTGACTCATGATCTGGTTATGACCTGTGGTAATCCTTGCTACAGTTCTGCAGAATTTCTTTCCTTAAATGTTGGTCTGGATGCTGTCTGGTTTTATTATAAATTCTTTGCTTATAGATTCTCTGTATTTATGTCTGCCAAATGGATAGGAGCATTGGGTCTGCAACATTAATATTTTACCTCGCAACGTTAGTATTCTACCTTGTCAAATGCCCAAAACACATAGCCATGTCTTATAAGCAGCTATATTGTCTACATTATTAAAACATTATGGGAGATCAGGAGTGGCATGAGGTGAGTTAAATATTGCAGTTCTTGGTAACTGAATCAAAATTTGTCTTATAAAATTATATTATTTAGTTGTCGTGAAATGTGACTGCTAGTAGTTAGTTCTAATGTATTCATTTCATGCTGTGTTGCTACCTTTCACAGAGGTGTTATTAATATTTTAATTATGTATAGCAGTGCCACTGGCAATATGAGGCTGCAAGATGAATACAACAATACAACTCTCCTGCACAGACTACATTTGTGTTATATGTTATTATAGACCTTTAATTATAATTGTAAAATATCTGTTCTTGAATTTAGACATCAGTCATCATCATAGCAAATAAGGAGCCAGATTCTCTGCCATAAATCAGCTTGGCTTTATTAATGTCAGCAGAGTCCCACTGATTTACACCAACAGAGATGGCACGAAAGCACTTGTTATATTTTACTGCCTCTCCCATGAGTTACGCTATTGCAGTGTTTCATGACTTCTAGAATAACAGTTGATTTTTTTATTTTTTTCACCATCTTTTCCTATCTCTGCTTTCATTGTTTTGTCAGCCACTTGAGCTTGAAAATATCCTTTCCTAGCGTAAGTGTAGAAAAGGGTTTGGTATTGTGATGTTTTTTCCATAACTGTCGCTGAAGCATTTTAATTTTTACTTTTTAATCAGAGATAATAGTCGAAGTGTGTTTTGGGTTTTTGTGAATGGTAAGCTGGCTGCGTGTAGCCTTTCCGACTTAGTTCTGCGATCAACCACACTTAAATGTTTATGGATGTGAACAGATGTCCTGTCAGCCCCATAACAGAACCCAAACTGCAAATAATTGAGCACCTACTTTGCTTAATTAGGCCTGCTGAGTTCATTATGGGGACCTTGATGCACTTCTCTTAACTAAGTGTGTTATGGGGTCATTTTGCTGGATCGGGGTCTCAGTTATGACTCAGGAAGAAAAAAGGCCTGGTTAAAATACAGGGATCTGCCTGCACTGCAGTCACAGCAATAGTTGCTGTGAATCCTGTGGTCAGCGAATCCCAGTCAGCCTTAAATGAGCTGGCTCGGGTACCAGCACAGATCTTGCAAAGGCAGCACCAAGCTCCGGCTGATGTGAAGCCGGGCAGATGAAACCTGTGCTGTGCTCTGCTCTGCAATGCACCAGCCGGGCTTCCCACAGCAGCCGAGCACACTGACTGAAAACAGTATAGGTTTCAGGCTTCTCACAGCTCACTACTCAGGTCTTCACTTTTAGAGATGGTTGTCCTTAATGATGGACTCCGATTTTTAGCCTGACCTATCTTCTGATGGACATACTCTCTAGGGGTGTAGTAGTCTTTTCTGCATGGGAGAGTCTCGTAGATTTTGTTACAGTTAACAGGCTCCATGACAAGTTGCAGCTATATTCTGTGAATAATTGTTTTTTTCAGCTTGGTTGCTATTTTGGATTAAATAAAATACAATGTGTGTGTTACTGTTTCTTCTCTTACTGCTTGTTCCCTGACTGGAACAAAAAGTACTCCAAAAATCACATTCTTCTACACAAAATAGCCAGTTCAGAGCTAAATTCACAAAACTTTCTGAAGATGGGAGACTGCGTTTGCTTTTCAAAGTGATTTGTGCCTTCCTGTTAGCCAGTTTTGTCCTTTGCCTGCTGAGGTAAGCCCATGATTCCTGTTCCCAGTGCAAGATCACACAGCACTCAGCTTTGCTGGTTGTGATGGCACTGTTTCACATTGCATAAACATGAATGAAATGCTCACCAAAGCAGAGGTGGGACCAAGTATGACACTCGTCAGATGAGTCATTTGGCCTTGCTTCAGCTTGCCTGTGGATAACACTTTGATGAGACAACCGATGGACTTTACAGTGCAGCCTTATGCTAAGCAGGTAACAGTCGGTCTTCCTCTGGTACCATGGGAGCTTGCTCGGTGCCCAGATGCTGGGAAGCTGAGGACAAAGCCATTTTTTTCCAGTCCCCAAGACAACTTCTCCTGGGCAGGGGTGAGTCCAGTCTGAGCCCTGGGTACCTTTCTCCTCTGATGATCTTGAGTTTTTGGCTCCTGACCTGTTGATCCTTAGGGCAGCAGTTTACCAAGATCAAAATCTGTACCAAAACCCACAGCAGATGAAGCAGGACTGGTTCATTGCTTTCCAGGACTTAGAGTTCATGAGGGAACTGAGGGATTGCATCTCAGCCGTCCTCTCTTTTGTACTATCCTATGGGGAGTATTAGGAGGCAGAGAGCAGCTGCATCACTTTTTATGGATGCTGATAAATCAAGAAAAATCAGTGTTGTTCACATGTAACGAATGTAAAAATGCAGTAAGATCTGTTCTGTACTCTAGAGGAACCTTATTTGCTACAGAATAAACATTTGGTCTTCAACATATTTCTTTGAAAATACTTTCTGGAGATTAAATAGTTATTTTTCCATTCAGTGAAGCAGAACAAACCCCCACCTTTTAGACTGAAGGCAAGAGAGGAGTGTGAAATGATAAAAACAAAGTTATAAAAATAAACTACCTTGCAGCAGGCCATAGTTTATTTTAATAAACCTTCTACTGAGTTGCATTGAAAGATCTTGTTTTTAATTTCTCATGCAAAATTGCTTATAATTCAATGATTTGTTCCACTTATACCTCTAAAACGTGTTTTCAGAATTAATGTTAGTCTAATATTAGTCTTTTCTTAAACACTTAATTATTTCTTCATTTTTCATATTTTATAAGATTTTTTTTAAAGTAATCACTAATTTTGCATGTGTACATAAAGCCTTAAAGACGGCGGTTCAGAACTTGTGAAACTGTGAAGTGTTTAGCGTTTATCTGAAGAAAAGAAGCACTCATCCCTAGACATCTGAAAAATCTTGACCCAGAGGCAAGCATATCTTAATCAGGGTAAACATGAATAACAGTAATAATAGTTATTATTTTTCCTTGTTCTGGGTCGAAGAGTATATAGCTAGTGGCTAAACAGCTTACACACGCTATTAGTTTTTGTTGCCAGCATTGTGGCTTTCCTGAGAGGATACAGTGTTTGGGAAATGCAGTCCTATATCTGATTTATGTTCTCATGTATATATAAATATACATATATACAAAAAACGTGGCCTTTCTTTGAGGAAGTTAACTATAAAACTAACTTATTACAAAACCTTGTTTGGCCTATAACGAGCAGCAGTGCTTTGCTCGTACAGTGTCTTGTATTTGATCTGTATTATGTGGCTTGTTCCATTCAGTTCCATTTATTTTATAAAAGTACTTTGGGCTGTGTTATTTGGTATATACAGAGTAATGCAAGCTGTTTGAAAAATGTGTATCTAAGGTTAGAGATGAAAACATTACTAGACACTATAATCCTTTGCATTTGCAGTAAGGCTGTATTCAGAAAAAATGAGTAGGTTTTTTTTGTTTAACCTCAGTACTTTTATTACCCAACACCTGTGAGCAGATGCGTGAATTCTCTGTGTTTTCATTATAGATTGCTCAAAGGCGTTTTATAGAACAGCAGAGAGTATTCTTTATCTGCTTGTTCCCATGTTTAGCATATATGTGGTAAAGCCTTGTAGGAAAAAGTAATCAGATTTATAAATTAGTCATTTTTGAATTTGGTATGTGACAGATTTTTGCAATATGAGCTTCAGGTTTTGCCAAGGAAAATAATTATTTCTTTATAATGCTCATCTGTGCATCTAGGTAAGACTGTAAGTACAACTTCGCTGCTCAGCCCAGAAGTCCATCCAGCCCATCTGCTTGCACCTGACACCAGACAGTGGCCAGCAGCAGATGCTTAGGGAAAGAGTCAAAGAAAACTTGGCTGGCCAACCTGGTAGTAAAAGCTTTTAACATAGAAAAGATGGGGGAGATTCCTCAACAAGTGGTGGACATGGCAGGCATACCAAGGGCCTGGGGTGATGGGAACAGAAAGACCCTGGCAATCAACAACAGAGGTTGAAGTAGAATCAGCTGAAGTGTAGGCATATTAAAAAAAAAAAGTGCCTGTGCGATAGCCCTTTTGTGGGAGGCTCTAATGCCCTTTCTGGGGAAGCAGCATGCTCAAGTGCCTCTCTAAAAATGTCCCCCCACTAATTCCCTCAGCATGGAAAACAAACAGGAGAAATGTGTGTGTATGTGTGTGCAGTTAGAGGGCTATAACCTGGCTGGTGTCATGGAGACGTGTTGGGATAGATCATGCAACTGGAGTGCTGCAGGCGAGGAAGGGGACTCGTCCTTCATGTGAAACAGCAGCTGGGAAGCAAGGAGCTCTGCTGTAGGGATGGGGCTGTGCGCCAGCTTAGAGCTTGTGAGTCAGGATTGGCAGCTAAACCAACATGGGTGATGCTGTAGTGAATGTCTGCTATAGGGTGCCTCATCAGGAAGAAGTAGATGAGACCTTCAGATAACTGGAGGTAGCCTCACATTCACATGCACTGGCCCTCATGGGGGATGTGAAGCACCTTGATACCTCCTGGTGCGCAACACGAAGAAACAGTTTTGTGGCACAGGTGATCGGGGACCCAACAAGAGGACATGCTTTGCTGGTTGTCATACTTAGAAAGAAAGAAAGGCCAGTTAGGGATGTGAAGGTCAGGAGGAGCCTTGACTGCAGGGACCATGAGATGGTGGAGCTCCAGAGCCTGAAGGGAGGGAGCAGGGCAAGAAATGGGATCACAGCCTTAGACTTCAGGTAAGCAGGCTTTGGCCTGTTTAGGGATTTGCTTGGAAGAATCAGATGGTATCCCATGGCCCTGGAGAGAACAGCAATCCAAGAGAGCTGGTTGATCTTCAAGGATCACCTTTTGCAAGCTCTAATTTGGTTCATCCCAACAAGCAGGCAGCCTGCATGGAGGTTAACAAGGAGCCCTGGACTAAACTCAGACATAACAAAGGCATATACAAGAGCTGGAAGCAGGGACAGATGATCGAGAAAGAATAAGAGACACTGTCCAATTGTGCAGGGATGGGTCAGGAAAGCCAAAGCCCACCAGGAGTTGAATCTGGCTAGGAATTGGAAGGGCAACAAGAAATGTTTTTTGGAAGCGCACCAGCAGTAAAAAAAAGACTAAGGAAAATGTGGGCCCACTGCTAAATGGCCACTGCTAAATCTGGGCAACTGCTGACAGAGGACACAGGAAGAACCGAGGTACTCAATACCTTCTTCATCTCAGTCTTTTCTAGTAAGGCTGGCCTTTAGGAATCCCAGGCCCCTGACACCAGCGGGAAAGTCTGGAGCAAAGATAACTTGTGCTTAGTGGGGAATGATCAGGTTAGGCAACACTGGACGTAAACAAGTCCATGGGGCCTGATAGTTTGCACCCATGAGTGCTGAGGAAACTGGCTTATGTCATTGTGAGTCCGTTTGGCTGTCTTTGGAAGATCATGGGAGCTGGGGAAGGTTCCTGACAGTGAGAGAAAAACAAATGTCACTCCTGTCTTCCAGAAGGGCGAGGAGGAGGATCTGGGGAATTACTGGCTGGTCAGCCTCACCTTAATCCTGGGGAAGGTGGTAGAGCAACTAATCCTGGAAATCATTCCCACACACAAAGGACAAGAAGGTGATCCAGAGCAGTCAGCATGGATTTATGGAGAGGAAATCATGCTTAACCAGCTTGACAGCCATCTGCAATGATGTGACTGGCATGATGGGTGGAGAGCAGTGGATGTTGTTTACTTTGACTTTAGCAAGGCTTTTGACAATATCTCATGACATCCTTATAGACAAACAGATGAAGTAAGGGTTAGATAAGTGAGGTGTATGGAAAAATGGCTGAATGGCTAAGCCCAGTGGGTTGCAATCAGTGGCACAAATTCGGTTGGAGGCCAGTCACTAGTGTAGTACCCCAGGGGTCGATATGAGTCCAGTATTGTATAACATCTGCATTAATGACCTGGAGGATGAGGCAGGGTGCACTCTCAGCAAGTTTGCAAAAGATAAAAAAAAGCTGGGAGGAGTAGTTGATACACTAGTTGGGTGTCATGCTATTTAGAGAGACCTTGACAGACTGGAGAAATGGGCAGACAGGAACCTCCTGAAGTTCCAGAGGTAGAAAATGCAAGGTCCTGCATGTGGACAACCCTATGCACCAGTACAGGCTGGGGGCTGACCAACTGGAAAGCTGCTTGGCAGAAGAGGACCCAGGGATCCTGCTGGACACCAAGATGACAATAAGCCAGGAAGGTGCTCTCATGTCAAAGGCCAACGGCATCTGCGGCTGCATTAGGAACAGGTCGAGGGAGGTGATTCTTCCTCTCTGCTCAGCACTGGTGAGGCCACATCCAGAACACTGGGTCCAGTTCAGGGCTCCCCAGTACAAGAGAGACATGGACATACGGAAGTGAGTCCAGTGCAGAACGACAAAGATGATTAAGAGACTGACATATGAGGAGAGGCTGAGTGAGCTGTGACTCTTCAGCCTGGAGAAGAGAAGGCTAAGGGGGATCTTATCAATAGGTATAAATACCTGATGGGAGGCAATGAAGAAGAGGAACCCAGGCAGGGAAAGAGGAAATGGGCACAAATTAAAGCACATAGAAATCCATCCAAACACAAGAAAAAGCTTATTTTCTGTGAGGACGATCAAACACTGGAACAGGTTGCCTAGACAGGTTGGGAAGTCTTCATCCTCAGAGGTATTCAGAACCCAGCTGGACACTGTCCTGGACAACCTGCTATAAGTTACCGTGCTTGAGAAGGAGGTTGGACTTAGATGATCTTAAAAAGTCCTTTCCAGCTTCAGTTACTCTGTGATTCTGTAACTTCTCTGATACACTTTTCCATCTTCCAGCAATCTGTTAGTGTGAGTCTTCCTGTGCAGAAGTTGTATCTAAAGGATGCGTTTGCATTTTGACCAGAAATTGGTTGGCTGTTGTTAAGTGTATTTAAAGGGTCATGTTTTCAGATCTTTCTACACATGTTGCATGTAGAATGATGTTGCATGTAGAATGAGACACAGGATGATGGTAGATTTAACACCCCAAAACTTCTGTTATTGAAGCTTTCATTGCTCTTATCAATTAATTTGCACTAAAGCTGCTACAGACTTCATCAAGAAGATCCTATTGTTTTAGCCAATGTTGAGTTGGAAGCCTGTGTAAATTAAGCAGTACCACATGATGTTTCCAGGGACAAGAACTTGATGGGGCCACACAGCTGAATTGTTAGAATGGTCCTTGGCATGCTTTTGCATGTGCCACTTAACACTTTCCCAAATAAATCCTGGCCATAGGTTGGAATTTGGCATGGGCCGTGGTCTTTCCTCACAAGGTTTTTTGGACACAACACCTTCTGGTGTGGAGGTTAAGAGAATAACTACAGTGATAACTACAGTGCAGTAATAATGTTGGCACAGGCTGTTCTGTGCTGCTTGCTCTCAGTGCCAGGGAACAGCCTCTGGCATAATTAATTTATTAGTGTTGCCATAGTGACAGAAATGTTCTCAGGCCAATATTGCTTGCATATTATTTGGAAATACATAACAGGGAGGTGGGGGTTACTGGGAGTCTTCTAGTCCATTTCCAGAACAAGACTGGTTATCTGTTGAGAAGTGCCTGGGGATGAAAAATGTGTAAGTACTTGGAGAACACTTCTGTCTTAGTTAAACTCCATTTTCAGTTTTCACTGTACGTGAATATCCTTTTTTTGTCAGTAATCCAGCTGGCTGAAGCTATTTTTTGCCGAAGGAGAATTTCTGTTTCCTAGAGAATCCATGTTAAAGAAATTATTTCCTTTCAAGGCCTGATAACAGATACTTTAAACACACGCTGTGTAAACTTGAAAAGTTGCACTATATTGTCGTTGCATCTTACAAAATGTGCCATGTCTAATGTTATTACTGAACTGCTTTTGAGGTTTTGTATTGGTTAAAAATTGCATGGCAGCCCACAGCCACTGTGGCCATCTGCAAAGGTGATGCCTGTCAATACCTACTTTGGTGTCATACCTACTGACAGGGGTAGGTATGCTTAAAGGAGAGATTTATCATCTGCATGGCGGAGAGAAACAGTGAATGGTTTGTTCTCAAGCTTGATTTATGTGCCATTGTATCTCGCTTGGCACCTTATTGTTGTAATGAATTATTCCTTTTAAATTGTTTAGAAGACCTTAGAAATTCCTTTAAGATACACAGGCATGTGTGGGCCCTGTATTTAGTCTCACGATTAGTTAGTTATACCATAGTTCTGATAAACATGAGCAAATCTGCAGGACTTTTCTACGGAAATTAACCCTTGTCATCGAGGCAGAAAATGCCTTCTGGTTACCTATCGATGGTATTAAGGGGAGATCCAAAATATGGCTGTCTGCTTTTGATTGTTGTGAGCAAGGTTGTGGCATTTTACGCTTTTGGTATGTGAAAGTAACCAAATCATTTGTTGCAAAGCAAAGGGGTGCGGAAGCTTCATCCATCCAGAAGCTTCAAAGGGAAGCTTCATTTGCTTTCCATATATGATTAATCATGATCTGTAGCCGACTTACTGAACAGAGCAGCCAAGCAATACTTTCCAGCTGATATGTTCCGATATTTATGGTTGAATTTAATCTGATCTAAGATAAGGCAGGATAAGCCTATATCCAGTATATTATCCGGTATCCAGTACATTAAAAACAGTGAGTCAGAAAAAGCCCTCCCTGCGAAACAGTGAATAAATTTGTGCTGGTAAGGTTTTTCTAACTGTGATGGGTCTAGAAATAGAAGTCAGGCAGTGCTTTTTAGCAGAGGTAGTATCTTTTACTGGGATGACAGAGGTAGTTTGGAAAAAACAAAACCAAAAACATGCTTTTGGGCAACAGGATTTTCTGGTTAAAAGGTTGCCTGTTTTTCCAGCTGCATAAACTGCTCTAATAACTTGTTATTAGGCAAACTGGTACTCAAAGGATTTTTTTGTGCCTAGAAGCTTATCTTTTTTCATTTACTGCCATTTTTACAAAAGATACCATTCCTGCCTAAATAAATAGGTACAATATAGCCTTGCTGTGAAGCAGCGTGCGTTCCAGTATACCCGCAGCTTGGTTAGAGGGTGATGAATTTGTTACAGGCAATGTCATTCTTTATAGAGCATCCATAAAGAGATTTGTTCGTAAGGATCTGAGCACTCCCCAGAAGCGCATTAGGCAATCGCTGTTGGACTTTTGGTCTGTCTTCCTATGTACTGGCCCAGGGGACAGGAACACACTGGGGAGTGTGCTGCTGGGGTTGCCACGGATGCAAATGAGCTTTGCTCCTTGAGCTGACTGGACTAGGAACCCGTTTCATCATTCAGATGGAGACAAAAATAATTTCAGAGGTTTCCGCCAGTAGAAGACAAAGGCGAGTCAGAAACTGCTTGGCTTACAGCTTCTCCTCAGTGGATGTGCTTCCCCACAGGTTGAGGACCTAGCTCCCAGTCACTAAGATCTCAGCCCTAATTTGAAAAGACTCTGAGAGCTTGCTGCTAGATCCAAGGACATCAAATACCTGCCATACTAGCCTTACTGCTCAGGCTTGGGGGACACCATTCACTGTGGCATCAAACTTACATGCAGCACGTGCTGCACCCAGGCCTTCAAACTGATGAAGGCAGCCCTCAGGGGAGCTGTCTACCTCGTCATCTCCTGGCCAGCTGGATTTAAACACTGACTTGGTGCTCTGAACTCATCAGCATGAGTTCATTCCGTCCTGCAGGACCACTGCAATACAGTCTGTCTGATCATGGTGTACTTGAGAAATGTTTGTATGGAGCAGGTGACAATGTTGGATCTTCATTTGCTGTTTATGGCCTTTGTGGACACCATGAAGTAAGTCTTCTCTATATTCTTCTAAGACTGTAAATAATTTGGGATGCAGGTAATTTTCTTTCCTGAGATCAGGTCATTTGTCTGTGATATCACTTTTTTGGCACAGAAACATGTACCGCAACACTTAGCTCTTACTCGTATCAAAGTTGAGCTTTCAGAGTCTGGTCCAAAATTAGGAAGGACAAAGCACTGTATCAAACCTTGTTGCTTTCCAATCCAAGCATGGAGTGTACTTACACAAGATAATTAGTATGCAAAAAACACAAATATAACCTTTTCTTTTTTTTTTTTTTAAATATAGAGTTCTATTGAATGGAGGACAGCACTTTACTAATTTAGTAAATATTGCTCGTGTTGCTTTGTACTCAATCCACCAGCATCATCCATATGACAATAATTATACAAGATAAGCTTTATTAACGATTTCACATTTATATGATGGGTCTCCTTGCTTTGTAGACTCATCTGCTTTGAAGTTCCTTCTGATCAATCATTAGCTATTCCCATATCTATGCCTACTGAAGAATTCTGGTTTTATGTTTTAAAGGACATGTCTTTCTGGCTCAAAACCCAGCCATTTTATTTCTTTAGTTTCACAGTTTTTATAGTACAGTCTGTCATCCAATTTAATATTTATCAGTAGTAATAACTGACTGCCAGAGTATTTTCAACATTAATTCCGGGTGTCTGTGCACTGGGTAGTCCTGCATTCAGAATTACTAAGCAGACCATGCAGGCAGACACTTTGGCTGTAACTTGTTTGCTCATTTATATACAGAAGAATGGAGATGAATAGCTAATTTTGCTGCAGAGAGTTGTCTGCTCTGAATCCCAAATGCTCCATATTTTGTAACTCCAAGAGCCTGATCAAACCATTGTAGCAGCCTTCCACTGGTAGAAGGGATTAATTGTTCCAAACTTCCTTTCCTTTCTCCCCAACACCCCAGCTTTCAGTAAAAGAGAATCTGAACCATGATTTGGAAAGCAAATTAAATACTTCCAGCATGACTGACTTAAATTTCTTCAAAGGATTACACTGGAAGCGTAGCCTTGCCTGAAGAACCATAAAGGAAAGCACATGCAAAGGAAGGCAAGAACCAGCACAGGACCTGAAGGTGCAGATTTTCCCAATCGGATCGTGCCACACTGTTTCAGTCTAAGGGATTGATCTGACCCTAAAAGCATGTAAAATGCAGGTTTATGCCCAGCTGTTCAATATGCTGCATTGCTGCCTCAATTTAACAAGAGCTGTGCAAAATGGGAATGAGAACCCAATCTTCTGATTGCCCTCAGTTGCACCTATGAGGAGATCTAAGAGGGAGAGACAGGTTTTGTTCTTGCAGAAAGCGTTCAGTTTGTGCTCATGTTTTATTTCATCTGGCAACAAGTACGCAGCTTTAGGATTGGATTAGTGACAGCTCTTTCTCCAAGGATCTGGGCTCTACTGTAGAAGATTTCCCAAGCAACCGTGAGAAAAGAGGATGGAGGTTGGTTGTACACTGGAATCTGGACACAGGGGCTGTACCAGGGCTTGAGTGTGCTGGAGTTATTAGATACCTTTAAAGTTAGAAGTTATTTTGGTCTTGTTACAGTGAGTTTACAGTGTCTCACCTACATTGTAGTGGGAAATGTCCTTTCAGTGTGACCAGAAGTACAGGGAATACAGGCTGATCAAGCACACTGAAGACAGCAGTGTTTGATGGATAGCGAGATAATAACCATTTCCAAGGCCTCCTGATGTCTCTCTGCTTCCCACAAACACTGCCTTTGTCTTGCCTGGGCTGAGTTTCACTCGGGTGTTACTATAAGTCAGGCTGCAGTGGACTCAGAAAGGAATTAAATGTTGATTGACGTTTGCACTAGGCTGTAAGAAAGCATCCTGGTAAGAGAAGAAAAAGGGGGGTTTTTTTGTCACTCTCCGGGAGGAGGCTGGAGGGAGGTTATGGAAGTTATGGAGATTTCTAGAAAGTTTTCCATGTAATTTTTCCTGCACTGGGAGTCTGTAATGTCACGGGTATAACGTGGGTGTTCCCAGTAGTCCAGAATTTTGACTGTGCATTTCCTCTTGTCAGTAGTGACATTTTTCCCACGCTCCACACAATTAAAAGAAATCAAGGGGTTTGCTGATGAGTGGCTTCTCCTCTGATTTCATCTCTACCATCTCTCCTTTCCATGCCTCCTTCTGTTGCATGGTTTGACTGTTAAAAAAGTCACCCTGGAGTTAGTGTGCTCATATTCCTTGGTTGTTTTTTTCTCTCCCATCACTCTTCAAAGATTGTATATATGGTCTATGCTTTGGCTGGTGCTTGGGTTTTGGGTTCACCCTCACCAAGATAGTGCTAGTGTGTCACCTTCTTAGGAGGATGGGATTCTTCTTTCACACCTGGGTACTCTGAATTGTTGCCAGGTATCTGCCTATATTTTAAAGAGAAAAACTTGCAGTTTATTTTAAAAGTGGATCCTTTTTCCTATCCTTCTTTCTTAGGAGAACAGAAGAGGGGAAATTTCATTGAAGAAGTATAACAGAAAGATTTATTGCAGGACGTTTTCTATGTTTTTTGCAGTTGCCATTTTTTCTGGTTTGTTTTGTGGTTTGTTTTTCTTAATGCTTTAAGTATTTGAATCAGGCCAAACTCAGGAGGTAGAAGTACACTTCCTGCAACTGGCAATAGAATCACGGAATCTTCAGAGTTGGAAGGGACCTCTAGAGATCATCTAGTCCAACTCCCCTGCTAAAGCAGGATTGCCTAGAGCACATTACTCAGGACTGCATCCAGGCGGGTCTTGAAAATCTCCAGAGGGGGGGACTCCACAACCTCGCTGGGCAGCCTGTTCCAGTGCTCTGCCACCCTCACCGTAAAGAAGTTTTTCCGTGTATTTGAACGGAACTTCCTATGTTCTAACTTGTGCCCATTGCCCCTCGTCCTGTCGCTGGGAGCCACTGAAAAGAGCCTGGCTCCATCCTCCTTCAACCCACCCTTTAGATGCTTGTAAACATTAATAAGGTCTCCCCTCAGCCTTCTCTTCTCCAGGCTAAAGAGTCCCAGCTCGTTCAGCCTTTCCTCATAAGGGAGATGCCCCAATCCCTTAATCATCTTAGTTGCCCTACGCTGGACTCACTCCAGCAGTTCCCTGTCCCTCTTGAACTGGGGAGCCCAGAACTGGACACAGTATTCCAGTTGTGGCCTCACCAGTGC
>VYZM01019360.1:74626-98591 GCA_013398915.1 Dromas ardeola
CCCTCCCAGTTTGGTATCATCAGCAAATTTGCTGAGGATGCACTCTGTCCCCTCATCCAGGTCATTAATGAATATATTGAACAAAATTGGACCGAGTATTGACCCCTGGGGGACACCACTGGTTACAAGCCTCCAACTAGACTCTGTGCCGCTGATCACAACCCTCTGAGTTCTGTCACACAGCCAGCTCTCAGTCCACCTCGCTGTCACCTTATCTAGCCCATACTTCCTCAGCTTCCTAATGAGGATGTTATGGGAGACGGTGTCAAAAGCCTTGCTAAAGTCAAGGTAGATGACATCTACGGCTCTCCCCTCATCCAGCCAACCAGTTATAACATCATAGAAAGCTATCATATTGGTCAAGCATGATTTACCCTTGGTAAATCCATGTTGACCACTTCCAATAACTTCCTGTTCCTCAATGTGATTGGAGATGACATCCAGAATGAGTCGCTCCATTACGTTCCCAGGGACAGAGGTGAGACTAACCAGTCTGTAGTTCCCTGGGTCCTCCTTCTTGCCTCTTTTGAAGATTGGAGTGATGTCAGAATAACCTACAGTGATGTAGAATAACCTACAGAACTCTACAGAATGTGGGTACAGAAGCTTAAATTAGACTTTTCCTAAAACACACATTATTTTTTTTCCTGCTCTTTCACCTGTACAAAACTATAATGGTCAGACATAATGGCCCCTGCATTGCAGATGCTTTAATGGATCTTATTTTTTCCAAACCAGAGAATAACTTGTAAACCATGTTCCACAAGGCTATGAATCTCATTGAAAATGTTAAAACTTCTCCAGCGTCAGTTCCTTATGTTTATAGAGATTTTGATAAAACAGTGAGTAGATTACTTATCCATCGCTGGAGAAGACTTGTTTCTTTTCTCTTGCCAGATGTTTTAATTAGTTTTAGGAAATGTTAGACTGAGCTTTGCCTTTTTAGTTCCAGTTGTTTTAAACCAGTTGTGAGAATGTATGACTCCTGTTTCAAAATAGAACTTGGAGAGTAATTTTATTTCCAGATGTGATAGATGTTTTCTCTTCTGCCCCCAAATGTGAATTCTATAGGTTTTGAAGTTAAACTGCTTGTCAGAACTGAGTAAAACTTCCCTAATTAATCTGAGTTCTTGATTTCTGGAATAATAACAATTTGATTTGCATATTTTGTTAAATAAAAAATGCTATATGATTAAATGATGAAAATTGGTTCCATTTATAGTCTAGGCTATATATGATCTGAAAATACAAAGGCTGGTTGTCTGAGTAAGTAAAGATGTCAAGGAGTGTTTTCCTTTTGAGGAATACATGCTTCCTACATATGCTGATCTCTAAGTCTATTAAAAAACAGTCTACTAAATGTCCAACAAATGATTTCCTACTTTCACTTTGTAGGCTGTGACATGACCAAGAAGTGCCTAGTTTCTGGAGATGTCAGCAAAGATATATGTGTGTGTGTATGTACATTTGTGGTGTTTAATGTACCAAAGGTGAAAGAGGCGATGACCACCGTGAAGTCGGTGTGGTTTGGTGGGAAGGTGTTGGCCAGCGGGGGCTGCGGGGGGATGGCAGAGCAGGGGGACACGTCCCCAGAGTTAGGGCTTGTAGTGGTGTGGAGGCATTACGACCTCTGGCTGGTGGCTGTGCTCTGAAAATAGGGGATGTCCTTCTGGGCTGGGGTCAGCGTTGCCCTGGAGATCCCGGTCATACGGATGCTCTAGCGCAAGGGTCCATCAGAGACGGCAAGCTTAGAGCGGCTCCTCTGGCCACACATGATTTAAACTGCTGCTTGGAAATAGCGGGGGCCTGACTCCTGTTTCAGCCAAAGTTTGTTTGACTGCTCTGACATCACTTTATACGCCACGTCAATGAAAATGCAGACCTCCGGTCCTTCTGGAGCAGCAGGCTCAGACCTAAGTCATCACGTTCGGCTTGGCTTTTCATTCCTTGGTGCAAATGCTCTTTACTTTTATAGCAGGCGTTTAAACCCAAAGTTCAGTATGCTTTGTGTGGACTCTAAAATGAGGCCACAATATATGTGGTAAAGTGTCGAGGGTTTAACTGATATAATTGTGCAGAGGTTTCCCTCTTTTGCTATGCCATGCAGTTTAAATTCTGCCCTATGTTTTAAAGGCCACTATGGTTCAGTGATGTTATGTGAAAATTAAAGTGCTTTGGGCCAGGAAGTGTGATCTAACTATAAAATGTTATTATAGAATACCCAACTTAATTGAGACATAGTAAATTGGGGACTTCTTCACTGGAACGTTTCCTACGAAATTGATTTATCCTGATGGTAGAGACTGCAGTTTAATGGGGGATAGTATTGGCCTAAATTTTTGTACTGCTATGTAGTCAGAGTATGTCACGAATGATGTTTTAACAAGTGTGTATTTCAGCCCTCTGTTATTTTCTGTTCTATTTTGGTTTTGAGGGCTTCTTTTGTAAAAAAAAAAAAAAAAAAAAAAAAAAAAAAGCCATGCTGAATATATTGTGGCCACCCAATAGCACTCCTTTCTTTAACCCTGAACCCCAGAGCAGCCTGAGGCTGAAGGTGATCAGCACTTACAAGGTTAACCAATTCACATTCACTGCCGAGGGTTCAAATCCATCCTTGTTCTTAAGTTTAAGAAGATAAGTAAGAAATGAACATATTTCAGAACATTAGGGCTTATTTTCTTCAATTTTGGCCTGTTCTGTGAAGCTGACCAGTATATATACAGAAAGAGAGACTACCGTTTGTATCCTGTATTACAGTAGGCTGAAAATATGTGTAGGAGCAGTGACCAAGATTTAGTTTTAATTGTACTTGCTTGTCTGAAAGTCTGAGTCTCTAAAGTCTTTGTTTCAGCACTGTATTTAAAGTTAGAAATACACAAGTGTTTTTTTTTAATCAAAAAAAAAATCAATATTACAAGATACTTTTTGTACGTTTTCAGTTCTGAAACTTTGAAGGCCTTTAATTATGTTTTTCGTGAGATTGTGCTTTGCAGAGTTTATCATCTTTTAGATTTCAGAAGAGTGTGCTATGTTTGTGGCTTAACCAAAAAGCCAAGCCATCTGTAGCATTGTTCTGAACTCCAAAGTAAGGATCATCATAGTTTGGAATTAACTGAAAACTGTAAGTCTGGTAGAAGTTAAAGATAAATACAGAAGTTTACAATAAATTCTCCCTGATGCGCGGGAGGGGCAGCTCTTACAGACCGCTGGAGCTGTTGCGGTTGTCTAACCCTGACTGTGGTTGCGCTCTGTATGTATGCTTCTGTCAGATCTGATGGGGCTGGTTGTGACAATAACTCTCTCTCTTTTTTGATGCCCTCAGTGGAAATTAAAGGGAAAAGTGAGCTCTCGAGACTTTGCAGAATTGCTATTGCAGAATTGTTATTTTTATAAATGTCTCAAAGATGTTAATTGGAGTTCAAAGGTGAAGCTTGTAGAACTTAATCATCTATCACTAGAATTAATTTTTAGAAAGTTCGGACATTAAGCATGTTTATGCCACTTAACTGTTTCACATTCTTTGTTAAGAGTTTATTACATGTATAAAGACTGTATTTTTCATAAGATTGTGCCAATTACAATGCGATGATAATTAAGCTCGAGTTTTATGTGCTCTTTTTAAAATGCAAAAAGGCTGCATTAAAATCTTCATATTTCCGCCTCATCAAAATTAAATGCCTATTTAGAAACCTTGTAACACTCTACTGTATTATTTACAACAGGAAAAAGAGAAATGCAGTATGTGCTGCGTATATTGCAGAAGAAATTTCATTCCTTAATTCTGTCATTTGTTACGTATTTCTCAAAATGGTAAATTTGTCTTAAAAATTAAAAAAATATTAGTGGTAGGTGAAGAATAGTAGAAGAGCAACATGCAGTATTAAAAGAGAAAATATCTCCAAATAGCTTTCTTCTCTGGTTTTATCATTTTGTTCTGGTGATGAGACACTGGTCTGTGACTGTTGCTATGTAGACAAGAGTTACCCAGCTCACTCTGCCTATTTGTTTCTTGTTTTATTTCAAAAGTTGCAAAGGTTTGTTTTTCTCAGTGTCTTAAACTTCACAGGAGCTTCACCTAAAATTATGATTCCTGTTAGAAACTCCTAAAGTGAACAAAAAGTTGGCTGTGTTGGAAGATTACATAATAAACATTTATATTAAGATATATCAATGATCTTGTATATATTTGGTATATTAGTAATATTTCTAAAGTTGGGTTAGACATTGGCTGATTATTAACGGGCTCAATAAATTCCTGTGTTTTGCATGTAGGATTTTGTAATCAGTATTTGTTATTCTGTCGTACTGACTCAGCCACTGCCGTGGGACAAAGCATCCCAGCTTCACCTGGATATACACCCCTCTCCTTTTTGAGTCCCTGACATAACATTTTCTTTCACTTTCTTACACTTCCGAATCAGCGTGTTTCACTAACACCCATGACCTTTATTCCATGGTGTCTGAACTCCCATTCTGGCACATTTTATTTGCCTGCCTTGTTAAGAGCTTCCTCTATCTGTTTACAGTGAATTGGGACTTCTTGAGATAAACAGGGAGATTTGATGTGCTGATCAGCGTGGCTGCGACTTCCATTATCATTTTCTTTTTATTTTATATTTTTTTCAAGGTTACTGTAAATGATACTTGTGTTTGACTTTCCTTACCTGTAAGTAGGGTGTCTCTGTCTGAATAGGCGTCCCCAGAGCAGCTGTCAACCCGGTTTAACCCCAGGGGGGCTGTTTTGAAATTGCCTTTTAGCTCCTTTACCTCTTGAGGAAGCTTGCTGGCAGTTATAAATGCAAGGAGGTAATGTTTCTTGTACACCACTATCATGCATACTGTCTTTAATAATACTTATATAAACACTGTCAAACATAATGGATTAGTTGTTGAGCATTTTTTTTCACATATAGGTAAGGGAAATTACCCACAAGCTTTAGCGAAAGCCTTTTGGATGTAATGAAGCTGAAATATGATCACCAGCACCTCTAATTTTGAGGTATATAAAATACCCCGTGGTTACTAGTAGTGCTCTCACTTAGAAAGGTTAGCAACTTACTTTGAAATGAAATAGTAGGCCCATAAAAATCATTCAGCTGTGTTGCGCTAAAGTATAGCGAATAATCTATCAGGAAAAAAAAGAAAAGATCAAACATACCTGTTTTTTTTTCTTCTTTCTATATCCCAAGTTTAATTTTCGCATGACAGCTCTATCTGGCAGCCTCACCTCCCATCAGTGCAATCTGTCATTCTGGATTATTTCAATTAAGTTCTCTTTCTTGTTTTGCATTTGCTGAGGAGTCGTAATGGCACGCTCCCAAATCAGCAGTCAAGAAGAGTAATCCTCTCTATTTGCGTATTTTTAAAAGAAAGGGGAAAGAAAGAGATGGTTTCTCTTTTCCCCTCTCTCCCACAAGCCTTCTCCAGAGTTGTTACAGAATTAGAAGGTTTGCTTTGAAGACTGACTGTGAAGGCTCACTTACAGAACATGAAGGCTTGATTTTGGGGCTTTTATGTGTTATTATGAAAACCTTTTAAAGTCATTCTGTACACCTTGGTTGCTTGTAAATCGCTTTCACTTTATGTAAACCCACTTTTGTTGGCTGGCCGGAGAAGGAAAAGCTTTTTCTTGCACTCTTTGCTTCAGTGCAGAAGTTGGACCTCTTTGTAGAAGCCCAGCACCTTTCTAGGCTTCCCTGTGCTTAAGTCTCCAGGGAAGAGAATTGATGCCCAACATGGGAAACTGGAGACAGCTTATTGTACTAACGTACAGATTGCTTCTCTGTGTGCCCCTGAACCCAGAGAAAGTCACATTTCTAATTGAGTTTTTAACTGGGTTCCTGCGCTGCCCTTTGCTGAAGTCAATTCTCCAACCTGCTTCTGAGTGCTGACAGCTGTACTCACCAGAACGATATAGTAGTTTATATCCCTGAAGCTTTAAATATATGATTGTGGATAAACTAGGCAACCGCAGTATTGGGTACCCACTTTGTATATACTAACCCGTATGCTGCTACTTTCACCTGATTGCTGCTTTCAGCTGGTGTTTAGTTTTCACCTGCGAAAAGCTGTGTTTTGCTGAAGACATGATAGATGAAACATGGGGTTGAGGCAGTACCACCAGAAGGGCTGGCTTTGGTTCAGGAGCCCTCCAATGTAAACTTTGGAAAGGAACGAAATCAGTAAGTAATTCAGAGCCCTTTGGGGACCTGCTCATCCATTCAATTGCTGAAGGAATGAGGAAGATCAAAAGGAACGAATGTGTTTTACTTCTGTTGTAAGTGCTTATCTCCATATGCTTATAACTTTACTGAGCTACCAGGAGTTAGGCAGATACAGAGGTGCTGAAGCAGGGGCTTTGGTATTTCAGCTGTTTGTTCATGCTAAACCTAGCTGTACCACGAAGTTACAATGGGCATGTTAAATCTGGATTCTGTCTTCTTAACATGTTATCAGGGTACCCACACTCAGCGTTTACAGAGAATGACACATGCCTCCAGCATTGTACCAGACCAGATTTTTTTTAGTCAGAAACTTTCCTAATCTAATCAGCACCTCAGAAGCTATTGCCATGGTGTTTCTCCTCCCCCTTTCTCTTTTTTTTTTAACATTTCATTTGGACAAATCGTTGATGTTGAGTTGGAGACTCCTTTTCCTCCCTGGATGAGAAACGCTGGTGGCCCTCAGCCTAGGTCCCTGCTGTTTGCTGCAGAGCTCGGCTAGGCAGGAGCCGACAGGTTGCTGTTGGTGGGGTTAGCATGAAACCTCTCTAAAGCAGGATAAATAAGAATTGTTCATTCTGTTTCCCAGAGGACCCTTTGGGCCCAAATGAATTTATTGTGTACTTGCAGTTTAGTAATCTTTTTTTCCCTTGCCATGTCTTTAGTTGCAACAGGGTTTATTGATGCATATATAGAAGATAACGAAAAGCTACATTTCAGCTCGTCTTTAAAAGCCTGAATGTAGTTCACTATCCTAAATGGAGCTGCTCGGATCACATAAAGAAAAATGCCTTTTGTGGGAAAAAGACAAGGTGCACTTCAGATCCTACCCCAGTAAATATGAGAAATTCCTGCTTTGGAGGAGAGCCAGTAATTCTGATTTCTAACAAAAACAACTCGCATGATTTCCTTCTTGAAGGACCTGGGCCAGGCAGGTGGCCGAACACTCTCCCTCCCTGAGCTGTACCACCAGCCCGTCCTGCGCACTCAAGCTGAGAATTTGCTGAAAGGCTCCTTCCAGGAAGGAAATGGCAGTGACTTGGTGGGATCCTGAATCTCTATTCCAGGAAAAGGCAAGGCCCAGTTGGTGGTGTGTTTAGGACTTTTGGAGTAACCTGTTGATGTTAGTCCCAGCCTTTTCTGCTGCCTTGCTCCCTCCGATGGTGAGGTTGCCCTGTGCCCACGCAGCCCCAGCACAGGGCTTGCCCTGGAATCGCATGTGGGAGGCAGTTGGCTCTTCATTCACAGTCTAGTACATATGAATAATTTGTGAGCTTCCTTTGGCTATGAAAACCTGCTCAAGCCAGCAGAGTGGGCCACTGAATCTCCTTCCACTTACAGGCTTCCAAATTGGGAGCATCTCTGCTCCAGCGTCATCCTGGTGGGAAAAGGTTGCCAGGAAAAAATACTGGATGCAGAAATGCCATTCAGTAGTACAGTGTGTAGCAGCATAATTGGACATTAAAGGGGGGCTGTCAGCAGGCATTATATGCCATATGTGTATGGGTGCAATTTAGACATAGTCATTGTCAGTGCACCAGTGTTGGCTGTGTGCTTCAGGCAGTAAGGAAGGCAGAGGCTGGCATCACGCTCTGCTTACACAGGAGGCAATTCCAGCATTCAGGTGGCCAGCATTGCTGGAATCTTCTATTTTCTTCCTTTGGGAGACATCCTCCTTTGAGATTTTATTTCTAACATAGTCAAGCCTTGAAAACCAATTTTTTTCCTATTTTTTTCCTTTTATTGTTCTGTAACTTATCTTGTGATATTCATAACTCCTCTCTGCAGGGTCCCTTCATATCTTTCCTTCCCATCCTCTGTGGCCCTTTCTTTGCCATGGCCAATTTTCACCAAGGTGTTACCATGCAATTGCTGCTATTTGGCTGGTGCCTGAAAAGCCCCATCTCAATAGAGCAGGCAGGAAACTCAATGTTCATCATACACAGAGCTCCAGAAGTGCTTGTGGCCATCCTGAGACAAGGAAAATAAAAGGAAACCTCTCTGGCAATCTATAGATACAAAATTCAAACCAAACAACTGCGAGTCTGCAGCTTGAGGCTTATTTTCACGGGATCTTTGTAGGATTCAAGTATAGAAAGAAGAAATTCATTCTGTTTTACCTCAAACCAGGACAGTTTTCTTCACAATATATAGCGTTTGTACACAGTATATGCAGATTGCAGAATCGTTCACGTATTACACACGTAATATTCTCAATATGAGGGTACTAATTGTCATTGTGTAATACACTTCCAGTGTATTTCTCCCCATGTCTGCCTGAAGCTGAACATAAATCTTTTTTATTCCTCTAAATTTGTATTCATGTCAGTTTTATTCACTGTGATTTTGCTTCATTTTGTCTTGCTTTAGATTGCGTATCATGCCCGGCAGTGGAGGAAGAGTGGATTTTCAAATTTTTTACGTGTCAGATTTCCCTGCATCCAATTTTATCAAAAAGCTGTCACCAACTTCTTCTGAAACCAGCAAACCTTTTTCTTTCTAATTACATTTTTACCATATGTTCATCCAGATGGCATATGCCAAACATTTTCTAGGGTGCTATAAAATGACCTGACTTTAGAGGATTTAACTGCTGAAGAAGCTTATGAAAAAAATAGAATTGACACCGGGGCAGAAAAATAGTCCTAGAAAGAAAGAAAGAAAGAAAGAAAAAAATCTGATAAATCTTCCCAGTTATATTTTGTGCCTGTGATACTGAATTCTCAACATACACACCTGCATGAAAACAGTGAAAATGTAGAGAATATTTTATGGAAGTGTTAAAAGTTGCCTCCTTTTTGAACAGCTGAAAATAAGACTTTTGTGTGTTGAATATGTCTAAAAAGAGCTCTGGAGCTGTGAGCGATTCTCTGGTTTGCTGCAAAATGGAGCAAAAAAGAGTTTGTCAAGCCACCAGATTCTCTGTAAAAGCAGCAATTTTACTTAGCAATGTAATAACTATTTGGGCACTTGTTTTTCTGAAATGCCATTTCCAAGTAGAAGACAGATACAGTTGATGCATAATTTTGACACTTGTGTCCTAGTCCTTAATAATTCTCATGGGATTTCTCGGAGAAAATAAATTAACTTGAGGTATACTGAGAGGTGCCAGGAACTTGAAGAAGGAAGGAAGGAAGAAGATTATTTTTCATATTTAACTACTAGTTAAGATAAATAAGTGAAGGTCAGTTTTTTGTCTTTTGGAGAGTTTGTGTATTTGTTCTCACCTATGACAGTTTCCTTTTAACTGTCATCGTTGATTTGATAGTCTTTCCAGATTATCAAGGGGAAGAGTATAAAATGCCCTCATGTTGTTACCAGTTTCCATAATATTGTCTCGAATCTCAAGTCATTTTACTTACAGCTGACTCCTGAAAACAGGTGATAGAGTGAGAATCAAATCTACTTTCTTTTGCGGCTGCAGTAGCTTCTAGGACTTCCAGTTGCAATGGAAATTTTGAGTGCACTACCCAAGGCTCTTAATAAGAATATGAACCAAGATGTAGTTTCTGGGCAGGATGGGCAGAGTCTCCTGGTCTCAGGCGCTCAGATGGACGATTGTAAATGAAGGTTTGTTCGGTGTCCTCAACTTGCCTGGGTCTTTTTGAAAACCACAACTGCAATCAACAAAGCAGATCCTCCACCCTCTCCAAGTTAATGAGACAGGATTTTAACAGTGCTCAACAATTTGAAGTGGTTTTGTTATTTCTGAATTAAACCTCTGATAAAAAGTCCTTATCTCCATCTTCCTCGCCCACTTCCACTCATCAGCCCATGAGTGGTTTGACATTTCCACAGGCTCTTCTCCGTCATTGACCAGGATTGCGCCTGCTGTGTCTCAAGTCAAAACAGAGTCTTATTTTCTAGTTAAATCAATCTGTATACCAGAGACATTGTGACTATTTAAAAGCTAAGGATTAAAACCCTCAAAATTGAGAATTGATGTTAACCTTTGAAGTAAATGAAACAAGCTGTAATATGGAAATACAAAATGAAGCACCAAAAATGCAGCCTGTCTCGGCACTGTCATGATATGATGCAACAGCCATTTGATTATGGTTAAGTTTTTTATAGTGTTTGTGGGTGTACAGCTGCATTAAACTCACCTTGAGGTGTCACCTTTTCTGCTCTTTTATTGACTGTCATAACAGAATGGAACTAAAGTTGTTTGGGTGCCTTTGTTACATATTTCCAAAATAAAGTTTATCATAACCAGGGTCGCTGGATTCATGCCGTAGTTTTCAGTTTCTTAGAAGAGTTAGACCCCTAAGCACTTCCCTGTGGAAATGCAAACTCCTACATACCAAATTTCAGCCTGACGAGGACAGGCTTTTCTTAGCTGCCATAGACAAACTTCTCAGAATTAGCCCACTAATCCCTAACTGTCAGGGAATGACATGTCAAAATCCAAAGGCTGAAAAAGCATTGTGCTCGGATACTTTGCTTTTAATTACTAATATGCATTATTAAATCAAGCTCTCCTTTTAATTACAGTCCTTGTTTAGATATTCCTTGGGTTATTCAGCGTGTAATTTGAATGAGGAAAATACTAAGAAGGTTTCCATAGAAAGTATTACCAAGTTAATCATTATGAAGCTAATGATCTGAAGATGCAAAGTGCCAGCTTCAAACCATACCTCCGAGTTTCCTGAGCGTGAATTCAGGCATTCACTTGTTACGTTTGGCTCCCCATAATGTCCTGAGCAGATGAATTGTGTTTGCAGGTGCTGGCTGCCTTGTCACAGCTGGTCAGTGTTCCCAGAGGCACTCTTCTTTCCTAATTTTCTTCCTCCTTCACTCACTGCAGGCCCCTTTGGGGATGAGTGTGCACACCAATCTTATGCCACCCTGCCATGCCTCCATTCTGCTCCGTGTGTCGGTGCATGCACACTCAGATGCCTTCTCTTTTGTTTTCCCTGTTACCCTCTATTTTGAGTAGAGTGGTTACCGCAGAGAGCTTTTGAGCACGAGTACTTGGAATTGCACTTCTATGATTTTCCATAGGTGGTGGTTTACCTCTTGGAAGAGGCTGGTATATAAAAATTTCTGTTCAAGAAATTCTCTAAGAATTACTCTCCTTAATAATGGCATCTGTCTCCCATTGCTCACAATAAGAGTACATCAGAGAAGACAGCCTTTTGTAAAGCAGAGACTCATCTCAGTAATTGAAAATGGTAGGAAATAAGTATCTCTTTTTGAAAAGGTGATCTAAGGGCAGCTTGTGTTTGTGTATCTGGAAAGAACAGTTCATACCTAAAATCCTAGCCTTTTTCCTTTTCTTCCATTTTTCTTTCAGAAAAATAAATCTTTAGGTATAATCTAAAGTACAGTACCATCTAAACACATTTTTTATTATTTTTGAAGCAAATTGGAAGTTGGCAGTGTTAGAGTTATTCTTATAAGATGTTTCACTTTTTTAAGTGATGCTCTGTGTAAGATTCCCCAAGGTGGCTGTTTTGAGTCCAAGTTTATTAGATTCTGGTTTAGAACTCCTAGCATGGTTATTCTTCAGGAGTCAATATTTTCCATGAGATGGAGATCAAATACCTCCAATTAATGCAAAAATTCAAATTAGTCTTGAACTATGGTACTACAACTGGCATCTCAATAATGGACTAGCCACAGGAGGAAGCCGCTTTGTCAATGTACATCACACGAAGCTTTGAGTATTCATCTAATCTCTTTTGGGATCATATTCATATATCTTGCTGCTCTCTTGAAATACACTTCCAACGTACTGAATGATACAAGAATATCTGATACAGCAAGCTGTGGAAGCGTGAGATGCCGAGTCTTTTTAGTTGATGTATTTGAAGGTGGATAGCCTTAAAAATCGATAAAGCCTGCTGTGCCGCTCAGAATCATGATGGACTGTTCTTCACTGATCCTCTTGCTTAGGCTTTGAATAACTGATGCTGTGCCGTTGCAGATTCCCAGCACAAGCCCGTGCAATGACTGGAGCAAGGAATCCACAAGCAGAGCTGTTCATTTGAGCAAATCTCTATGTCTGCTCTTGGAATCTGTTATCTGAAGTGCAGCTGTTAGTGGTTTTTTTCGGGGGTTGTTTAGTGGTTTTTTTTTTTCTTCATGATTTGGTTTTGAAAACCAGACTACACAAGTACTTGAAGAGAGAGGATGTACAATGGCAGTAAAGTAGTTCTCAAAGGCTCAAGTGGTATTTTCAAGTTGCATGTAAATACGGCATTTCCTCCTTGGAGACTGCGTCAGTTTGTAGTGCCCCAATTACAAAAATGGAAACAGCTATTAGGAAGAGATGATTAAATAGAACGTTTTAACTTTGTGGGAAGTTTGGTAAGGCTGTCACCTAAATGAGGTGACAAATGCAGAGTTTTGTATTCTCTACCAAAGCAAAGTTCACCAGTTGAAATAGTTTTTGAAATACCAGTGACGCCTCAGAAAGTGTCCCATTTGAAAGACAAAATGTTTGAATATCTAGGAGCTCAAATAGTAAATAGGTGTTGGTGGGGAGGAGGGTGGCTGGGAGGTCTTGAAGACAGAGTTCATAAAGAGCCTGCATAAAACTCTCTGGATTTTCTAACAGTTCTTTTGAATAAACATACTAGAAAAATGTCTAAAATTAAGTGACAAAAACTGGAGGAACAGGAACACGAGGAGTATGAAGTATCAGATTATGGTGCCATACCTACTAAAAGAAAATATATTTTCTTTGCTGACCTCACCTGATGCAGATATTAGGAGAGCACAGAGATATTTTCTTTCTCTCTCCTATTTGTACAAGAAAGTACCTCTGCTACCTGTGATCGTATGCATAAAAAGGTAGCACATTACTCTTAGGCAGACTGAATCTAGTGATAGGGAGAGAGAGTTTTTTTGAAGAAAAGCCCTAGAAAAACCCAGCCACAGGAATAAACTCCTGCTGAGGGTTTACTGAGATTTTGCTGCTTTTCCATGTATCAGTAATAGAAGCAGACCGTGGAAAGAATAGAAACTGATGTCATGCCCAAGGTGTATGTGTTGGGGAAAGATCAGAGAAGTTTTTGCACGTCATTGATGCTGAAAGCAAATCTCTGAATGATGCCTTTCTCCTTACGCACCACCTGTCTGGAATTCTTCAGGGAATTGTATTTGAAGGTGGAAAAGGGACCGGAGGTGAGAGCAACAATTCTGGTCGCATGGGATGTCCCCTAGCTCTCCTGTTATAACATGTTATATGTAAGATTATCAAGGATATGGGAAAATGACTTGGGTTTTGTATTGTTAATTATTTATGAGGAGACCACCTTTCAAACTGATGGTAGTGCCAACTGCTGTAGGGATATCTGCCTCTCTGATGTCCTTTGCGGTGTTCTTAGTTTGGGCACCTGGCTGTTACTTTTCTCTGCGCAGGAGCCTGTGCTCTCTCTGCAGATGGGGCTGGGACTTGGCTCCATTTGTCTTCTGCATTTATCCACCAAGAGCTGGAATTAGTTTGGCACCTGCGGGTTTACAGTCTCTTGAAAGTAAAAAAAGAGTTAACTCTTGGCCAGGCAGCTTTAAAACAAATACTATTTGACCTCTGTCAAGACTGCAATAACCTGATGCCATGAGCTGTAGTCTGTCTTTATGCTACACTGACCTGGTATTGCTTGTCTGCAATGGTGAGTAGGTTTCCTGAAGCACATGAGTTCAGTTAATGGCATTTGAAAGGGTATGACACTGGAGTGGTCTGTCTGTCTAGTCGGCACTGGGAACTGGTAGCTGTGATTCAGCAGGGAGCTCCAGGCATTAGGTGGGAAACACAAAGTATGTTCCAGTTCAGTCTGCGTACAGCATCAGTCACATTTCAGTGCTTATTAATGTTAATTTAGAAGTCTCTATGATTTTAAACCATGACCTCTTTTATGGATATGTGATGTTGGATAGCTTTCATCCTTTTGATTTTCTGCTTGAAAAATCAAGATCTTTCCCTCCCGCTGTGAGAATTTTTTCTTCTAGGTAAAATAAGTAAGCTTCATTGTAACACTGTAGCTGAAAGTAAAGTATTTTAGTAAATGCTGATAAATATATTTTCTTAATTTCTTTTTTCTTTTTCCCTGGAACAGTTTGGAGTGACTTCGGAGAATTTACCCAAGTAGTGCATATAGAGCTGTTACCTGTGCCTTAGGTAGTCTGAGGGGACTCAGCTCGGAAACTTGCTTAATATTTTAGAAATCCAAATTTAAATGTGTGTCCTCTCTTCTTGCAAAAGGCTGGCAGACTCTTAGTTGTTACGTTTTACATTATGAGTAGGTCACTCTATTATTTTTCCCTTCTGAAAAATGAAGGGTGAAAAATTCAAGTACAGATGACAAAGACGAGCAAAGATGGCATTGTTGGGTTATTTTTCTTTCATATATGGGGTATGATTAAATGTATGCTGTCGAAGAGAGACCTCTTTATAGGTTGATACTATTGATTACTATTTGAGGCCTGCGAGCACCATTATTACTTTATGTATAAGAACATCTATTAGAAAATTATTAAGTTGATGTTTTAGTTCCTATAGTGAGAACACTTCAGGTATTCATCTCATATCGTTGCAGAAATTGTTTGGCTCAAGTAGGTACCACAAAATCATGTTTTAATGATTTTTTTCCTTTTTCCATCTTTTATTTTTTTTCACAGTCACATGACACAATCAGCCACATTTGAAGACCCTCGAATAGACAGCTGCCAAATAACCCCTCCAGCCCCTCGGAAAGTGGAAATGAGGAGGGATCCTGTGCTAGGATTTGGGTTTGTGGCTGGTAGTGAAAAGCCAGTTGTTGTACGCTCAGTTACACCAGGTATGTTTTCCCCACCTGACCCCAGAACCAAACTTGGACTTGATCTCTGAGGTGAACTACAGTTACAAATTTGAGTACTGTTGAAATATTCAGGCAAAGTAATTGCAAGTACTAGGTAGGATCTTAAGCCATGTATTTCCCAGTAGTTTCCCTCCTTGCGCTCGCTTTTGAACGTTATGTAAATGTGTTAACAAAAAGCCAGTTTTAGGTTATTGCTCTGAGCCATTATTATTGTTTGCCTGAAAAAATTTGACCCACTTCATTCAAGGAAAGAAGGTCTCCTCCCTGTTATGTTTATATTGGTTTGATGTCACCTTCATTGCCATTGAATCAGTGTTTTCAAGAGGTATGTTGAGTTGCGGAATTAAAACTTACATATTTTTCATTCTTTTTATCATCAACTTCCCAAGGAGAACGAGGTTTCTAACTATAATACTTGCTTCTAACTATAATATTTGGTTTTGAAAAAGAGGATGTTATTGCTGGCCCTTTTTTTTTTTTTTTTTTTTAATGGATACTTCTGTTTAACTATGTGCAAAAAGCCAGGTCAAAATAGATGGCTAAATGTCTTACCTGAAGTGAAAATTAATGATTTTGTGGTATTTTTGAACTTATGGGGGACCAGACCTGAGACTAATCAGCCTCCTGAATAGCGGGCTCCTATTCTCTATGCTTAAAAGTTCACTTGTTACGTAAAATTGCCTTGGAGCCAAGGGCAGAGATTTGACTTTGCTCTTGTTCAATGTGTTCTCCAGAACCCCCGCAGAGAGCACAGGAGAGGCAAAATTGACTTTATGAAGTTCTGATGTCATTTACCCACGTGTGTGCATTGATTATATTTGTATTTCTTTCAGATGAAGCAAGCAGTGTAACTAGTATTTGAACTAGATCCAGACAGTTATTTTCTCCCAAGTTAGCATTATTAATGTAGTTTTATGTTGAAAATGTTTGGAAAAGATTTTTACTATATTCTGCTCCAAGTGAATAGGAGGAAAGATGAGCTCAGGACAACATTCTCATACATGGATTTGTATCCGTTTATGCTGGAAGTGAAGTTTTCAACCCAAACAGAGGAAAGGAACAGCATTAGCTCAATTATTAAATGGGTTGGTTTTGGTAATGTAGCATTTTCTTTTAAGACTTTATCTTCATACTGGTAATATTATCGGGGGTTTTATGTATCACCATTGCAGAGTTTAAAGACAGAAGACTAGAGAGGATATATCTTTTCACTAGCAGTTGCAATGTCACACCCTCTTCTGGGCATGTAATCATGCTGAGAAGCAAAGTATTATGTGCATTTTATAAAGCATAAACTCAATATGAATGTCAGCAGTGTCAGAATCCAAAGCACTGAGTAGACACTGATTGTCTACTCAGACTAATGCTAAATATCTGTCTTGAACTGAAAGTGGCAATGCTTTTAGATGTATGTAAAACTTGTGTTCACCAAGTGGTAGGAATCCAGAAGAAAAGAGACTCAGAGGCTGGAGGTATAGAAACTTACTGTCTTCAGATTGAAGGAAACAGGTTTGTTTTGCCCAGAGCAGAAAAGTCAGAGGAGAGACCTATGAAATGACTTTCAAATGTGTAAGTGATGTTTCATAGGAAAGAGGAATAAGATGTTCTACAGTGTTACTTTCCCTGGGACAGGAAACGATGCGTTGCAAAAAGCAACATCTGGTGTAGATACCGGGGAAAACAACTTCCTGATCTTAACAGTAGTTAAATAGGATCATTTATTCACAGGAAAAGGAGTCATCCTCGGGGTGGTCTTACAAGAATATCAGAAAAACATTGATCAGGGATGAGTAAGGTATGGTTGATCACACCTTAAAGGGTGAATTAGGCCACTCTTATGGGTCCTTTTGGCCCTTCAGAAAATCAAGCCCTTATTTTCAGGTGGCTAGGTGTTGGCTTGGAACTTAACTTGAAGAACTTCAGTAGAAGCTGCGAAGCCACTGGCTTTCAAGATTTTCCTGGTGAGGAAGTACTGTTAGTGTCAGAAATAGTGTTAAACATGCCGTTAGTTGAAGAAAAAGACACTCACAGTATGTGAACAACAGAGTGTGTCTGTGCATTTACAATGGTCTGCTAACCTGTGCTTTTTTTTTTTTATCTGTCTCCAGGCGGCCCCTCTGAAGGAAAGCTTATACCGGGGGATCAGATCATAATGATTAATGATGAGCCAGTCAGCACTGCTCCAAGGGAGAGAGTCATCGACCTTGTCAGGTAGTTGATGTCCTGTCATTTAAACTATGAACCCAGTGGCTTATTGCCTGTGCAGTCATTTGATGATACAGCAAGTCTTGCCTTCTCATGACTAAGAAAAGAGAAAATAATGTTACTTTAGTCATAATGAAGAATGGTGAAGTATTTTAGTATTGAAATGAAGTGTCTTCTTAAATGTCCTGTGAGTAGCTGAAAAAATATAATAAGATACTGAAGCAGCTCCAAAATGCTTGGGTATCAAAAGAGGAATAGTGTTCTCCTGTTACTTATTTTTGGTATGGGTTATTGAAAAGATAATTCCTGGAGCAAGGCAGCTTCCGTCACTGTTGTCTATTGCTTTTTTTTTTATATGAAGAAAATTGAGTCAGGTCCGTCTTATGTGAAGAGGAAACAAAAAGTGGTGGGGTGATTTGTGAGACCAGATGGGACTACTTCGGAAAGCTCAAAGAGTGTTGGGTGGATTGCAGGTAGGTAGTTTGTGTGAAAAGAGCAGGCAGGGCTGAGTAGATGGGAGTCAGAAAACAAGACAAAAAAGTGACGTGGAGAGTGCAGGAAAGGAGAAATGTCAGTATTTGTAATGAGTTGTAGAAGGAAAGAAGGGACAGGGTCTGACAAATGCTCAGGATGTAGAAAAAGATGGGATGTGGTTCACGTAGTAAGTTCTGCATTTTGAGTAACAAGAAATGTTAGTGCATTGCATAGAAAAATGACTTGTAATTAAAAAATAAAATATAAACCTGATTATTTTAAATTCCAGTATCCTGGTCACTGGGCACCAGTTTTTTCCTGTATTTTCCTTCTCATTGGTGTAAATTCTGAATTGTTCGTGTCTAGTCAGTTCCTGGGAGATACTCAGGTTTTAACTGTGCAAGTATCTCTTCTCAGAACTGGTAGCTGTCAGTGTTGTCAGTGTTACCTATGTTATTTTGAAATGTCACATTTGCTTCCAGAAATTTGGGCAGCAGGTGCCATGATAGTTGTACTCCTCTTGCAGATCACAATTTGAGCAAATGATTGCTCATTTGCTGGGGATTCATCTGTGAAGCAAACTTCTAAAGGAGATATGGAGATGGTATAAAGATGCTAGCAATGCTGATGCCTTTATCTGTGTTAGGTGGGTTGAGACAAAATACAATACATTTTCAGATTTTTAAAAAAAAGTGTTAACCTGCAAGTCAACTAACAGAACCACAGCACATTAGGAAGAGACTTCGACACTCTCGGGTTTTGTGACAGAGACACCGTGAACTGCAGGAATTGCCCCGTTCCTAATAAATTTCTGTCCTATACTCTGGATTGACCATCAGCATAAGCCTCACAAATGGGTCTTAAACTCATTTTTGATGTCTTTGTCTCTTCATAAAGCGATAAAGCATTCTTCATTCTTTCCCTGATTCTTTGATATGCAAGTAATCAGAATTAGGATCTCTATCTCATTTCTCTGCTTCCAGCAATATGTAGTAATAACAACAAGGAAAATAGATTGATTAGGCCTGAGACAAACTTAGTTTATTGTGTGGCTGATTCTCTGTCTGCCTTCAAATGAGAAACTGAATAAGAATGTCACCCTTCCCAATTATGTTGACTCCATAGGTAGTGTCTTAAATTAAGTGTTGTTGCAATCCAGGGGAAGCTTTTGGTGACACTTTTCTTACACTGTAATTCTACCTCTGCTCTGAAAATCTGTCTGCCATTGAGATTTTGACAGAGACTCGTTCTTTGATGAGCCTCAGAGTGAAATGTATTGGGGTTGTATATTACAGCATTTGAAATGAAGAGCTTTCTTTTCACGCCAGTGGGGACACCTGGAAGGATTAGATGCTGTCACTGAACAGTCCTGACACCATAGCAATTCTTTACAACAAGGAAATAATGAATCCCTTCTGTATAATAGAAGGTTTTCATATGGGTTAGATACATCTGCAACTTTGAAAATGCTTCCTTTCAGGTATCAATGTGCATGGAAGCAATTTGAAATCTTATTTTCCAGCTGGTAGCAGGGTATCTGTGGTCAGCAATGAGTATGTTTTAGATGCATAGGTTAGATACTGCGCATAATCACAAAATCACAGAAGACTTGAGATAGCGTTTCTGGAGGCCATCCAGTCTAACCTCTTGCTCAAAGTGAGCCAGTGTCAAAGTTAGATGTGGCTGCTCAGCACTTGTCAAGTCAAGTTTTTAATGTCTCCGAAGATGGAGATTTCACAACCTCACTGCACAGATGTTCTGTGTTTCAGTTATTAACCAGTGGCTTTTCAAAGATAGAGAGCAGCTTTTACGAGAGATGAGCTAACTCCCTCGGCAGCCTTAGATGCATCCCATCTAGGCCCATGAACTTGTGAGTGTCCCTCTTGCCTGAGCAATCCCTAATTCAGTCTTTGTCTACCTCCGTTCCCTAAGTTCTGCCACTAAGCCCAGGCACCAGCGTGACAGACCTTGCCACTGAAGACCAAAGCCAAGAAAGCATTGAGTACCTCAGCCTTTTCAATGTCTTTCATCTGGTTGCCCACCCCATTTGCCAGCAAGCTCATGTTTCCCTTGGCTTTCACTGCTGATGTAGCTGTAGAGGCCCTTCTTGTTACCCTTCACATCCTGTACCAGTTTCAGTGCCAGCTGAGCTTTGCAAACAAACTCCATCCCTGCCTGGCCAGGTAGGACCTCTCTGTTTCTCCTGGGTATCCTCTCTCCATTGCCATCTCTGGATGGCTTCCATTTTGCACTGGGTCTCGGTCAGGCGTTCCCTGTGGAGACACACTGGTGTCCTGCTGTTCCTGCCCGCTTCCTTGCAGATTAGAGTAGACCGTTCTGCAACTTGGAGGAGGCTCTCCGTGAAGATCGCCCAGCTCTACTGGGCACTGGCCTTTCAGAGCTGCATCCCACAGGACCCTGCCCACCAGTGTCCTGGACAAGTTGAAGTCTCCTCTTGAGATTGGACTCCTCTTCCTCCTTTCCCTCACGATCTTACACTGTACCATCTTGTGGTCACTATAGCACATCAATGAAAAATTGGTATTCCAACACCGTATTTTTTTCTGTGATTGCATGGTCTCTTGCTGATTAGGTATAACAAGGTGTATTTTATATTCATGATGTGAAATTCTGTGGCTATGTTTATGCAGCTTTCCCTCAAAGTTTTTTGAAAAGTCAAGAAACAATTTGTCTTTATAATTGCGGAGAGTGTAGAAAAAAATAATCTCCTTGAAAAATACAGACATAAAGATCATAGTATGCCAAACAGAAAAATCTTAAACTGCATGAGAGAAAAATAGGCATGTTTCATAACTAGATGAGCATCATGCTTTAACAAGCTTAACAAGACTCAAAACTTCCAAAGAAAATTATACACAAATGTTAGATGTTAAGTCAACACTGAATGGTAAACAGAGTTTTTCGTGTAATGCAATATTTATTTGTTTTCCAAGCAAACATTTCAGGACCTTTACCTACGAAAAGAGTTATACTATAGAAGGGAAAGAAAAAGGAAAAGAGAATTTCTGCTACAGTCTATCCTAAATCCAAATAAATAAAAAAGGTTTCAGAATGTCCACCAAGATGGGTATCTGAAAAATGTCAATTAAATCCTTTTTCATTAGGAAAAAGCTTGTCTGTAAGCAAATTTCTTTCTCAATTATCCACAAAACAAGCTAGAGCCATTTTTTTTCAGATCATTTGTTTTTCTTCAGCCCTTTTCCTATCAGCTCCAAATTCATTGTGTACTTTTTACTCCTACAGGGTTAGAAATTGTTAGACCAATCTTTTAAGAAAGTCCCTTTTGTGTAACGGTTTTACTACAGGAAAATGCAAGAAGATAAAGGGAGCACATAATACAAAAATTTTCACATTGTCTCTGTTGCATTTTAACATTTTAATTATGTGTGTGCTTTGTAAACATTCATTATGAAAATAAGCTTCCTTAAGTAGAAAACTGTATTAAAGCCACCTCTGCTGACTCCAGGGGGTACTGAGCAGGAACCTGGTGAACAATTTTAGTTTATTTTTTAAGAATTGAGGGATACTGTTGTATCCTAGGAGGTCTCAGGTCTGGAGATTATTGAGGATATTCATTATAAATACCCCCCGTAGGTTATTCTCATACATCTAATTCTTTTGGATCTGCTTTACTGGCAACATTTAATTAGTGTTCAAGTTGTCCTTTGAAAGCCAAGGTTGCAGAAATATGTCTGTTTGCAGACAAAATACATAAGGACTCATTATTTCTGGGTAATGTTTAATGCCTTTTGCACCATATTATGTTCTTCTGAGCTATTTTCAAGCACAAACCCAGAAGTCATGTTTATGGTTCCCCTTACAAAGAGAGGTCACCTTTGTGAGCGTCACTTATGGCTGCAGTCTAGATGTGTTCCATTCAAGACAGAATGTTATTGAAGTTGAAAAAAGAGGAAGAAACAAGCCCTAAATGTATGGTTACAGTCCAGGCAAGGAGCAAGCGAACAGAATACTAAAGAAAGAAGACGTATTTGAAGTGCAGTCGGTTCAAAATTGTAGCAGGAGCTACTTATCTTGGGTTTCTTTCACTGCTGATACAGATTCTGTGACTTAAAGCTTTCTAAGCTTTCTGCACATACTTAACAACAAGTACTTTGAGATAACATTAAAGTCATTGCACAACGTAGCCATTTTTTGCATATTTGAAGGTGAGCAGCAATGCCGAACTAACATATTATAAGGTGTATTAATGCACTGTATCAATGAATTGGTTGTTCAGAGGTGCATGTATTTCATTATCATTGGTTAATGTTAAATTTGTATTATTTTAAGAATCGGTTTAACCAACCAAACCTTCTTTCAGAACACTTAAAGAACACATCTAACAAATAATTTGACTTATCATATGTTTATAGGTAATTTCTGTAACATGAATGAATTATTTGATTATCTTAGGTTGTACTGAGTATGCATTAGTCTACAAGGATCCCAACATACGTAAAATGTCTTTTTGTTTAGCAAGGTATTTTACTGACATTTTAAGTGACACACAGATGTATTGCTTACCCATAAAGCAAACTTTCAGTCAGGCGCCATAATAGTATTTTGTTCATACTTCAATTAAAATAGTTATCTAGGCAACCTGTGTGGAGGGACGGGCACCTGAAGAGGGTGATCCATCCTAGATATTTGTTTTGGAATTAACTACCCTGTTGCACAAAGCTTAATTTATGCATTGACTAAAGGAAGAGCATGGAAAACTACCTTAGAATACAAACCTGACTTCTAGGTTGCTAAATTAGGCTAGATTAGTCCGTTCCTTGAAACTGTAACAGCAGTAAATTGGTTTTTGACGTCCTGTGGAATTCCACTAAAAGACTTTAATTGCAAAGCAAGAACTGGAAAAGGTGAAATTTGTTAAGGGCTTTTCTTTCTTGTTGGCTCTATTTTCTATTTAAGAGAAATGACTCAAAAACCTTTCTGAAATAACTCTTGCTTTGGCAAGTTACTGTCATGGCAAGTATTCATCAAGAGGATCTGGAGGATTCTTTCAATCCTGCAGTGGAATTTCTGTTTTAATTTTGTATTACCATAGGAGTGGAGAGACGGAACCCTCCAGGATTTCAGGCTGCGTGTTGCATTTTAAGTGCTAACATGAATTTAATCAATACTGACCCTTCTCACCGTAAGTATGGAGTGGATGAGGATTCTGTCACTGCCATTTGACTCCGTGTGTGTCAGGGGACCAGTTTGCCTTCTCTGCATCATCATAGCCAAATGCAAGTGCAAAAGGGAGCTCAGTGGCAGCGCCTGTCATCATCGTCTTCTCACAGCAGCTGAAAATACCACTTTTCAAATGTAATTTCTGCCTCTAGGCTTAAATTGTTTCATGTATTGGATCAAGCAATTTTGGTAGACTTAATATTAAAGACATTCTTTCTTCATCAACATCATAGAGAAAAAGTCAAGCATATTAAGCTATTAGCTATGATACTGCTTAGCAACCAAGAATCTTGAAACCTGCTTTTCCTGAAAAAGGAGTCATGCAGACCTTTTAATCTGAAGGTACTCCATTATAACTCCCAGTTTTGTATATAAATCCAGAGGCTATACCTGCTTTTTGTCAGGCCTTGATCTATGAATTGCTAGTGTTTTGGGGTTTAGATACGTAATGCTGAGCAAAGGGACAAAATGTTGGACCAAATTATCTGTAGGAGTTTTACAAGTGATATCAATGGAGCTAAGCTTTCTGCCAGGGCATTTAATTAGGTACCTCTAATCAGCTGGCCCAAGCTGAGGATATGAGAACTCAGTTCCTGTCTGACTTGAGAGGTGTTGCTAGATATATAGGTAGATCTTCTACCTTTTGAGGTGTTTCTGAAAGGTGTTTCTCAGGTGCCATTGTGCAACAGGTACAGTGCACTACAAGGGGAACAGGACAATGACAGGCACGTTAGTTCTACCTTGGAGGTGTCAGTGAGGTCCAGTAAGACCTCCCCCCGCATCAAAACCTCTGCGGTAAAAAAGAAAAGACGGGTCATTGTCATAGGTGACTCCCTACTGAAGGGAGTGGAGGGCCCAATATGCAGGCCAGACCCGGAGCACAGGGAGGTCTGCTGCCTCCCTGGGGCCCAGGTCAGGGATGTGAAGAGGATGCTGCCTTCCCTGGTAAGGCCCTCAGACTATTATCCGCTCTTGATCTTTCAGGTAGGCAGCGACGAAATACCAAAAAGAAATCCAAAGGCAATGAAAAATTATTTCAAAAACCTGGGATGGCTG
>VYZM01019363.1:21608-32902 GCA_013398915.1 Dromas ardeola
CCCCCAAGTCTTCAACATACTTGAACACTGGAGTAGAAAGAACATATGTCTTTCTATCAGACTTATAGTTTTGGAAAGATCTGAGGATTCATTTTAAATTTGTCACAGAATTTCAAACAGAAAACGTTTCTGGACCACAGTGCTTAGCAATAAAACTACCTAGTGACAGATAACGGAAAAAATATCTTCTTTTTTAAAATCAAAGTAAGGCAGTGATCATGTAACAGTTACTTATGCTACTTTGCATATTAACTGTAAAGACCTTTCTGTAAAAGCAATCTGTAATTTCTTCTATTTTGTTAAGAGTCCAAATTTTCAGAAGATTTTGTGGAAATAAAATTCTCAGATACATTATACGGCCAATTTGTGGGTTTACACGTACCCTCTACTGCTTTCCCAAAGCCAGTCACAGTCCTTCAATATAAAAATGCAGTAAGATCCCTACAGTGACAGGTATAGCACGCAACAATAGAACTGATTCTTCCTTTATTTCGTACAAAGGAATTTCCAATAGAAATTAAAGCTCTCTGTATCTACGTCTCCAATGAAATACCCCACCAATGAACATTCTTCTTCCAGACAGCAATGATTTTAATTACCTTGTAGCGTATTATCTTTCTGAAAGGTTTTTGTTTGCTTGTTTTTATGCTTCCATTCAGACACACAGCATCAGTGGGACAACAGATTTCAAACCTGCACACCTAGTCTGTCCTCATAGGTTCTTTGCAGTAAAAAATTAATCTGTTAAAGACTCTGTTCAACTGAGTCCACCTCTGCTGCTGTAGAAGAAGAGTAAAGCCACCAGGGAGTGTCAAGCCAGCACAGCCAGACAGGAAATCCCACGGCTGCGAGGGTGCATCAGGAACCAGGGCTGCCCTGACTTGTACTTGGATTCAAAGAAGCCTTCACACAGGTTCAAACCAGGGCAACTGGAATGACAGCGTAAAGACACAATTGACTTCTGGCCTCCCCAAAGGAAAAGCCTGGCCAGCCTAAAGAATGAGAGGACTCCGTGTTTAGTCTTTTTAATTAGCTGGTTTTCCTCAGTACCCTTTTAATTATCTTTACATGGCACCCGCTAGGGAGGCTGCATGGAATTCATTTTTCTTTAGGGAAGAGAGATCTTGGGGCACCTGGCAGCATCCCTCTAGTTTGCTTTCTCTGAAAGTGGCCTCCTTACTGGTAGAATCAGGCAGGACCATGGGAGTTAATAAGCAGTTGGCCAGATGGTGCCTGTCCAAAGGTGTTGGCTTTGTAGGCAACTGGAACTCCTCTTTGGGAATAAATCAGTGATACAGGAGATCCAGGCTGCATTTCAATCAAGCACAAGCAGACAGACTATTAGCAGAGATAATTACCTTTGGGGGTTTTTTGTTGGGGTTTTTTTTGCCCCCTCTTTCTTCCTCTAAACCAGTAGATGCAAGACCCGGGGAGTGAGAAACAAAAAATCCCCCAGGCTAAGAAGAACATTCTTCCAAACACCACAAGCAGAAAGCTAAGTGTTATTTATTCAGATGCTATCAGCACTTACACCCCCACTGCTAAATTAATACCTATGTAATAATTAAATGGCATGCCACAATAAAATCTTTTGATAACATAACTTAAAGATGACTTAAAGGCACGTGCCATTGGTCTTGTGTTAATGAGGCCACTCTTGTGGCCTTGTGACCATTATCATAAGACACTTCAAGGGCTCCTGATGCAGCCTTGGATCATAGCAGGAACTATGTTACTTCTGTACCAACTAACTTCATGTTCCAATATGGAAAACGTTTCACTGCAGTTCAGGCCTGATGGAGGGATCTGCTGACACATCCAAACATACAATGTCACCGAGTCTAATTTAACATCAGAAAAACGTCTATATGGCTACAAAAGAACCTTTCTGTCCACAAAGTATTAAGCAAGAAGGATAAGACTGAAGATTTTTTCCTCAGAGAAAAATGGCAGTTCAAATAGTAACTAGGAATCAGAGTTTGTTTTCCTTTTTGACCACAGACACCATGCTACCATGAATTAGTCACTTCTATAACCCCTGCTCTACCTCTCTAAAAGGCATAACACAGGTTAACTTAGTGTAGTTTCTTTGGTCTGCAGACCTTAATGATCCTCAGGAGTAACAATAATTGGAGCTATCAAGAAACTCAACACTAATGTACTGATGATACAAAGTCAAAATAAGGACTTGCATGAACTTTCTTTACCCATTCCTTGAAACAATCTGGAACCAATTTGTTATTCCAGAAAGTTTTCTGTGCCTGTAAACACATGCCTTCTTTCAGAAAGCTCCCTTTTTAGGCAACTCTAGGATTTCATCCAGCTATCCCACTGACACCACTCCACAAAAGGTGTTTGCACTTGGAGAGATAACGGGCGAGTTCCCTCAGAGCTGCAGCCATCAAATCCCACAGTATATAAACCTCTCCCTTCCATCCCATAGCACAACCATGCAAGCCTGCTATACTTTTATTGTCGTTAAGAAAACAGATCAATTAAATAGTCCAAGGGTAGCACATTTGTTCCTCTTAAGCAATGAGAGGTGATTAACGGCTCTTTACAATCTGAAAGGACTTTTGGAGTCATAGACTTCCACACGAGAGCAGGTTCTTTGAAAACAGGCTGCTCCGACAGTATCGAGGCCGACAGAGGAACGCAATGGCTCTGATGCATTCCAAATTCACATTGCTCCCTGCTGCATCATGTATTTAGGTTCCCACATGCAGAGCCTAACAGCACTGCACACATCTTTCCAGGAGAAGAAGGAAAAAAGGAAAAAAAAAAGGCTCTCTCCTCAAGTAGCTTGGCAAACAGCTTCATTCCACAGAGTCAGTGCAAGGACTGAACTCCAGATTATTTATAAATCCTAATTTAAAAGGAATCTTTTTTTGCGCAGTACTAGGCTAATATGAATAGCCTTTTCAGAATCTTCACTGAGGAGTGCAAACTGAAAGCTGCTTTGTAGTCCCCACATTTATACTGCTTTAAAAGCATCTCTCTCCTCTAAGAAACTAGAGTGACACTATTTTCAGTTCAAGCTGTCTTCACTTGAGTTTCTCATGTGAGATTCATATTAGGTAAACAATTAAATTATCAACACTGCGTTATGTCCAAAACTGCTATCAGCTAGAATAGATGTACAGAGAATTTTCCTACAGTGAATGCAGAAAACATTTTCTGCAATGTCAAGTAAATCCTCCATGCAGATGACCTATGAATAGCATCATTTGTGAAAAGCACAAAACCAGAAAACACACTAGCACACTTTTCTGTGCCTCCATGCCCTGACACTTTTCTCATCATATGATCCCCTTTTCCCATCTGTGTAATGCCAATCACAGTATAAAAATTCAACTGTAGATAGATCCTTGGAGTCCAAATAACAGAATTTTTGCATGACTGCATTAACTTATAAGCGACAAATCTGTGATTTGTCTTCCTTTTTCCCCAACTCTGACAAATGGACATGTCATATGTTCATTAATTCCATTCCCTCCATTTAAAAATCCCATATAGATTTATCTGCTGTCTTTCTGTTTGCAATTATATCCCTCACACATTATGGACCATGGCCTTTAAATAACAAAATTCAAGCACGGGGTGGTGGTGGTGAGGGGGCGCGGAAATCACACAGAGAAAAATATTAGATAAAAGACCCTGCAGCAAGACTTGTGTTCCTCAGCTTCTCATCACCTGCTGTTTTCTTTTCCTTGCACTTGAGTAACTCCCCAGCTGAAACAGCAGTATGGATGCACACACAGAATCATACAGAATGGTTCGGGTTGGAAAGGACCTTAAAGATCATCTAGTTCCCAACCCCCTGCCCTGGGCAGGGACACCTCCCACTAGACCAAGCTGCTCAAAGCAAACCATCAGGCTTGCATCTTCACGTAATAAACGTAATGCTTCTGCTCTGTTTATTCACTCTGCCAGACCGTACATACAAACCGCACAACAACAGGATTAATTTGCCCACCTTTATCATCTTGTGCATTACAGAATCATTGAATCATGGACTCATTCAGGTGGGAAGGGATCTCAGAAAGCCTCCAGTCCAACCACCTGCTCAAAAGGTCAGACCAGCTTACTTGGGGTTTTATCCAGTTGACTCTTGAAAACCTCCAGGGATGGAGGCTCCACATCCTTTCCAAGCAACCTGTTCCACTTCCTGACTGTTCTCACAGGGAAAAAGATTTCTTCAGAGCCAGTCCATGCTGATGGTTCCCAGTCACGTCCTCCTACATCTGTGCAGAGATGTGCTCCAAGAGGACTCCCTCCAGGCTTCTCCCACAGAGCAAAGAGAGGCTGATGAGCCTGCAGTTCCCTGTATTGCACTTCTAACCTTTTCTGAAGGTTGGTACAACACTTGCCTTTCTCCAACCACTCCAGCACTCAGTCTCCATGACCGTTCAAAGATCACAGAATGCAGCCTTGTATAGACACAAACCACCTCTCAGCAGCCTTGGATGCAGCCCATTTTGTCCCATTGACTTGCATGTGTCAAGTTCTCTCAGGAAATCCGTGACTCTGTTATTGTCCCCTGATGGGACTTCTTATCCTTGAACATTTTCATTAAGCACTAAGGCCTGTGAGGCCTCATTAGTGAGGACTAAGACACAGAAGGCACAAGTACCTCAGGCTTACGTGTGCCCCTTGCCACTAATTCATAGAATCATTCAGGTTGGAAAAGACCCTTGAGATGACCGAGTCCAACCATCAACCCCACTCTACAAAGTTCTCCCCTACACCATATTCACCCACCCCACTCAGCAACAAGCCCACAATTTCCTTGTTCAGCCCTTTCCTACTAATTAAGTGAGCAGATGTGTGGTACTTTGTTGCCGGCCAGAGTTAAACCATGACACTTTCAGCAGATTTCCGAGAGTTTCAGCCTGTGAGGCAGAGAGTTCCTCAAGTTGTCTAAAGACATCATCAGATTATGATGTGTAACAAACTCCCATCATGATGTGCCCTGTACTGTCCTATCCTCTTATCATGACCCACAAGCTCTCAACTTGCCTGTCCTCTGTCCCACAACGAGTTTCATATATTCAAACTGATCCTTCGCTTAGAGGGAAACTCCCTCAGTCCTTCTCTTCCCATCTTTTCTGAAGAACCTGTACCCATTCACCACAGCACTCGTCATGCAAGCTGTCCCATCAGAGTGAAGTTATTCCAAGAGTGTTGTAGCTGTGAGACCACACAGAGTTCTAGTTCCTCTTTTCATCCTGCATAACCATTCCCGAGATCACTCATGTAACTGTCAACCTGCATCATTTGCTTCTCAGCCCTGTCCACCTCACTGTTTACAGCTCTCTTCACCAGATTTTCCAGCCTGTTGGCAGAGACGCTCTTGCCCCACTTAGTTGGGTGGATCTCATCCTTTCCCAGAGGACTTCATCTCTCAGAGGTTTCCATGATTGCAAAAGCCAAATCCCTCTCAAAGACCCCAGCTGCACATCCTGACGTTGACTCACAGGATCCATCAACTCCCCATGCGTTTCACTTTCACAGGCAAAAAAGCCACATGGAGCCACACACACTCCGCCCTTGCCCCAGAGCCTTGTGGCCATTCTCGGTATTCTCAGCGTCTCCCTGGCAGTATCATTGGTGCTCAAATGGATGAGCAGGAGGAGGTGACATTAGCCTCAGCAGACTTTCCACAGCATCCTGGGTCTAAGCACCTGGCAAGCAGCAAACCCCCTAAGAAGTTGGGTCCCTCCATTCCACACACGAGAGGTTTCTCCAACAGCTATGACCCTACTTTTTCCTTTTGTGCAGAAACGTATTTGAAGCTCAGCTGTCTCGGACACCTCCCCTGAAGGGAGGTCACCTTCCTCCTCTATTTTCCAGGGCACTGCATCCTGTTCCGTAACTGCAGCATAAACCTGCTGTAGGTGCAGAATTTCAGGGCTTTGGGAGAGCAAGGAATGAATTAAATGAAGAACTTTCCCTTAATACAGTTTTTGTTTAAACAAAAAAAACAACTTGATATTTGTGTATAAGGCGCTCAAACGATAAAAGTATTTACTCAATTAGAAGACAAAACATTTGCAGCTTCCAAGAGCATGCACAAATCTCACCCAATGCGCGATTCTGCAAGAACAGTAATAGAAGATTTCCCCATCTGAACAAGTTTTAGCAATCACTGTTTGAGTTCCAAGCTTTGTGCACCCATTTAGGAAAAGCATTCTCCCCGTCTGGCAACAAGTCATAAGCAATTGGTTTGTTACACCTCAGCAGCCCCATTACCTTCAAAATATGTGCTGGCTAACACCAGCATAATCATTTTGCCTATAATGAATTTCCATGGGTAAGAGAGACTGTAACAGGGCAAACACTCTGCTGGCAGAAACAGGCACTGAACCCCACCGCTCTGCTCCACCGTGGTCACATTAAGTACTGAAGCCGCAGCCAGAACAGCAGTGGATACCTCACATTGCCACTACCACCATTAACCATGACCAAAGCTACACAGCAACAAATGATTAAGAATATGCCATTTTATACGAGACCACAGATGTTGCAATTTTATACCCGATCTGGTCACATTACAGACCAGAATTAATTTCCAAAAATCTAGGAATTAAACTTTTAACAGAACAATACATTTATGGCCTTTAGCTCAAACAATAACCACCCCTATATCACCTCCTAATGATATTGCGGTATTCCTTATACTTTCTGACTAACCATAGTGGCCCGTGAAGAGCAGATTTCATTAGAAGTCCCTCCACCAAACTGTACAACTGTTAACGAGCTCAGCTAGACAAGCAATGCTATTTTCGCGCACTTCTTGGCTGCATGTTATCCAAGGTATAGATGACATTTTTAGTGCGAAATAATTACACGCAATTGAGGCCTTATTTATACATCTATTCTAACAATCATTTAGTAGACAACGTTAACTCAGATAGCATCACTTTAATAGTTTTATATTCTGATTATGTGGTTAAAAATTACGTAGGTCCAAGGCATCTGAAATGGTCAGAGTAAAGGAGCGGAATGGTCTAAAAGGTCAAAGATCTGGTCTGAAACTGGAGGCCATATAAAGACAATCATTGGCATGGCTTTTTGCAGCTAGAGCACATTTTTGCTTATCTGTTTGTATATCAGTTTCAACCTGTACAGGAATATCAATTACTTTCCAAGGATAGCCCTCACCTTGTTGTTTCAAAAGTGAGGAGTGATAACAGCATATGTTGATTTTCTTATCCTTCTCACAAAACCAGTCACAATTTAAAAGTAAAAACTAACCTTGCATCTCACAGAGAAAAGGACATTTATTTACCAAACTATTTTGAAGGTGTGAAATTCAGTCAAATTCAATTTAATAATAACAGGTATATTAAATAACAAAGCTTTAGAAAATATATGTAATTAGATGACAACATAGTCACTTAAGCAAGTATTTCTATTGAATCTTTGCTAGACTCCATGCTTGTCACCAAATTAAATATTGTCCCATGGTATGCATTATAAATGAGGTGATTCATTTCATGAGATTTATAACCAGTGACTGGAATTATAATCAACAATATACATTAGTGTCTTCTAATATTTACAATACTTTGGAGCCAATTTTGATCTCATGCTAGTTTCATATGACAGTAACTCCCATCTTTGTACAGACTTCTGGCTGGCATAGGTTAGAATAGAGCCTCTAATTTTATATGAAGCATTATGGGGCTCAAAGATGTTTTTAAGGTACATACTAATGTCAGGCTATTTGCATACTACAAGGCATTCTCAAAAATAGAAGAGTTCGGGGGTTGATTTTTTTTTTTATTGGCTACCATCACTAACAAATTGAAATCCTTCCACATAGCTAAAGCTGCAAGTCATTTACTTCCTCAGCCCCCAAGAAACAACAAAGGAATGAGACTATTTCTTTTTCTTTTTTAAGTTAAATGCTGCAATACATACAGCAATCCTGGCTTTCTTCTGTAAGTTTTATTTGAAAAAAAAAAAAAACCACAACGTATTCTCTTACATCTACTACTGAATCCTACAAGAAGTTTCTCCATTTCTCTCAGCAGAAGTCCCTGCCTCCAACAGCTGTAATTATTTAAAATGCATCACAGCAACCTTATCCCATAGGTACTTACAAAAGTTTTCTACCATACACATCAGGTGCATTCTCTGTTTACATGTCAAAGACACAGTAAAACTATATCTAAAGTTCCATAAAAGTAACAAGAAAGAACTCCTACAAAGTCCGCATCCCTACAGAAACTTGGGGGAAAAAATTGTCTCATGTGGAACACATTCAGACATTGGGCTGCATCTACAGTAACTGAAAAGCAGGGTTTCTCATTCATGGGAAATGCCAGACTTCAGTATGTGTGAGACTAAAATCTGGAAGTATTATCCTCTCTACAAACCAGAAATTAAAGAAAAATTCAGTCACATTGGCCAGGGAAGACTTCCTGCACTCTGCAGAGTCTCAGGGAAACAACCCCTTGTTAATTTTCCTCTTCCTCCTTAAATATCTGCTATGATATTACATATTATTCTCAGTTTTCACGATCAGCTACACAGGCTCACAATATCTACAGCTTTCAATCAGGCCCATTAGGCATACTGTCCCAGAATCACTGACCTTGGGAATACTTCCCAGGTTTGCCATTCTTCAAATTCTGCCTCTGAGACCCCTAGAACTTCAAGCTCCCTTCTACAGAGACAAGGCCAAGCCTACGTGAGAACCAATCTCATTTGGTTCCTGGCACGGGAGCAGGAAGTGTGGAAATTCTAGTTGAGCTATCCAATCTGATAGCTCTGCAAAGATTTGCCATCCCTAAAGAAGTCTGCTTAGCAGGTTTGCTGCATAGCAACAAAATCTGGAATCCTAACAAGCAAGGTGCCACAAGACTGATGATGCAAGGCTTTCAAGATCCTCAGCTTAAAAGCAGAACTAAGAGGTGGACAATTCTGACCTTAACACCACAAGACTTCATGTCAAACCTATCTCAGATCCACTGAACTGAAATCCCACTGACCTAAAAACGTTGCAAAGAAAACATTCCAGGCTTAACAAGGTGACATTCTTCTGACCACATCCAGTTTCATCTGTTTATCTCTAAACATTCATGCATACTCAGCAGCATCTTGTCTCAGCACGTCATTTTCTGCATATTGATCCTCTATGCTGAATACAAGAGAGAAGACAATAAACCTTTGCAAACAAGAAAAAGTTTCCTAAAAATTAGCTGAGCTACATAACACTCTGTTCAACTCGGTTCCAGTCAAAGCTATGAAGTATAGGACTGATTATTACACGCAGCTGGGAGACAAGGAACAACAAGAACAACATTGAAATGTTATTTGAGGATTACAATAAGTCCAATGTATGTCATGCATTAAACTAATTGATAGTGAATCCAAGATAGCCAATGAAACATGTTATTGTGGAAGCTGGAAGTGGAGGGAAGCATCCTAATCTCTGAAGAGTCCTTTGACTTGATGGGATAAAAAATAGCTTCACAAGCATGAAAAGGAAGTATAGCAGAACCATGTGTACTCCAAGAAACTTGAAACTTTTATACTATTACAGGTAGTGATATTGTCTAGGCCACTGAAATATATTTAAACCTTTAGCTAGAGAAAGACATTGGTTACATTTCGTTTCTTGTTACTATAATCGTAAATCTAGAGTATTTCCACTGAAGTCAGAGTTTCTGCTTAGCAGTGCCAAGACAGCACAAGAGTACCACTATCTTACAAAAATTCTTCAACTTTTCACAAGTTGAAAAATAAAAAAAAACCCTAATCACACAGTAGAAATTCATAATGATGTCAACATTTTATAATCAGAATATGAAGGGCAAGAATGACTCAGCCTGAAGACACAGAGGTAGAAAAAAACCCCATATTTACAATCACTATAAAGGAAGAGATCAACAAGACAGAAGAAGCCATAAGCTTCTGATAAGCCCATAAGCCAACTCAGAACATCCATTTCATACTCAGGGGCCAAGGCAAAGAAAGAATAAATATTTCTGCTTTTACAGAAGGCTTTGCAGCAAACCCATGACCAGTCTGAAACAGGATGAATATAAAACACACTGAAACTTCATACTTAAAATAAACATAGAAGCTCAGTTGATCAGAAAAACACATAAGATGTTAAGCCATAAGCCAAGTAAAACACCTTCTCCTTCAAACTAGAGATTTAGGGGGAAGGGGAAAAAGAAAATATGACTTGGTATCTAGCCATTGTAAAAAGTGAACAGCAACACAAAACGTTAAGATGTCTTGGCCTTAAAAAGAAGACTTTACAGCACAGTCACCGGCACTCAGCAAAAGGGAAAAAAAAACCCCAACCAACAACATTTGACACTGTAGGGTCATAAATAAATTGCCAAGACATCAACTAAGGTGAAGGCCTTTATGAGAAAGTCTGAACGCTATAGTCTAGTTACATCAAAACAAGGAAAATGAGTTTCCTAGAATATGGATCAATAAGTGAAGCAAAGGCTATGGAGGCACGAGCTGGAATCTTTCACGTTATTTGCAGACTTGGGCAGGGATGCCAAAGGACTTAAGGGAAAGAAAAAGGATTCAATTGTTTGCTGACCAATATGATTGGACAACTCCAACGTCTCCTTGTTTGCTTTTTTCTTGAAACCTCCCATCTCCAATTTGTATTATTTACCTTAACTCACACTGACATCTGTCAGCTGGGTTCTTGGAGAAATTTAAGCTAACTGTTATACCCTCATTCAGTAGTCGCGCTCAAAAGGACACCGCTGTTTTCCATGTTCCTCAGCTACTCCCTAAGCACAAACACAGCTCTTCACTTACCACGTTCATGTGGAGTTTCTACTGCACTGTGCTTGATTCTCCACTACAGATTTGTGGGAAGCAATGCCATAACAGAGCAATCCAGGCTCCCACTGTGATAAAGTGCCCCATCTTGCTCCCTTCAACGGAGAGCGTGTCTTTTCTATAGCATCTACAAGCAAAGATGCCCTTTATATAAAAAAATCCATAGAGGGCTGGACCATCAATGCATGCCCTAGAACCTGTATTTCTGAAGCTTCATTAATCCTCCTTTAAAGTGGAAACATAAGAGTATTTAAAGGCATCTGAAACGTGAGGAGTAGCAGATTATATAAGGTATGCAGAAGTCACAGAAATGCGGCTATTTTGCCTTGCACAGCACATAGGTTTGCACAAAAAGAACTACAGCATGAGTTAGTCTCGAAATGTATGTCTAAAACAAGCTTGCTGGTTTCAGTAACTGGCAAACTCTGTAAATAGGATTCTACTATCAGTACCTGGAATTGAAAATA
>VYZM01019363.1:33136-50948 GCA_013398915.1 Dromas ardeola
TCAAAGATTAGTAAGGGAGTCCAAGTCATGCTGTATAGCAAAATAGCATTCAGAAGCCTCCCATAAGCAAAACCATAGACAGTAAATTACTTTGACTGTACAAGAAGAGATCTTCTCTTTAAACTTCTTTTACAAAACATCTTTTTCTTCTGGCATTCCTTTCAAAATACTCTTGGACAGGTTAAGAATCCTCATCAAGTCCCAGACGCAGAGAGTTAATATAGGAGAATTTCTCTTCAGCTGTTTTAATACACCATATAAAGGCTCAAGTAACAATTTCAGCCTTTTCATGGAACATAAGTCTCTATCGGTCTCTATCTAATTCAGTGGGATGATTCTGCAAATAAGCCCATGAATGCCTACCTTCACTCACATGAATAGTTACAGTGAAGTCCTGCAACGCATTAAGGTATGTCTTTTTAAACCATGCAAGGGCAACAGACTTGCTACAGTCACCATATTTACTTGCCTTGAGTCTTCTGAATAAAAGACATACCTTTTATTCCTACATTTTTTTTTCCTACAGCATCAGGAAAGGGCTTAACACAAACAGCATTTCTTCAGCTGGTGTGCCCTCCGCTCTCCCTGCTCCAAACATTCAGGTCACTCATCTCTCAGGTATTTGTGTATTCCCAGAAAAGGAGGGTTTCTGATTTTATTAGCCCATGCACAGGGTCCAGAGTTCAGTGGGTGTAGGGCAAAACCATACATTTTTAAATGAAGGCCTAAACACTAATTCTACTCTCACTAGAGCCGAAGAAAACAAAAAAAATCTTCATCGATTTCATTGTTTTGCTGCCAGATTACACCCTTCCATTCTATTATCTGTCTCCTGTACCCAGAACCCTGCCAATAACATTTGATAGCATCTCTGCAAAGCTGTAAGAGGAGCAGAGACTTTTCTGCTGATTTTTTAGACAGACGTTTGTAATGAACACAGACAAACAGCTATCCTTGAGCTCAGCCAACTGAGTTCTCTGATATTACTGAGGTATTGTATTGCTACCACCAGAAGCAGGGCTAGGGCCTGGAAAAGAGACTTTGAGATTTCATCAGTTTCCAAAAATACTTTCAGAAACATTATCACAGCTTCATGTTATACTACCATAATCTGAATTTGGAATAACCAGGGGTAATGGCATCTACAAAATTACTATATGCTAAATATCATGCTGACACAGTGTCTCCCTGACAAGAAGAGCTTTGTAGAAATACCTAGCATAACCCAAAATCATACACATTTCAAAACCTAAGTAAACTCCAAATCAGTTATAAAAGACAGATATTTCGATGCTTATCAGCTAATATGAAACAAATATTTGCAGTACTTGGCTTTTTAAGCCTATGTACACAGATTACAGAATTAAGAGGTGGTTTATATATCAAATACTGACAAACATAAAGGAATAATTTTTAGAAACGCAATTAAATAAAGTTTAACAGCTTCAAAACTGGAAGAACCAGAGGCCCTTCCCTTAAACATTGTCTTTGTTACAATAGAAAAGATTGTGCTACATTACTAAAAAAACAAATTCAGGTTTTACAAAACAGTATTTTATGAAGATTATTACTTACCACCTTTTTCATGTAATTAAATGCTGGAATATTTAAAATGCCTGTTATTCTGCTGCTGTAGTACTGAGGACCCCCCTTTGTGCATTTGTCCAAACTCCACAGTGTTTGCACAACTACTGGTCAGATAAACCCTTAACTGAATAGAACTTCTGTTGCAGTAAAAAAAACCCCACAGAATCTATCCCAGGAAGTGATAGAAATTAAAATACAACTAATTTAAGGAGACAACAGAGAGGGGAATCACAAAGATACTTAAAACATTAGTTTGCCCTTCACTGTGTTTGGTGAACTGAGTTGCAGAGGTTTTTAATGAGGATTGATGACCAGCTGGGGTTAATGGCCCTCAGCTGCACCTCAGGCCATTAACTCCTCCCTATCAGTTATTAATCCCCAGGAAATACCCTGTACCTCTCTCTTCATTGCTTAATCATAACTAGCAAGAGATGATCAACCAGTCAAGATCCTGACATGGTGTGAATGCTCCTGTTCCTGCCTCTTCACACAGCATGTCTTATGTTGTAGAACAAACTATTTGGATATTACCACATTGAGGTCACAAAAGGATGAAGAAACACACATGAACAGACAGAAAATAAGCATTTTGTCAGGTGACTGCATTTCATATTTCTTGTTTAGAACAAACATAATATTTATAGCTAGTATATTTTGTGGAATTACATGAATCTATTTGCAATCCCACTGCTATTAGACTACTGGGGGCTCTTTTCTTTGCAGTTCTAGGGCATATAATGGGGCTAGTGTTTTTAAAACAAGAAAGTACCAAGCAGGTGTTGTAACATACAGCCTGAGAAGTAAAAGCACCACGGTCAACCTAAGACAGTGCACCCAAGAGGCACATGGAAGCACAGAATCAAAAGGCTGGAGCCCTGATGTTTTCCCCTTGGAAAGAGCAGAGCTCAAAGGAGGCACAGTCCACCCCTACTCCTGATTTTCCCCACCCAGTGAAACAGATGGTTTGGTCCAGTCTCAAGCCCATATGTTAGCAGAGAATGATCAGAGTTTGTGCATGGAGTTAATGTAACAGTAAGAATGCAATCTTTATGTTTTAATTTTGCTGCAGAGAAAGACTGTACTGGAAATTCGTTTGACTGAAGAAGGGAAGTGGCATTTGTATGATACAGCATCCTACAGACAAAAAAAATATTTAATCTTTCTCGACTATCTCCATTCCGGAATCAAAATTTCTGAGAACGTGACTATTGATCAGGACATATCTAAGTAATATACTTTAATTCATACCTTTTGAGTTCACCCGCTCTGAAAGATGACATACAAGTACACTAACAAGCCATCTGAAGATCATCTGTCTTGACTGCATCTTCAGTGAGTAACCCTACATGCTCTTGCAGTGTCATTTTATATCAGTCTCACAGAAATAGCAAAGAGGGATTACTTTTCCATTTCATTCTTTCGCTTTCCAGTATATTTGGACTGCCCATGTTGTGAGGCTTGTGGGGCACTGACATTTTCTAAATGTATCAATAAATTATGTCCTCATGTCTTTGTGAAAACTCTTAAAGGTAAAAGAAATCCTAACTTCCATCCCATGAACAATCCCATTTATTTCAATGGGAACATCAGTGTCAATAAATGCTTGAAAAATTCCAGTCTTTAGGGGACAAGCAGTACCTCAATCCACAAAGGCTACAAGACATTGATCACTATTATTCTCTTTAAAAGGAATAAGATCACATTGAGCTTCAGACCAAAATATAGATCCTTGCAGGTCTCACATTTACCAATGATCCATGGTGATATAAATTAAATCAATTACATCTTTTATTTGTATACAAACCATAAGTTAAATGAATGTTCTGTTGCCCTACTTAAATGTAATTATCTGTAAACACACACAACACTTCTTGTGCTCCTTCTTATGACAATGTCATATTTTTCTCAGTTACAGGCAGGACAAATTTTGAACATTCAGTAGAATAACCTCCATTTAGAAAGTTAGATCTGAAAATCAACATTTGCTCAATGAAAGTTCTCCCAAGAGCTGGGTGCTGTCAAAATTAGTAGAAGAATCAAGATAAAGGTTGTAAAAAGAGGTATATATTTAATTTCAGAAGGGCTTGTTTAGGTCTTTACACCACCTCAGCTGTAACAACATTTTCATCAACTTTAATAGGCTTTGGATCAGGCTTTGAGTTGGAATGGCAGTTGATGATAATAGTAGGAGTGCAGACTGATGCCAACGGGCTTTGAATTGGTCCATTATTATGAAAGCTGTTTACAAAGAATGAGTAAGTAATCCACACTGTGCTATATACACTACCTCGCTACTCAAAATAATTAGGCTAGTGTGGCTTACTGATTCACCGTTTCTACCATTTGCACAGCCACTTGATGTCTTGGTGAACATTTTCTGAAACAAATTTTAAAGTCTTTTTAAATTTGAAAATCCAAAGATTTTCATGGGGTTTACTAAAAAAAAAATAAATACGGTGGGACCTCTCTTCCTCCTACACTAGTTTCTTTTAACCTAACAGCCAAGCTAATCCTGATGAAACATCTTTACATCAACTGCTTATGTTTTACAGAATGTTTTTTCCCTAATTAATTGAATCATATACATCATAGTCACATTTATTAAGTTTTGTTAATTATTAGGTACATTCTCACACATAAGATTTTAAAGATTTGTTTAATGTCATATCTATATATAGTAGACAATTAAATCATTATATTCATTAAAGTTACTCATTTAATTCCTTTGCTTGGCAGTAGGAGATGGAACTACGAATACGTTTCAGTTCACTTCAATACTAAAAGCACACATTGCAAGCAGCTACAAATGTACATTTTTAAGGATCACTTGTGAAATATGCTGGACTTATAATGTCAGATTCTGATCACTTCTGTTCCCATAAAAGATTTACAGAACATAAGAGACTCCTACCCAGCTATTGTGCTTGCCTCTTACAATGGGGATTAAATAAGCAGTTATATCCACCCTAGCTTTTGCACTACATTTTTTGTAAAATACACACTCAACTCAACTGATCATCAGAATGGGCTTCTGCAGAGACTGATGACTCAAATTTTTTGGTTTATGTTATTTAATAGTGGTTCACAATGGCCTCTCCTGTCCTTAAAGGATATAAATATATTATGAAAACAGTGCTACTGAGTAACAACTATAATATAAACAAGTTTGGTTTTATGTCACTATAATGACCATAAGCACTCATGAGCGAATTGTTCATGCAGACATCTATCAAACATATAATAATGGTGATCACAAACCTCTGCATATGGTCTTTCAGAAACCTCTCTTGAGGGGGTTTTGGTCACCAGCATTCATAATTCACAAACCAGCCAACCTGGGAATTCAAGTTAGCTGCTGAGAGAAAGTTCTAGAAGGTAAATCGGCTTGTAGTTCATGGGAAAAGGTGGTCATAGGGGCAATTCAGCCCACTGAAGATGTTTGGACAATGGTCTGTATACTTGGGCATGGTTCCTAACTCCCAATTTCAGATGCTTTCTTATCCCATGTTCCAACTCTGTATCGGGTCGAAATCAGGCACGCATGATCGCTTCTCCCATTCTGCCCTGATTACAAGAAGGAAACCTGACCTTCTTGGCCAGAGAGACACAACAATATGCCCCAACTAGATCCCTAAGTCAGACAAATCAGTCTTCTGGCTTGGACACGTGCCACATCATATACTCAGAGGTCGGTTAGATGCAGCCTTTCTCCTTAAAAGTACAGCCTCTAGGTAACACACTCCTAAATTAGATCCCTTAGGTAAATGCTTGCAACTGGTTGGGATTAATTCAGTCTTAATAGCTACTTCGTTAATATAGTTGCTTATTAATAGCAAAGATTAAGACATATTCATCACTAATTCTCTGAAATACAAACCCTAACTTTGGTATAGTCTAACGCTTTTCTATCATTGTGCAGATGATTGTGAAAAAACAAAACAAAACACAACAGCAATATAAAGCAGCACTATAAACAAGATGTATTTTCAACTACAAAACTCGCATGCATTTTTCACACTACAAATATGGATCTATATTCAATTCTTTAGATCTCAGCTTGCATTTTGAACATAAATTTGCTTCGCCTTACTCACGGGGAGAAGGAAGAAATCTAATCAAATTCTACTGAGTGTTTTCTCTGCTATAATTTAGTGGTAAAACTGGCAGGCTGCCTAACCACGTCAAAAAGGGATACATTTGAAATGCTGTAACTATAAAATAACAAGGAAGCTTTTAGCCACATTCATGTAGTGGAGACTATGAAAATGTTTACTTGTAATGTGGTTAGCATATGAAAAGATTACTCTAACAGGAAAATACATTTTAAAGTTGTGAAATTGTCTTGCTTGATGTATAAATATTTTATGTAAATAAAGGCGGATTTGAGATTCATATAACATTTATATATTTTTAAAACTAAAAGCATGGCAACTGACTCTGCAAAACGTTTTTCAGTAATTCTCTCACTCTGCTATCTACACTAACGCCTTTATTTGTTTATATTAGCTTTTACCCTAATGAAGATGGCGCCGGTGGTTCTGTCTGGCTAAGCTGCTGACAGGACACCATCAGCCTCCATGGAAGGCATCACTGAGAGAGAGCAGGCGGTTTTTCAGCTCAGTGACTCCGATTGCAGGCTATGGTGAAAGAAAATTGATGCCAATGGCAGGAAGAAGGAAAGGTGACTTCTCCTCAAGACTGTGACTGGAGAAGTTTGAGAAAATCAGGGTGACATATAGGGATGTTGTTCTAAGTACTTTGAATGTCTGAGCTCATTTCCTCGAGTTGTTTTCTTTATGCCACTTTCGTCATTAAGTGTGTCACTGGAACATAAAAGTCATCTTATATTCCTGAAGATTTGGAGATAGCTTCTAAATTACATGCCAGAGAGGGGTAAAGGGGTCTAGACATAAATGTAAAGTCAGACATTCTTTCTCAGTCCTGATCCACCTTAATTGGAGCTTATTTTTATTATTTTTTTTATTTGGGACAATTAACAAATTATCCCCCATTCAAGAAACAAAAGCGAATGGCCTGGAAGACTAATGGCCAACTAACAATACCAAGTAATTTTCATAAAATGCAGACAGCTGCTACCAGACCCATTCCTTCTAGATATAAGGGTGGGATTACTTTGTGGAAGAACCAACTTTTTCTACAAAATTTCAAAGCATTTTCAAAAGTTGTGGCAGATAATGAATGTCCAATTCAAGACTCAAAGCAAAGACCAACAATTTTACTGCTTTTTTGGCTCAAACTCACAAATCTGTAGAGAACAATTTAAATAATCCACAAAATTACACTTATTTAATTTGGAAGCCAGGTAGCATTAAAACCCAACTGAAGAACAAAATAGTCTGTATCTGGGTGTTGGGGAATGTGGTGAGTTACTGTATCTCAAATCATAATATGGCACTAGAAATTTTTTTAATTAACTGTTGTCAAAAAAAGGAAAACATTTGTGATCCGTATAGCTGTTTGATATACTTGTGGATTTAAAAAAAGACGCATTCTAACTTAGCATCAGAGTATAAATTATTTCTCCGTTGTTAAATCTAAATAAAACTTAAAGTGATGAATACAGTGAAGTCTATACAGTCATAAATACTCTGAAGTCTATGGATTTATGTCACCAAGTTAATAAAATCAAAGGTGTTACATTCAAATCAAAATATATATTCCTGGATGGCTGCATAGCCAAGCTTACATAGTGCAAATTTGTGGCTCATTCTGCCATTGTAAATGCTTGTGAACTTTTGGGGCAGGGGAGAGGGCTGATGGGTTGATGCTAATACACACAAAGAACTGGATGATTCAAGCACTTTTACAAACCCAACTTTGGACCATTGGCTTGACCTCTCTCCTAATGCACAATCGGAAGCATTCCGCACCAGGTTCCCAATTTGTTTAAAGGCATATATGTGAGCCAGTACTGAACTCCAGTGGGATGCCTCTGACAATCAGGCAATGGCCTGCCACATATGACTCGGAAAATCTCTCTTAAGCAGCAAGAAAAGCATGGGTTCCAGCTGGGATACAGAAAGTGGATCCAGCAAATAGCATCACACAGAAAACTTCAAAATCTCTTGAAGTATTGAATCTCTAGGATAATTTTACCAAAAGGCATACTGTACACCAAATAGATGTTCATGGGGTGGAGCTTAACACATGAAGCAGCAAGAGATTAACGCCAACACTTTCATCCATTATACACAATATGAAACCGAGCAGGGGGAGGGAAACAACCACCTGAACAAATAACCCAATTCCAAAGTATAGACCTGTATCAGTCAAACCAAAGATTGTTTTGTTATTAATCAGAATAAGAGAATCAAAAATGAAGTAATTTCTTTCTTTTAAATATCAAATGCATTGAAGCAGCAGTAATTTATTTTTATGTCATTATTTCTTTTGATACTATGCAAAATACCATTTCTAAATGCTGGCTTTCTAAAAACATAACCATTAGGATAGTTGTTACATATTTAATTTCATGCTCCACTCAGCATAAAGCAGTTGAGAGACTGCCAGCCAGAGAAAATTAAGTAACCAGTTAGATAATTTCCTGCTTAATTGAAAGCAGGTAGTTTTTAAAAGTAATAATTGATTTTGTTTCTAATGAGTGTGCAGCTATTTCTTCCTTTTTCTATTCCTGTTATTAAACAAGATTGCACTAAACCTTTGTACACAGTTAATGACAGGCACAGGAGGAAAAAAACTGGAGAATACTGTTTATTTAATATTTTAGATTCCAGTTGCAGTAAAAAAAACCATAGTGGAATGGCACCTCAGTATTGGTCCTCCACTTCAAGATCATTTCCTCAAGATTTAATCCAGGTCAAAAGTTCTTACCTTCATGCTCTTCAGGGGCAAGAAATGAGCCAGCAATCTCAGCTTAGTTCAAAGGGAAGAAGCATCAATCATCTTAGCAGACAGTAACTGACTTCAGGAAAAAAAAAAAAGTGTTCTGGAACTACTCCTTTCCTTTTACTTTTAGGAATGGTCACTACAAAAGAAAGCTGTGATGCCTAAAGACAACAGCTAAAGAAATCTTTGACTGACACTGTTATATGATTTGGTAAAAAACTACTTAATTCTCCATGACTGTTGAAAAAGCACCTGTCACAAGCAGTTAATTCACTTGAAAATTATATTTAAAAACAAAAGAATAATTGTTCTATCAAAATGTTTGAACAAAATATTACATTTTCTGATCTAGAGAAAAAATTAGGATGACTGTGTCCATCTTTTTTTCTTCCACTTCTTTGAAAATTAACAAAAGGGAAAGTACATTCGACGTGTAGAAAGTAATCCTGCAAGCTTTGTATTAAAATCCAGTGTTTTGACAAGTTAATATAAGAAATAGTCAAATTCCAGTATGACTCAGTTTAGACTCCATCCTTGTAACTGTTGAGCACCTGACTGCTTCCCTTCCACAGGTGCAGATATATAAGCAACAATTCCCTGGAGTGATACAAAACAACTTAGAGTCTAACATCAGTAACAGATCTGTATACAAATCAGAAGCTACAGCATCATATATACATATACACGTAGTAGATTTATAACCACCGCAAAATGCTGAGATGATTCTTCCAATGCAAAATCATTGCCGATTTCAGGCTGGTAGATACTGCCCATATTGCTATTACTGATTATTGCGCTGAGACAATTAAGACCTGCACTGGGTAGAGCAAGCAAGAGCTCGGCAGCCTGTCAGGAGCTTGATCCATGTATTACTGAAAGTATTACGTTCGGTTCTAAGTATTTAAATCTGGTATTTATTATACAAATCCTTCTTCTGAATTTACAGTCTTACATGCAAAGACCTAAAGAAAACTGCTCTATCCTCACAGAACATAATAAAGAGGTATGTAAGGGTATCATAAGATTTGGGGTTATCTTCTTGAGTTTGTGCTAAGAAACTGCAGTCACTGGCATTTGCTAGTGTGACAACTGACAAGTGTTTTTTTGGTTTATTCACACTGACAAATTTCTAAAGCAGTTAATAATCTTAACAGCAACGCTGGAACTTTTTTCTGAAAATCACAGTTGCTAACCATAATGAATTCTCCTTTTATTTAAAGGTCATCAATACAGTACTTAGAGTTCGTCTATTCATACACACATGACACTAAATCATGCCTGTATTCTTGATAACACTCCCTCCTTTTTCTCATGTGAGTATATACGTACAAATAGAGCGTAAACTTATTTACATGTAGACTTCTATATATGCACCTCAATCTGTAATATTGTGGCCTAGAATGGTTGGGGGGGGAGGTTAATGAGTTCAAAATGGGTATTTTATTCAAAGAAGAAAAAAATATGAATAAGCCACGCAGTTTGTCCCAAGCAAGTGCCTGAAGAACACCGTGTCACCATGTACTGCTTTTGTAACATAATGGTCACAGGGGTAAAACAGCTCTAAAACTTCCAGAGTTTCTCTACTTTGGATCAGGAGTGCTTCTCGTATCTCACCACTTCTGAAGCTAAATGCTGTTTTTCCTATCAGTTCATGTTTTCATTTCTCAGAGTAAAAGAAATTAAACCCAACACACAGAAATCGTGCAAATCCTGATATGAAGTAGTATGTCTCATGCAATAAAGCCACACATTTCACGTTTACTGGTACAGTCGGTTTCAGTTCATCAACAGGATTAGGGCTGATTTACAGTCTCCCCTTCCAATATCTATAGCATTTCATAATCCTCCTTTTGTCTCCTTAGAGATCAAAGAAAATGACCATTAAAACTGCAAATTGTTAGGCTGTCCATCACAAACCTTAGGCCAGGGTCATTGACAGATCAAACTTGTACAAACAGAAGTTGGGAGAAAGGAAGACAGAAAAAGAGGAAGAAGTAGAAATCAGACGTGGATATGTGAAAAACTGAAGGTAGGAGAGGGGGACGTGCTTTACTTCATGATATTGAAATGAATACTTTAGGAATGGTCACTCAGTAAAAAGCTGAAGGACAGTGGAAAAACTTCACTTCCCCCTTCAGGGGAAACTAGAGACAAATAGCATAAAGTGGTGTCCTTCAGCAGTGTACTCATGCATGTGCAGACACACACTAATTCCAACCTCTATCTTCTTTGCAGTTTCAGACTGCAGTTAATTCGCTCCTAAGACAACTGGGTTACAAGAGCAAGAGTGTCTAGACAAAAGCATAGTTCTAAGCTTGTCTTATCCAAACGACCTCAACCAGAATTTTACCATCAACTGAAGAATTCTGTCAAGTTCTTAGGAAGTACAAAGTCATAGCAGCAAAGAACGATGTCTCCTTTATCAAGTAAGATATTTCAAGAGGGGAGCCTGGCCAACAGAAAGTCTTTAACAGATCAAGATTAATTACAACTCCTAGGAAAGAGAATAATCCTCTGTTCTTGCACCAGCCTTAAGAACTAACTAGCTTGGAGAAGCCTGCACAAAAGCTAGAGTAAAAGTTGAGATGCCTCTTGGTACACACCATGCTTAGTCTTATCTTTTTCTGAGAGTTCACAGTTCTGATCAGGTGACCCTCTGTATTGTCAGTCAACCTGGAATCACAGCTGCCATATGCGAAAGGAAGACAGAGAAGGATAATACTGATGATCTTCTATAGAAATTGTGGCCAAATCAAACAAACTTCTTTAAAATGTTACATACAGTTTTTAGTCTAATAGCTAGAAAAATAAAAGTTACCAATTAAACTTAACAGTTAAAAACTTCATAAAAATCCAGAGCAAGTTCCAAAAGAAGGCCCTGATCTCACCAGTTGACTTGTGCGCAAGGTCATATTTAAGGATAAATCAATTTAAAATTAAGCACTACGGGTAGGCCTACTTTCTCAATGGCTATTAATCTCAAACCATCTTCCCTAACCACCTTTATGAATGTGTCCCCCACAGGAAAAGAGAAATGGCGGGGAGGAGGAGTGCAGGGAGGAGAGTGCGTTAGAGAAGACATGAAATCCATCACACCATTTACCATACAGTAAGGTAACCAGCTACATGGTCTTCACTTTAGTATTTTAAATCTGCACTGGAAATGGTGGTTCCTAAGAAAAAATAATGCAACATGGGTTGGCCAAACAACAACAAAAAAAGTCTGTATATATGTTATTCGATCCCTGAGGGCTTAAATGAAAGTATCTTTTTTCCCTGAAGGGAGAACAGAAATGTTTATAAAAACACAAACAAAAAACCCCTACTGAATAAAATATAGCTGTACTGTGAAAAATTTATCTATTCTCCTTCTTGTCTCAAATAGCACCACTGCTAATGATATCAGCATTTAAGGGCCCCATTGGCAGAAGCAGCCATGACTCTTTTAAGACAGGACCATAGTTACTGGCTGGGCTCTGCTGCAGAGGCTACACTTCCTTATGGTCGCACAGGATGCCCTTCAGGGTAACCAAGTAAGCCTCTGCCCCAGTGTTATATGGAGCTGCTCCTTATCAGCTGGCTTCACCAACAACTCAATAGTTTTCTCTTAGGTGAAATGAAATTTTGGCAATCTATCATATGGATCGGTGCTCAGAGTCTGTGCCCCTGGGTACTCTTGGGCAGAGTCAGGCAGGTGCCTGGGGAGCAGCTTCCCTGGCTTTTGTCTGCCCCTACTTTACGTACAACACTTTCTCTTGACTTGTGCTGCAATGCAATGTTTGAGGGTACCATGTGCCGTGGTAGACCAGAGGAAGAGGAAATGGATCTTGCAGGACTGAGTTTCTAACTCAGAATGAAGCCTTGACCTGAACGGTGTCATCCTTCCTCCGGATCTGACTGTTTGGCCAGGTTACAGGGAACAATCTCCTCTCTCCTCAACCTTGGCCAGTACTTTCATATTGCCATTGACCCCTATCTCAGCCACCAATGTAAGAACTTCCAGACAGCAGTGCTCCAGTTGTTGACAGTCCTGGACAGGAATCCATCACCAGAGGGAACCTCCAGCTGGTATTGTTCCGATTGTGAACATCCTGGATGGGATTCTGTTGCTGGGGGAACATCCAGCTGGTTGTGCTCCAGAGGCGAAGGTCCCAGACAGATATACGTGTCCATGGTATGGTAACTGGATAGGAAGAATGTCAAGAATGCTGGAACATCCAAAGACTCAGCAGAAGAAAGCGGCTTGGTTCTCCCTCTGAAGAGCCCTATTAACGTTGGTAGCCATTTTCCATAATTTGCGAGCCACATGGACTATTACTAGCTTTGACTATATATAAACTATATCTGCAGGGTTGTTCATGACCTGGGTAAAAGGAGGCCTTTGTAAACCCTGTAGGAAGGACAGTAGGTAGGACATGAAAAAGGAACTCCACAGCCACGATGTGTCAGCTCAACCCACTGACATTAACAGATCAGCTTTAGTTAGGTGGACAGGCCACCCTACCTAAAAGGAACATGAAAATTATGTGTGTTTAATAAACAGACTGGAATTTCAAGGTTGGACTACTTAGTTTCCTGTTGCTGTTCATTCCAGGAAAATGTACATTATTTAGTAATGGGACTTTCCCACAAATTAATTCATTTTAATTACATTATTAGTAATCAAATTGGGGGGTTAGATATTTTATGTATATATACATGCATATAACACGTAAAAAACATTTTTTCACACCATTATCACAGTTCATAAAGTTAATATGAACCCTCTCATGACCAAGCCCAGGCGTTGGGTAACTCTAGGGATGCAATGACACATAATAAAAATGTGCTATTTTTTGTTTCTTATCCCAGTTTAAAGCCTGGAATACAACTCTCAGCCCTAAGCCTCCTTTAATCTCCTTCTCACTCACAATCAACAATAGAGAGAGATGTAAAATCCTGCCCTTTTCATAGATTCTCTCGAGCACTACCTTCTCTCTAAGACCACCCCACAAAACAGTGTTAACGTAGACTATGTGGAGCCAAACACAAGAATTCTGTGCTTGGTGCCCTACGTACAACCATCCCAAATTAATAACTACATATCTGACAAGGAAATTTCTTTTGCATCCTGAAAAATCCGAAGAAAATATATTTTGAGTAACCCATGGTAGGAGACTCTGAACTGGCACTATTATGTCTTCCATGAAAAAGGCAAGTCCCACGCTACCCTATAGGTGACATGGGTCTCAGAGAGAGACTGAAATAGTCAGTTGGTCAGTAGGCCTGCCACTGGGAAGCACAGCCATGTCCTCAACTCATGCATCTTGCAGAGCGAGTTATGTTTTCTCTGTGAGCACTCCACTGGAGTGTCTTCCTCCATACTATAGCTTCTAGCATAGGCTGCCTGAAAATACATCCTTTAGCCCTCTACCTTCTTGAATGGGCATAGAGGGCTTGTGTCAATCTAACCCCACAAAACAGGTAAGAACTTTTGACTTACTGGTACCCAGCATCCCTTGGCCTTTAAGCAAAAATGAAGAGGAAAAACTGGTTCAGAATAAGACAGCATGTTTGAATATATTCCAGTTATCAGAAGCATGAGCCATGAAGCATGAAGCCCAGTAATGCAAAAAAACTCCAAGGATGAAAAGAAATTTCTGAGTCTAACTTAGCTGTCACCGATGTACCCAGGTAAGCATTTTGCACTACTGACGAAGAAAGCGTATCAAAGACTGTTTACAAATCAATAAACAGTTTCTAGCACATGAAAAGCTTTCAATATAATGATTTATTTTATTTTTACACTAAGGGATTCTTTCCTTCTTGGATATAGCACGTTCTATAGAGGCAACTGAAGTCTATGCTTCCCCTATTTCTTTATCAAGATGCTGCTATCATCACAATATACAGCTAGTCCTGTTTTGGAAAATGGGAACTGTTTGTTTGTATTTCAAATGGATGAGAAAAGCATAAAAAGCTTTGAACATGTCTCATAGGCATGTTGGCCCACAGTACTTCACCAAAAGAAGTCCTCCAAGTTCAAAACTGACTGCCAAGGCTGCATACATGACATTTGCTATTTCAGTTCCTACGGGAGGGTCCAGATAAGATCCTTATGGGTAAGGAATAACGCTACACAATCTCTAGCCAAAGATTTTGAGAATTTACTTTTTGGAAGTACTGACAATGGCCCTGATCCAGTAAAGCTCTAAAGAACATAATTTAAACACTTTGCTAGATCAGAACTGTAGCATGCAATGGAAGAGAACACAAATATCTGAGTATTACAAACACTGAAAGGGGGAACACGCAAGCACAGTTAAAGTTTAGTACTACAGTCAGTTTTTCCTATAGTAAATCCCATTTTCCCATGGATCTGCTCCCTTACACATAAGAAAAATTAACGGCAAAGTGTCAGAGTATGGACCTTGTCTTAAACACAATCCCCTTGTGCTACAGAGTCTCTCTCTGTAAACTTTCCTCTTAACACTTCTAGTGACATTTTCTGCTCAATCCCATTTTAGCTTGTGCATCTACACATACACCACCAGATAAAGTCAATCTGCAGATACACCACAGGTGATGAGTTGCAGATCAAGAATGCTGAAGCAACAGAAGCACCAGCGTGAGCTCCACGCAGAGCCAATTCAGCTCTGATTGAGTTCATTAGCTCCGGCTGCATCCCAGACCACTGCAGATTCACAGCCATACATGTACTTTCATGCAGCATGGAATACGAATGCGTCTCGTAGAGCTTGCCCAGTTTATCCCTATGCTGTGCTCCCCAGGAGAGGTAGGCAGCAAAGTCCAGATGGATTTGAGAGGCTCTGGGATGGGGTTGGTGCTATTAGCGCCAGATTGAAGTCAGTCTGAGCCCTTGGTTGGGCACGGCACAAATCCAGCCTGGACCCAGGGCTGTAGCTGTGCTCATCTCTGTGCACCGTGGAGCACAGCACGCAGGCTGTGGGTGGTGCTGCTGGATTCAGGCTGAATCGGTACCTCCAGCTCAGCACCAACCACGCTAAGGTGCTGAAGCACGTTCAGAGAAGAGTAACGAAGCTGGTGAAAGGTCTAGAGCACAAGTCTCAAGAGGAGCAGCTGAGGGTTGTTTAGCCTGGAGAAAAGGAGGCTGAGGGGAGACCTTATCGCTCTCTACAACTACCCGAAAGGAGGCTGTAGCAAGGTGGGGATCAGACTCTCTCTTCTCCCAGGTAACAGGTGACAGGACAAGAGGAAATGGCCTCAAGTTGTGTCAGGGGAGCTTTAGATGGGATATTAGGAAAAATTTCTTCACTGAAAGGGCTATCAAGCATTGGAACAGGCTGCCCAGGGAAGTGGTTGAGTTGCCATCCCTGGAGGTATTTAAAAGACATCTAAAACGATTCTATGATTCTATGCAGGGTCAGGCCTCTGTGGACACTGGCTGTGCTGGGTTCCTCAGGAACACAGTGTGCACACACCAAACAGGCACAGATCTGGTTCAGCAGGACTTAACGCTTCACTTCGGTTCTATAGGGTAAGAAAGTAGCTGGACTGCATCCAGGCTCATACTCGGTGCTAGATGTTCCGGACTCACACCAGCTCTTGATGAACTAATCAGACACCGTTGCAACATACTCTTTAGCTCACATCAGAGTTTCCACAGGGCTCCCCTCCCCAGCATCACTTACACTACTTTGCTGGGCCTCCTTCGTACAAGATCCAGTTCTCCCAGCTCTCCTGAGTCGAGGTGCAGCTCCCTAAGAAAACATGTTATAGACAGGTAAGATGTGAAGACATAAAAGACTGAGCCTGAGACATAAAAGCATTACAATACCAATGCAAAAGAAAGTCCCAAATTAGCAAAAGTTACTCTAAGTATATCAGAATGGATATGCTGTGATTGCATTATACAGAGACCATCTTTATATCAAGATGTCAGCGTACCAGCCTGGTCCTTTCACATCTAAAGCATTTGGTTACAACGAGTTATAATTTGTTATAACAATGTTAATAAATTAAAAGCACAAAGGGGCAATTACAATCACATTAAAACATTCTGTAATTCTGGAAAATTAATGTTTCACTAAGTCTTCATTTTTACGGATAAATTGAGTCAGAACTGTGCTGTTTCTACACTGTGCTAACTAGCATCAGTGTTAAGCTTTTTGGAACCATATGGAAAGCTATCAATTTTTTTCTTAAGTAGGATTCTCATCACTTTGTTTAATATCACTACAAATTACACAGGCTAATATTTACAGATGGTTTCGTGTAGGAACTGTGAATCAACAAACTGCAAGGCAATAGGTAGTAACTATTCATTCCCAAAGGCAGCGCTGGGAGCAACCTGCCAGAGGGCTGTAGAGAAAACCAGGAAGCTCTCTCGCTTCCCATTCCTCATTTGACTCAGTGCCCCTTTGGGAAGTCACACGGGGCCAAACTGCGGCAGCACCACACTGAAGCATGAGAAGTTTCTGAATCACATACCAAAAAAAAAAAAATAAAATTCACAGGATTGGCTTCAAAAGTCACACGATCATTTAATGTTATACTGTAGGTTAATTTTATTTGCCTCCTGGTGCTTCCAGTTTCGGTTAACTCAGACTTCAAAAGTTTTCATTATGGACACTAAATATAGAAACATATCTATTTGATCAATAAAAAGGGATATTCACAAAGTTTGACATCAGCCTTAGGTCTTTCACAGAGACATTGAGCATTGTAAGTCTCTCAGATGAGTTTTTGAAAGCTTAAAAGCTGTAGGCTTTCTAACATTCAGTATCAGATTTTCATGTTCTTGACCACACTACTGGTGAAAAAATGGTTCACGCTTGGACAGCTAAAGAGAAAAATAGTCTTCAAGAGTACTCGGCCCACAGCAATCTGGTACCCCGTTTCCATGCAATCCTTCTCCCACTGTCTCCAAAAGCGTTATCACAGAGAAGACGCACCAGGTGCTTCTCTGGTGCAGAGAAGAGCACCAGAAGGACCAGAGTTAGAATGGACTCTAGTGGGAGAATGGTCCAGTGGGAGGTGTCCCTGCCCATGGCAGGGGGTTGGAAGTAGATGATCTTTAAGGTCCCTTCCAACCCGAACCATTCTGTAATTCCACATGGGAGAGATTAAAGGAAGATACTTTCTCCAGCACACACACACACACACACACACACACAAAAGAAAACGAGCAACTCGGTAGAATATGGTAGAGATCAGCAAAATCAGCAATAGTGTCAAAAAGGTGAACATGGAAGTTACTCACTCTCTTATAGCACGAGAATTAGGAGGTGCCAGTTATAATTATCAGCTGACAGATTTTTCAAGCAACTGAACTGAATTTTCCGTCCACGTAACACCCAACGGAACCGTGGAACTCCCTGCCACAGACACCACGACA
>VYZM01019363.1:51949-62230 GCA_013398915.1 Dromas ardeola
TTTTCAGCAGCGAGATTCCCACACCGCAGAATACCCGATTATAGTTATAATTTAGCCGGTTGCCGTAAAATATCCTCCTCAAGAAGCATGCAATGAGCGGTCTGCTTCATTGCGATGTAGTACACACCGAAATTTTCAATGAAATTGAAATTCTTCGTTACTTCCTTACTGCAGTTCTTCATGAGCGGCTGCGGTCCTCACCGAGGGACTTAGGCTCAGAATGGGAAAATCAGATTGTTCCTTAATGTAGGTCGTCATTTACGTGCTGTTATTTACATGGATCCGCTCTTTACATTAGTTTCAGTGGGTTCAGGGCAAAGACCACTCGGCAAAAGCCAGCATAGCTGCTTTGTGACCCATCAGGAGACGCAGGTTGGGTTTAAACATAAATTTCTCCCAGTAAAAGCATTAAATTGTTGCAGAGCGCAGGGTTTTTAGCAGTGAATGAACTGCCCCCCCCCATCCGTCACTTAGAAATTACAGCTCCTCTGTATTTTATCACCATCGCACAGCACCTCTAGCTGTGGGCCTCAGAGCCTGCATGCATGGGAGCCCTTCCAGGCTGAGGAGGAGGAGGAGACGTGACAGTAGGTTCCTCGATCAGTAAAAACTTAGAGCAACTTAAATTAATTACATGGTTTTGGGTTTTACTTCACTTGGCATTATGCAGAGTAGCTGTTTGTGGCCAGGCAGGTGGGACGCTCACGATGGTTTTCGTTGCAATTCTGCTTATTTTAATGCTCCTGTCAATAAATTGGTTTGGTGCGTAAGTTCTCAGGGAAGAAAAAGAAGTTGAGCCCAAACCTTCAGGAATAATTACAACCCCTTGCAGTCACACAGAAGCCTTCACAGGCAGCAGGAACGGTTGCTGAAATGTCACCCGTCGGCTCGCAGACCCTTTGAGCCGAACCCTGTCGCAGCAAAGGCTCGGCCACCCGAAGGAGCAAGAGCAGCGGCGTGAGAGGAGGTGCCTGGGGAGCAGCAGCCCCTCAACGCAGGGCTGGGGTGGGCGAAGGGCCCTGCGAGGACGGGGTGCAGGTTGCCCAGGGCCAGCCACCGACCGGGGGTCTGGGGAGGAGGGAGGACGGGGAGGGGACCCGTGCGTCCCAGCCCTAACGCTGAGGATGGATTTTTAAATCAATCCAAGCGGTGCAGATTCTGTCTGCGGGCGAGGTGAAAGCTAAACCCCCTGCAAAAGTCTGCCTGCAAAGGGACCTTGCAGTCGGCGTAACGCATTAGGAGCGATGGCATCATTCATGGGTGTACAGCTATGCATTAGGACAGGCATGCGTGTATCAGTGCAAACACTGATTTATCTGAGGTCAGACAGGACACACGCATGTTGCAGGATCAAACGCTCATCTTTCTCTCGTTTGCAGGACACTCTGGAAATTGGAAGGTGGCAAGTAAGCTGAGTTTATGTAAATATGATTTTAGTGTGAGGGTCGAGTTAAATCTTTCTGATTTTAACTGCTCGAGATGATGTTTAAATCTAAGTGACCTGTAACCTTTAAAATCTTATTGGGATTTTAACACCGCATGCTTTTGACGGCTGCTTAAGGGAAATTAATCTGAGAACAATCATTGACAGTCAGCCGTCTCCATTAGGTATATTTGTAGTAAACGAAATAAATTCCAGCTGGTGGGGGAAGGGAGAGAGCGTCCTGAGAAACTCCTCCTCCGCTCCCATTGAACATCACCTGCGCTGGACTTCATACAGCAGTTTAATCCTATTCTCTCCCTCAAAGGTTTCAAGCCTCTGCAAGATCCTGACTGCTAGGGAACAAAGACTGGTATGTGGTTCCCTCAAAGGTCAGTCATTAACCTGCCCCAACAACAGTTTTAGGAAGATCAAGGCAATGAAGAAAAACTTAAGAAAAAGCACTTTCACTTTGGAATGAATTGTTCAAAATGCCCTTATACATTCAGTTTTATTCCCTTTCAGCTCCGCACTTTTTAGTTCCTGCACGTATTTATTTCTCATCAGGAATAATGGCAAGATTTGCGCTCCCAGAGATTTGACCTTAAGTTTATTCTAGCCACAACACTATAGACCATTTCATCAATTATGAATGTACTCATGTGTATAGAGGAACTGGTAAGCCAGCTCAGTAATGCTACCTTGTTCTGGAGACTTACCCTTATAAATAAATTAGGGGAATATCTTTATGAAATACTAGAAAGAAATAGAAGATGAAAGAAGGAGAGAGAAAGGAAAGGAAAGGAAAGGAAAGGAAAGGAAAGGAAAGGAAAGGAAAGGAAAGGAAAGGAAAGGAAAGGAAAGGAAAGGAAAGGAAAGGAAAGGAAAGGGAAAGGAAGAAAGAAGGATATAGAAGAAAGACAGAAAGACAGAAAAGCTAGAAAGCCACATTTTTCTAAAGATAAAATGACAGAGGCTAATATCAAAAGTGGTTTCTCTGTGATTTGTATTTTCTGTGCCTGTGTGTCTGTATGTGAGACAATATACTGGACTTGCAGTAGCCAGACTATCAATAAGACATTTATTTCCATAAGTTATTGATGACCCTTTAGCTCACAAGTGACAGGCCAAAGTAGAGCCACGAGCAACTTCTGAAAGGTCATCAATAACAACTGAAAATAAATGTTTTATCCAGTGCCTGCCCATTGTGTGTCCTGTTTATGCAATGCCAGTTTAAGTTTCATCTAGCATAGTTTTTAATGGGCTGTAACTACTCTAGTTCCTGTCTGAAGCGACCAGGTCTTCCAGCAACGGAGGAAGGAGGGGAAACACACACATAGAGATATCTCCACTTGCTTGCTCACACGCTTCACGGAGTACCTTTTGTCAGATGCAGAGGTAAAAGCATGCATCTCTCAGCACATCAGGATGAAACAGTACCCTGAAGAGTGAAAGGAGAGACTGCCACCTTACTAAAACATTAAATGCCGTGGAGAATCCTGATGCTGCAAGTGTAAGATGGTTCAGAAGAAAGAAGATACAGAGAGGAAAGGGAATAAAAAAGGAGAAGCTCAGATGCAAGGTTGTAACTAAATCATACCTCATGCTAAGATTACAAATACATAATATTCTATTGATGTGTTTCTAATAATTCATACCATGCTGCAAGGAAGATTGATGCATTGTGTGTGTGTTAAGATGTTCCTGGAGGCAAAAGAAAGCTCTTTATGTCTATAAAGAGCCTTTTACTCCCAGTGGAAAAAGACTGCAATGGACACTGGATACAACCCAGTGGGGACCAAAAATTTACTTTGAATAACCATCACCAGTAAACTCAATGTCTTTTAATTAAACTTTTGTATTTAAAATTTCAAATTTTCTTGCCCTGTTTCATTTATGTTTTCATCTTTTCAAAAATACTGGTTTGAGAATCAGTTCTCAGGAGCTCAAACTATTTCAAGAGGTTGGTCTGAAATAAGCTAAGATGACTTTGCATCCAGTTGTGAAACTTCTGCTCACTTGAGCAGTCCTTATGCCCACATCCTTACGCAGGCAAATAAGCTCATTAACTTCAAGACAAACTTTCTATATAAGCAAGGATTTGTGCTGCTTTTCAAGTCAATTTCTCCATTGAGGTAAATTAAGAGATTTGCTTGAGTAAAATTTATCAGTGCTTTAAAGTGCTGAAAGAGCATGTTAGTGGAGTAAAAATTACCAAAATAACTGTCATTAACACTTCAAGGTAAGTATGTGGAAACATACTGGTACTGAAGACAACTTGAAATAGTTACTTAGCATAAGCTGTGTGATTATCCAAAATATTCTTATATATGCACATCATTTAACTTTAAGAAAACAAAGTCTAAACGGTAAGAAAATTTGCATGTTGAAGCATTTTTAGCAGCAATTCTGAATATGTCTTTAAAATACTTTTGCATAGTTTGCCCCCTGCACAAGAAGCAAAAACATGAAGAATTGCTATACAATTACTCTAAAATGGAAAATAACATTCATTCCCATTTCTTATAAGGGAAAATTAGTAAGTCACAGAATATACTTAGCTGTGAAGAATTGCAGTTCATGGATCATTGTCCAATATTCTCCTTACATCCATCTTTCTTTTTTCTGCATCTCCAGCCATTTGCACTCTGCAATGTGTATCTTAATTTAAATTCACTGTGCTACACAGTGGTTTTCAGTAGACAATCCTGTTGTCCCAATAAATATGTAAGGTCATTTTAGTACATACTATTGCTGGAATTAAAACCTGTGAGTGTGACCCTCTCTGCCTAAAGGAGACATTACTTGTCTTCGATTTTTTTTCTTGCTCTCTAAACGTGACATCCTGCAAGAGGTGTTTTCTGTCAAAAAAAGCTGAGGGCTCTTTTTTTCTCAAGTGATAACTTTCTCAGAAGGCATGCAGACTGTAAAGAATGATGACAGAAAGCATCTTACCACAAATTAATACAAAACTCATCTTTTTAGCAGGCTGCTTTTTCAAACACGCTCGAGTACTTAAGCAAATTAAAACGGCGCTATGATCCTCTGAATAATCTCCTACTATTCTACTATTTCTTCTGCAGGAGGGAAGGGAAGAAAGAGGAAGAGCCTTTTGTTTCCGTTACTAAGGGGTTGGTAGAGCCTCACATGTTATGGCAACAGGAACTCTATAGCAGGTAAATAAATAGATAATAATAGGGTTACACAGAATTCGGCACGCATTGGAAGTGCACGGCATGGTCCATAAACAACTGTGGTCAGGGGATTTGGAGATACATTGAAAAGCTTCTCCCTCAACACACACAACCACCAGACTTGAATTTCTAGTTCTTTCTAACCTCTGTTCCCGGCGATGACACCAACGTGACGTGAACTCAATCAACAAACAGCATTTTCTGTAGCGCTTTAAATACTGGTCAGGCGGTCACCAGCACGAAGCAAAATGCAGAATTGTAAATTAATATTTGGCAAGCAGGTGATACCCGAAAGTGACACTGATCCCTAAAAGTACTTTGAGAACCAAGTGACCGCAGTCACAGAAAACATCGGTGCATTTCCATCATCGCAGAGGAAGCGAAGGTCTCTCTGCCTACCTTGAATGTCCCTCTGCTGTGGGAAAGGCTGTCTTCAGAGTCAGGGAGAGAGAGGTGATTTCTTCTTTTAATTAAAAAAAAAAAAATAATAAAAAAAAAAAAAACAAAGACCTTGAAGAATTCCTTAAAACAGTCCTGGAGAAAAAAAACAAACGCGTTAATATTAGCTTTCAACATGTAAAATGTCGGTTTAGTGCAAAGTATTGCTATTGTTTCTGCCCATTTTTGGATTTTTTGTGGCATGAACTTAGACTGCTTTTGCTGATAAAGCTCTTCAGGTCCCCTGAAAATAAATACCAGTATCATTGCTGTAATGGTAACATATGCAGATGAGCATATACACATCCAGATACTTATTTAATTTAGGTCGATTTGCTCATTGTCCCTGTAGGCTGTATTATTTGCGTGATTATAGAGCTCTCAATGCAAATTCATAACAGACATGAAAATAATATGAGGCGGTATCATACCATCAGTTTTCGGGCAGATTAGCTGAGGATTTCTCTCTGCAAACAAAGGGCATGACATTGCACATAAATCTGATCTAAATCTACACAAAATAAAATTAAAGTTAAAGTTAAGACTCCAAATTTAATCTGTTACTATGTTAACTCAGTTTAATGTAGTGTTCCTCAGGAAGCTGCTCCAAATAGTCCTAAATTATTTTCCCCTTCCCCAGAATAAGCATCTTGATTGCTTCTATTCGGACCACACCGCAGAAGGTTGTCAACATGAGTTATCTTTCTTGCCACAGGCTTGCTTCAGTCAACGCAGAAATCTGACATTACCCAACAAACCCAGTGTTTCTGGTCACCTGAGCAAAGCAACCTTCTTAAATGGCATTAGCCTTCAGCCGACATACAACCACCAGCAAAATGCCAGGGTGTCTGTCAGTGACATACCAATGTTGTCTGCTGCCACAGCCTCTCGAAGGGACAAATTTCTACAGCACAGCCGTGCTGGAAGCAGCACAGCAAAAAAAAGCCCTTGTAGATACTAACCCCATTACAGTATTTTTTTTTTTCATTCTCTCCACTAATTGAGGTAAAATATTTCTTTATGCGTTTTATTTCCATGTTTGTGTAAAAAAGAGCTTACATAAGCATCAAGCATGGAGGTTTCTTTTAAATCTGTTCTTCCATCTCTCCAAAATGTTTGTTGTCACGTGATTTTTTGTAGCAAACGAAGCTGAAGGACCGCATAAAGAGGTGGGTAGGAGTATGCTCCTGTCATTAAAAGGATGCTCTAAACAGGACAACTATGTGAACATGCCAAAAAAAAAAGAAATATCTCTTTTGTCGGTGAAGAGCTGTTGTGAGGACATTTTCCTTTTTATTTTATATTAAACTTCATGCACAGGGGGCAATGGGGAGGTGAAGGTCTTGAGAATCTCTTAGGTTTTCTCATGAAACAGAAAATTCTGTTATGACCACAGAGAGCGGTCACAACCAGAATAAGAACCAGAGAATGAGGAAAAAACCCACCACATTTAAGTGAAGCCTGTGAGTTGTCTTCAGATTTCGGATTTGAGGAAAATAGGGAGAGCAGTACTAAAGATGACTTGTGCTATTTGGGGAAAAAGTTTGCGTTAAAAAGGGTTTGGAAGAGCTCTGATGATGAACTATCCCTGGTGAGGAGTGGTACCAGAAGACCGATGGATTTCGGTCTGTTGGTAGTCTGCAGAGTGAGGTGACTTCTCTGTGCTCCTTGGACACCCGATGGATTTTCCCTGAGGACCCGTGGGGTGTCACCGCAAGAAAGCCTGCAGTCTCACCTCCAGCCTGGTGTCCAAGGGGATGTAGGCCTGTAGGAATAATAATCCAGTTAAAGATTTGCATTCTTTCCTCCACCTCACTCCCTCACCCAATTTTTCATTTTATATCACTATCCCCTGTTGCCAAGAGTAGTTTATCTATGGTGTTTGATAAGGGAGCACTAAACACATTATAGTGCTATTTTAAATGACATCACAACTAACTAGATATTTTAATTGAAGGTAAATAACCAACATTATTGCCATTTGAATGATAGCAATAGTGGAGAGTAATGGCCCCATTGAGGAATCAATTGCTATTTCCCTCATAAACCATAAACCATTCAGAGATTTATAATGCTTTTTTAATGATCAGCCCTTCTAGGCGTTGAGCAGCTCCTCGGAGATCCTGAGTCTTCTGGCTGCCTGCTGAAGTCAACAGGAATGGGGGGCAAGGGGGTCTCAGTATCACATATCTTTGTGCCCACCAGGATGAAACCTGTCACAGCCGTGAGCAGCCTCGAGCGAAGGAAAGCTTGGGATTTTACAACACTGCTCTGATACGGTGTGCCCCAAGCCCCAAAACAGGGACACTTGACTCCACCACTGTTTCATAACCTGCTTAAGGATAAAAATGCATTGTGCATTTGTGTGCATTTCATGCCCTCTTAAGGTAGGTATAGCAAGTAACCTTGTGTAAGAAACCACGTGGATTGCTTGCTCCCCCCTGCATACCTAAATGTGTTCCCTTCAAATTCTATCTGTCCTGAGACTATTTTAACTAATGCGGTACTATCCAATGCACCAGTTGGTTCAGTGGCAGCGTATCATGCACAAACATCTGTGGATCCAGAGTGCTGTCAGAGGAAATGTCCTGTGTTCTGCGCTTGGAAGAACTGTCCCCCTTCCCTGGTGCCACCACCCAGAGACAGCCTCAATGTCTCAGGCTTATTTTTTCAACTGGAGTCAATGGCATACTCATATACTCAGACCTGTGCTGACAAATTCAGCCTGCATTACTCATTAAGTTCAATGGGATTATCCTCATGACAAAAGGGATACAAAGCCAGTTGTTACATTTTCATTTTAAACGTGCTTTACTTTGGTTTTGAATCAACTGCAGCTTTTTTAAGCTCTAGAGAGCACCTATGATGTGATCTCTTTTAATGGACCAAACTGGTCCATTCAGTTATTATCAAGGATCTTGTGATAATAGCAGGAGGTGTCCCTGCTCATGGCAGGGGGGTTGGAACAAGATGATCTTTAAGGTCCCTTCCAACCCCAAACCATTCCATGATTCTATGATAATATTGCAAGAGTTGATTACAATGGAAATGGATCTTGACTCTGGATGTGGGAAGAGAGCACTGAAAAACCCAGCCAAGACAGATGAACTCCTCCAGCCAGCCAGGAAGGGACCCAATGCTTAAAGATGCACGGAATTTATTTTAAAAATCCAGACTTGGTCTGGTGAAAAACAGGAGTGTTAATCCCTATGTGCTCGTGTCATGAAAAATACTGCTATTAATAGGACAAAGGCATGAAGAGCAGCCACTGTCCCTCTCCCTTGTGTACATCTTCAGGGATGGAGAGTTTCACTATGCCTACCTCCATTGCTAACATTCTGGTGTTTCCGACCCATTTCTAGAGCAATCTACTTAGCATCTGCTGCGCATCCAATCTAAATTTTGAAAAAGCCGCCGACCCGACCTGCTCCCACTTAAAGTCAATGACAAAACTCCCATTGACTTCAAGGAGAGCAAAAGCAGACCCGTTGTTAACAGGGAATTGGTGCCTATTGTTCAGCCGAGCATGTCGGACTAGCATGCATCAACATCGTGAGTATCAAAGGGAGTTACTAGAGGAAATCCCCTGAATATGTATGCGATAGTCGGAGGGGAGGGCTGTTTTTCCCTCACCCACGTATCTCCACTGTGGTATCTCAGCTACATGAACGCACGCAGTCGTCTCGTGACTCCAACAACGCTTACAGACCCTCCGATCTCCCTTCATACTCTCTGCGGTGGAAGTAGCCCGATGGAAAAAGAGGTCTGGGGCATAATCGTGGTTCCGTGCGGGTTTCCAGAAATACTGAGTCATCTTCAGGAGCCGATGTGGTGTCGGTGGCTTTGCTATAGTGCTGCTACAGTGTGTGCTTGTGTGCCTCTCTGTTTGTCTGCATGTAGAGAAATCATCTGTCCAAATTGGCTTTAAGAGAGCTAAAGGGGAACCAGTTACATACTGGGGTTTTCCAGAGATTTCCAGTGAGATCAGGCGAGCTCCAGGAAGGGACTTGGTACAAACAGAGCAACCCAATATTACAGTGTATCTAGTTTCATGAAGATTTTAATTAAATGGGACCAGCAAGATTTGAGTCTGCATGCTCATCATACTTTACAAATCATTTTATTTTAGACAGCACATGAGCTCTGTCCACATTATCAGGACTCTGGGAAACAGTGGTTTTGTACCATACCATACCATACCATAATGTACGCTTCAAGGCCCATATATATTTCCACCCCATGAGACTCGGAGACTGCAAGGAGTGGAGTTTCACATAATAAAAGCAATGACTGCAGCAGAATTGGGATCATCCAGCCCATAGCTAATGGAAATACATCTTCCCATCACATCGTCATGGTGTAGCACACAAATCTAGACCTCAGTCAGACAAAGATTTATACCATGTACTTAGATTTTGTACCGACGGGAGTCCAACTGCCATGGATGGCACTGGCAATGTGGGACAAAAATAAGGAAAACCGGAGTGTGAGTACTTGTAAACAGAGCCTCAAAACATATGTTTTTAAAGGGAGAGAGAGAATGAAGGTGTGCTTCATGAAAGACTTCAGATGACCCAGCCTCACTGCTCATTCAAGTTCTGGGTTTGACAGCTTCCCACTGTATCCTTTATATATCACCCGTTGTGACTAAGCATCGAGGGGACATGCAATCATTAATCACCATTATGGATTCCTTCCCTTCTGTTGGGTTTGACTTACAAGCTCAGGGGCAGATCCTGCCGCCTTTACTCCTTCCTGCAGTCCCAAGCTATCAGCCCCCACTTCACTCACGGAGACAGAGCTCCAAGCGCTGCAGCATCCACGGGATCAGGCGCCGAGTTTCTTACCCCCGTGTCCCCTTCAAATATGGAATGGCTCTTAATCCTTAGAGGGAATTAAAGGGAAGTTTGAACAGTGCATTATTAAATTAAAAGGTTACAATCTGCCACAAGATGACTTAAGCAGGACTCGGGAGTATGTGTCTGTTAATTTTAATGTTCTGTCTCAAAGTACAGAACTCTGGACATTTCCAGCATCATATTTAAAACATGGTACATCTACTAATACGTGATCTGGTGCATTAATGGACCAAATTAAGTTACAGGTATGAATTTTACATAAAACGGATTAATATTATATGTCATGGAGGAATTTTAAACACTCCATCTCCATGCATTTTTAATAGTTATGTGCTCTAATTTAATGTTCCCAGGCAGCTTTGCTTGAAGT
>VYZM01019363.1:65088-108582 GCA_013398915.1 Dromas ardeola
GCTTTACTAATCTACCAGAGCATTTGTAGATATATTTGACATCTATTGTTTAAAATAGATGGATTTTATTGGGGCCCAGGGAACTTTCTTCTCCCTGCAGGAATGTTACATATTGTATAGATAAATGAGTGACATTTCATACTGTGTATATATAGAGATGTTCTATAAGTGTGAGAAAAGTATATGCTTTAATAGACTACTGTAATTATAAAATATTTTTAATTAAATATTTTTTTGTAAATATTATAAAGGTGTGTATGTTTTTTTTAAATCTGGTGGAATATCTCTAGAATACCACAGCTCAAGTACGGAGCTGCTAATATGGAAATATCTTGAATGTTTAGGGCTTTTTTTTGTCCCCAAATGTCCTTTAGATGCAGAAGTTACAGCTATAGCCAGTGGTCCTGCATGATTGCATGAGATGTCTAATTGCAAATAAACTTGTTTGGAGTCCATACAAACGTGTTTTCCTCAATCTAGACTTAAAATGTTTGTAAGTGTATTATACATTTTGAGACTACACTTTTGTCATGTAGGCACAGGGGTTTTTAGTGCATTCTATAGAAGTAGCAGTAAGATGTAGTGGTTTTTTACCAGGAATAGGAAAACAAAATTCTATCTAGTTTTTGCATTATGGGGGCGATGCTTTAGATCTTTAGTCAGCTTTTTTTTAAAAATCTGCTGTTGCATCAGATCAAGAAATTTGTTCTGGAACTTCATTTAAGCACCAAAAGGTTTTATTGCAAACTTGCGTTCCTACAGCCTATTAATTGCTTAAAAAGTGAAAACAGTTCTCTGCTTGCAACCAAAGGGCAAATCATTAACAAAAACAGTTGCTGTTTCCTTCGTCCAAAGAGTATTAATATTGAACTGCAGAAGGGCACATGGGCAAAGTCATTATGATCAGTGATGTAAATTCATCTTAAAATGAACTTAAGTAGACCAAAAATCAGATAACTGCGTCAAGATTATTTTTCTAGTACAAAATGACTTTCTTTTCACTGCAGCAATGTTACAGTTAAAATCCTGTTTAATCTCTGTGATGTGTAACTACTACATGTGAACATTAAACTAGATTTACCTGTCTTTAACTGTGATTCTTCAGCTTATTTCTTCAACCCTCTGAATTTGCACATTCTCTTCACTTTTTTTTTTTTGTATGTACCATTTGACGGGCGAATTAATTTTACAGCAGGCTTTTGTACAATCAAGTCTTACAGACTGTGATCTCATGTCCAGGCTGAGTGAAAGATGCTCATTTTGTGTGATCAGTAGCCTGCGCACTAGTGAAACGGCATTTTCGGAGTGGGAGAATTAAGTAGGATTTAATTGGGTGCTTTGTAAATAGCTAGCCAACTGTGTGTGTAACATGCTCTGTTTGAGTAAAAAAGAGAGGATTTGTTTCGGATTATACAAGTGTCAAAAGTACTATAACCCAAGGGATGACTTCTATTAAGTTAAATATTTATAAGGAAATTAACTAGTGGGGTCATTAGCTATTGACTACAGTGATAATGTCAACAAGATGAACATTTTCTTAATCAAAATAATTGTGTAAAGATCAAATGAAAAAGCGGCTAACACATCTGCGCACATAAGGCCTCCTGTCACTGCAAACGCATTGAAGATGGGGGCATTTCACAGGCTGAGCTCTGACTCAAGGGATGGGGAGTGGGTCCCTGGCTTGTTTTCCCCCAGCTTGGATGTTACAATAATAGTAGTTTAATAAGCAAAATACGTGTTCTCGAAAAATTAAGTCATGAACCTCTCATCCTGTGTCTCCAGCTAATTCAATGACGTTAAGAATGCTATCAATAGGGTGGTTTTTTTACTGCAGTTTGGGAATTCTTACACTGTGCTTGAAAAAAGAAAAGCAACATTTTTTTCCAAAGGAATGGTTTAAATTTATGTTCCTTTTCTTTGTTTATCCTGTTAATATTTGTAGTCCTCCACTTACTTTAGCTTGTATAGCTCAGCTTATTTTGTATACAGCTTTTCAGTAACATTAGTTCTCAATACCCTAGTTTTGTTTCTACCCACTGTTGCCAAATTACGGTATTCTGTTACAGAAGAGGAAGCAAGTAAAAGGTGCTGTCTTAAAATATGAAACTCCCTTGTAGAGTTTCTACATATCAAAGCTGGGATATCCTGGGCGAGCTGATAAATCACTGAACTTCTCTTCAAGGGGGAGCGCACCAAACCCCGGATTGTTTCGGGTCAGAGCAATCTCCCATCAAGTTTAGCGGCTTGAGGATTTGGTTTTGCTTTTTTAAAAAAAACTCTTGCGGTGCAACAAGTCAGAACCTTTAGTAAACCAAGTCTTACTAAAGAGCTGTGAAAATTTTGCCTGTTATACAATATTCTTAACAAATGTGAAAGCCTGCATATAACACTCAAAAAAGCTCGTATCAGGGCATAGTAGATGCTGGTCTTGATTTATTCCTTACGCTGTGTATGAAACTGTAAGCAAGGAATATCTAATCGCTCGCTTCCTAATGTCTGGAATCAGTACAGTCCTAAATACAGCTGTACTTATTTTTGTTTTTCAAAGATTTTAGAGTCTTTCATCATATTTTAATCCCGTATCTTGTTTAAATCATGTTTTCCATATAGCAAAAGGCGTAAATGTTTGAACAAAGACAAATTAAAAGGACTCTTTCTTCTAATGCCTTGGATTTTCTCTTAGTCACAAAAGCATTCCTTAAAAGGAGCTTTTTGATTGCGTGATGAGAGTTGTGGTGAGGCTGCCAGATTAGGAATTAGGATACCAAATTCTGTTTCCAGCTCTGCTACTGAGGCTCTTTTGTGACCTTGAGCAAGTCACCCGCTGTCAAACAAATTTACAGTTTTCCATTTTTAATGTACCGGTGGGAACATGTACTCATCCCTATAGAAGGAGGAAGATGAAGCAGGCGACATGCATTCACTTTTTTTTTACTTCATCTTTCTTACGGGGATTATGTTGTAGGTAAGAAAGGAAGCGTAGGGAAAGATGAGGTGATTATCAGGAAAGCCTTCCGAAGGAGGAGCTGATGGGGAAGCACATTGCTAGTAGAGGCTGTGAGGACTCTTGCTTGGGACGCTGAGATTGTAACGGACTAGAAAATGGTCCCGAGGAGGAGTAGGTGAGGGATCTAGGTCTTTTCTGTCCTCGACTCATATGCTGTCTGCAGAGTGCAGCGGTAGATGCTGCTAACGCTGCGTGTGTGCTTTGGTGAGCTGCGGTGTGGAGGTCCCAGTCCTCGCAGATGATGCTGAGACTCCCCTCTGGAATTTCCAAATGATGGGAGATGTTTATTCCACGTAAAAGCCAAATTCCAGCCCTTGCGCTGATAGCTATCTTTTCCCCGCTGTTTCACTTTCTAAACCACGTAGCGTTGCTTTTAAGCAGTTGTGTTTTCAGCCACGAGTGAAGCGGTCATAAGGAATGCCATAGCTGTCCTGCAGGTTGCTCTGAGAGTTAATGAATAAACCATGTATAGGATAAACAGGTTTATGCAAATGCAGAACAGCACTTTACTACTGTTTGTATTTTCAATGCTTTTGTAGCTGTCAAAGTCACATTTTTGCAAAACCTTTGCAGTTGGAAAGAAGAAACCACGGCGCAAGCAATTCAAGTAATTGTTTTAGATGCGACGCAATTTACTGGCTTCTCCAATAGCAGGGCTTGCAATACTAAATAGCGTGCTTCCAAAACAGCATTGAAAACGTTTTGCTCTCCAGTCCCAGAACGTGTGATCTGAAAACACTGGCTAAATATATTCCCCCCATACAACTGCTGGCTCTCTTGCATTAGAAAATCCATCCTTTCCTCTTAATTCCCATGTAGGAGAAAACGTGCATGCGGTGCCGACTGGGAGAGCCTGCTTTCCCAAACGCCCAGACCGGCCCTTGGAGAGCATCTGAGCTGAGCTGGGGACCAGGCGCCCCTGGGCTGCGCAGCACTGGGGGGAGCTGGGCTGTGGGCAGCTGCCGGCTGAGCCCCAGCATCGCGCGGGCCAGAGCCCGTCTCTCCCCCACCACGTCCTGGCCATGCCTCCTGGAGAAAAGCCCTTTTCCCCCTTCACGACCTGGAAAAAAAAAAAATTCGCAGGGGCCAAGCTGTGGCATAGACTGCTTGTGGCTGTGATCACAGCAGCACGGACGGGAGTGGGGATTTTCTAAGTTGGCATCCCTCCTCCTCGGCAAAACATCTGCCGGGAAAGAGCCGCGTCACCCAGCGAGCACTGGGGAAGGAGCGGTGCTAACGCTGCCGAGTGCTGCGCTCGGACACAAACACAAAGCTGAAGTCATCAGAAAGATGCTGGTGAGCGATGGGCCCAGCTGCCGGGCGCACTGAGTACTGCAAAGAAATGTCCCCCCCCACCCCGTTTTGCCCCTCTGGAAGGTACGCGAGGGGAAGGAAGGCAAGACCATTTGCAACCCGCTCTCAGCTGTGCTGACGCAGTTGATTACCAGTGAGAACAGCCATAAAAAGCATCTCCCCGTGCCCCCAGGTGAAGACAGTGCCGGCGGGACGCGGTACCCACGCTGTCCCCCACCACGCTTAGAGGGATACGGGCGGGTGGGGAAAGCAGAGCGCTCCTCTGGCAGCTTATTTCAAAGTAGAGGACTGAGTGGTGGCTGGAACGAATTAGTCCCCATTTGTCACTTCTTGGCCTGTAGGGAGAAGCGCTGGCGCCCAGGACTTTGGCAGGCAGAGGCAGGAGCAGCCCCTCCGCAAGAGCCCCGGGCGCGTAGCCCTCCCCGGGCGAAGTGCGACGGCAGCGCCGAGCGGGACACGGGGAGGGCAGCTCGGGCTTTTCTTCCTTTGATGGGCATGGAACACGCTTTGACATGGTACTTTGAGGGTTGGTTTTTATTTTATTCCTTTTTTTTTTTTTTTTCTGTTTTAACCTTCTTTTAGCCTTGGGTTTGCTTGCCTTTTATTATTTCTTTTTTTCAAAGATAATGTGTTTATCAACTGACAGGGTACACTCGTTTCTGGTAAAAGAAGCACTTTGACAATTTTCACAACATGTGTAATTTACTTAAGGACCATAATGGCTTCCTCTGAGCCGTGTGTCATGTAAATAAATATTCCAACAATTTTTAACACGCATATTATGTACTCCATAGATCAATGGCTCCTTTGAAGCTGTTACAGTTTATCCTGTAAGTTCCTATTCAGACATTTTTTAATATGTATTATTTATGCAACAGGCTATCTCTTCATTCAGAGATGCCGGTGTCAATATTTATAGCAGTCTAGCATCTGTATCTTATTTAGAGTATTTAAAAATTAACATTGCTCAGCCTTTTCAGCAGTTTGGAAGAATCCCCATGAAAATGTGGGAAGGGGAAAGAATAGTTCAAATGAATGAGACTGTAACGTGCATCCATTTTGGATCAGGTTTTAAGACTGCTTCTTCTGCTCCCCTCTATCTTCTCCACCAGCCCTGGAAACACGTGGGGCCAGAAACAGTTTGTGTTATGTGGGCTGCGGTGCACATAATGAATCCTCAGGAAGGTTTGGGAGGGCAGCAGTGCCTGGCCTCAGAGGGGCAGGAGAACAGGGTGCCACGGACCAAGCATTTCCCTTTGACTTCTGCTGTGTCTGTCCAGGGACCGGGGGATCCCTGCAGGAGCATCGCGGCGTTGGGGGAGCAATGGTGGAAAAGGCATTGCCTTCTCCGGCTTTAATGAGGAAGCTGTGCCTTGGTCCATGTGCAGGACAGGCTCTCCAGGTGAGTAGGAGCTAATATATCAGGAGCACTGGTTTGTGAGCTGTCCCAGGGCTCGAAATGCCAGCAGGGGTTTTTTCGGGGTTTGGTTTTTATTTGGGGTGCAGCTGTGGGGGCTGCATGCCCTGCAGCAAGCGCAGCCAGGGGCAGGTGGGCACATGGAAGCGAGGGCATGCACACGGACGACTTCCCACCTCTGCAGCTATCAGCCAGGGAAAATCCTTTTTTATTCCCAGAGGGTGGGGGAGCAGGCAAGAAGTTATATCCCCACCTCAGTAGGAAGCTGCAAGGGGAACCCAGCGAGCTCCCAGGCCCTTGCGGAGTAGCCCATGAGATAAGAGGGCCTGCAACCTTGGTGCAGGCTAATGATGGAGGAGAACCTGGGCCGAGAAAGATAAAGTTCCTATTTAAATGCAGACGTCTGCAACAATAGAGGTGGAAACATAAAAAAATTGCTATCAAAGTCATTTGCTTGCAGTATGAAGGCTTTTGTCTCACCTTGTTTAAACAGTCCCACTCCTGTGTTTAGTTTACTTGTGTTAATATCCCCCAGAGGCTTCATCATTTGCTATTGATGAGCATATAAAAAAAAAAAAAAAAAAGGTAAAATGTTGCTGTCCATGCAATTAATTCTCTTTCCGAGTGCTTAAAATTCAGCATGTCCCTTCAGTTCCAAAGGTGCTAGATCTTCAAAACCAGCAAGCTGCTCACAGTCAGCTGGGAAACCCCAAGTTGTTTTGGAGCACATAAAAACATTCAGTGCTGATAAATACCCACACTGTGTTTTGCATCTTCATAATTTGGGATTCCACTTACCTGACATATGCAATAAATAAAACAATAAATAAAATATGCTCCCTGCCTCAAGGACGTTTCTCTACCTAAGTTGCAGCCCAGTATACAAACTCTTTCTCAACCAGCTGGCGCTACGCCTCTACCACACTTCCTATTCTAAATGCAGGGACACTTTCTTACAGCTGACACTACAGACAACGCTGTTTAAACCATAATGGACGCAGCTATGGATAAGGCTTTTAATAAGAATATAAAGCAATAGAGATAGAGCACTGCTTTAGCTGGAGAATGGGCAAATTGTTCTTGTTAGCGCTTTTTGGTGAAAAATGCTTCTACCTAGAGAGTTGGAAACTCCGGTGACTCAGCTCTTGATCAAATGCCCACCAAAGTCTTTCCATCACCTTCAGCAGATGTCAAATGGCAAATTCACATAAATGAATGGGTATATTTAGGGCTCTGTAGTGCGCTGCTCTGCACGGACAAAATCCTGTTATGCCTCGGCAATGCCTCAGTTGGGAGCTACGTTTTACCATTTTTTACCGATTTAGTCGGGACAGACACTGTTGTCACTGGCGTGAGAAGTTGGACACAGCCTTCGACCAAGCAGAACGGCACCAGGGCTGGCAGCTTTTAACTTTCCCTTATTCTCAAACCACGACAACTCTCTATGCGAAGAGTTACATGTGACTCAATCGCAGCAGCAGCAGCCCCGGCAGGGCTAAACGGTGAAGGAAATAAAACGTGAGGCCAAACCTGTCCCCAGCTGGGCTTCAGACTCAGTCTCCTGTTCATCTCAGAGGGTTTGGGAGTTATAAAATCCACTTTCCTGTCGCAAGATGGGTTTTGAGTTGAGTTTGGCCATGAGTTTGGCCACGAGTTTAGTGGGAACGGCAGGGTCGGATGCTCACTGCCATCGATCGCTTCGTGTTCGTGTTCAGCTTGAACGCTAAGTATAAACAGACATATCACTCTGTGTTTGCTTGGATTCATTGAAATATTAAAGCAAATGCTTTGAGTCTGTGGTGCAGGGCAAGGTCGTCTTTATTTTGCTGGGGCAATAGCCATATTGAAGCAAACTGTATTTTGTTTTCTTTCAGACAGGTGTGATGGCACACCTGCGGAGCTCAGGCTTGAATAGCAACTCGTAACCTTTTGTGGGTAAGGTGGGGGGCAAATCCTGCTTAACAAGGATGTCAAACTGATCTTTGTTCCCTTCTCCCGACCAAGTATCTGTGGCAACAAACTGGAGACAGGTAAACAATTGGCTTCTGCTACCGCAAGCTTTCCATTTACAGTTCACCAGGAGCTCTTATTATATGAAAGGAAAGGGTGGATGTGGTGTCAACACAAGGTAATAGTAATATTATTTGAACAGGTGTGTGGGGTGTTGCTAAAGTGAGAGGACGGGTGAGCGGTAGGGAGCAGTTAGTACAGGGCTGTGCATGTAATAACCAGAGCTCACCCGCGTTTATTATCATAACAATCATGTGCGGTGATAGGTTTCACAATGAGCTGGTCTGATTTACCTGGTGCATTAGACCAGTTTTGTTGTTTCTCGCTTTCTAACTCCCCGCTGGAAAAGAGCCCGAGAAAATATGCGCGCTAAAAATTCGGTGAGCAGACCCACTGCGCACACGGCTACAGAGAGGTGACCCACCAGGCCACAGTTATCCCCCGGCCTCCACTCCTCCACAGACAGCTCTGCTGCTGATTTACATCGGTGGAACAGAGAAGGCAGATTCAGTATCTCAGGACTGCATTACAAAGGGATGGCAGGTTTGCGGCGAGCGTTAAGGCACCTTGGAATAGGGAGAGTCGAGCGCCTCAGCAGTTTTGTCTACACGTCTATTCTCTGTAACGCAGTTAATTTTAATAACGTATTTCCAGTCTGTGATGTGTGTTGTATTGATATGTATCTATGGTTCGAATGTATATTCATCTACATCTGTGTGTACAGAGTTAGATGGCTATCCTTTCAGCAGGAAAACTGTATGCCACAATAGAGAATGGAAACAGTAAAAACAATCTTTTGGATTCTACTTTTGAAGGGCCGACTGGAATCACATTAGAAAGGATTAATGCAGTAGGTACATACCTTGCTGAAATTTGCACATTTCCATTGTGGGAAAGTGGGAAACAAAGGGAAAAATCATACCCTGGTATGCTCTCGGAGTAGGGATATATGCTATGATTCACTGAAGACAGCTATGGAGGTTACAAAACAGAAATTAAGAGACGATATAAATTACGTGGGGGTGTTCTAGACAATTAGACAACTCATTGGTCCATTTACAACGCTGCTCGTAGCTTTATATCAAGTCTGATGAAACAGTAGCAAATTGTAAGCAAGGAAATTTTGCACTCTCTCCTGTCCTTAAGCTCCACTTCGTTCAGTGAGATCTTAATGTGTATCCCGAGTATTTTAATAAGAAACTACTGCATGCCACTGGTTTGTGCAAACAGTGGTTGTATTATTACAGGGGATGAATTAATCTTCCGGGCGTCCATTTGTGTTACTCGGATCAGGCAGGGTTTATTTGCAAAGGGCTGACCCTGCTTCCTGGCAGGTTCGCTTGGAGATGCCGTGCCAGACTCCCTCCAGCTGACGCAAAAGGGTTTTGGCTGGCACATCTCAGGGACCGCGGGGACAGCCACACGGCAGGGACTGCCACCCGAGGGAAATGCAGGGCGAGCGGCTGTGGGGAGAGCGGCACCAAGTCCCGGGTTCAACAGGCTCCTTCAGGGAAACTTTAGTGGGTATTTAAAGTGGGTAGGAAGCAAATATCCTCAAGCTTGGGGCTGCATCCTTCTGGTAATGCAGATTTAGCTCGAGATCGCAGAAGAAACCTTTATTTGAAGCAGCTTGCTCCTTCCTAAGCAGAACTGCCGCAACCTCAACATTTCCCCATGTACAGGTTTCATTAAGTAAATGCTTAATAGCGGGGTGGCTCTCATCTTAGGGCAAATATTTTAGAAATCCCTTGTTAGTCACATCAGGTGTGCGTCTTCAATACTGCAACATCTGTTATTTGTTAGACGCAAACAGAGAAGGAAAATGGGTATTTGCCCTGTCCTGGGCTTGTCAGTGATTCAGGCAACCTGGCTGAAGGTGGCAGAGACCGTGCTGACAGTACGGTTATTTCAGGAGGGTAACATTGCACCAAATGTTGAGTAGAGGGTAAACTAAAAAGTGTTGTATTACACTTGGGTGCCCTCTAATTTTTTTACTATCCAGCGTGTTCTTTACATATGTCTTGTTCCTTAGAATTGCTTTGTAAATGTCAATGCTATGCTGCTGCTCGAGAAAAGCAAACGTTGGATGGACTCTTCACAAACAGAAGGTAAGCCATGGTCAGCTGGAAGGAGCACACTCTCGAGCACAAGCTTCTGGATTAAAATGAGCATTTTGATCTTTCTTGGCATGCTTGGTTATTTCACACTAGAAGACCCGTATTTTGGGGTTACACCACAAAACTCTCACTCTTCGCTTTGGATGGGCTTTGCCAGTTTTTAAGGCAGACACTTAAGTAATCAAAAATAACAGCCTAGTAACATTTTATGCTTAGTTTGAAGAATTTCATTGGATCAGGACTGTAATGAGAGAGAAGTGGATTCTTTAATTACCTCAGGCACAGTTTAACACTTCATTCATATAGGGTATTTATCCATGAGGCATCAGTCTATTATTACTTGGCTATTGCAGTCAAAAGTTGGTGGCAAAGTCATCGTGGTGTTCTGAGGAGACAGCGTTACAGCGGCACGACAGACTATGCAAAGAATTCCTTGAACATAGGTGGGGTGCATTCATTAATATTCCTGATCAATTAAGAGCCTTTAAAAAAAAAAAAAAGACCAAGGAACATAGGAGCATTTCTTCCATTAAACGTAATCTCTCAGAATATGATGTGTGTGTTTTTTAACCGGTGAATTTTCCCTTGCTGACGTTCTTCTACACCCTTGGGAGTCTTCCCCTTCCTTTCAAGCAGCCTAAGTAAAATGCTGCCCTCTTTTGAATTTCAGGAGGCAGTGCACCTCCTGGCAGAGGGCTGCCCGGGGAGCGGGAGGCACCGCAGCACGAAAGATGCTAGGGACTCCTGCGGGGCTGACGGATGACGAGAAAGGCAGCACCACATTTTATGGTGTTAAATAGAGTTAGGACAGTTGTTCCGAAGAAGGCAAATTCTCTAAAATAGAAATGCTCCTCTTTATCTTGAAAAATTGGAAAACAAGAAAAGATGCGCTACTCTGTTGTGGAAATATCATACACAGGGAAATTTTATTGTCTCTAGTGGCTGAATAGAGGGGAGACCAAGTCCTGAAATTCTTTGGACTACTTTAAGTGAATCTTCACTCAAATTGCTATAATTTCTTTGACTATTTGAATTGTGAGTTTTGATGAATGCCCATTTAGGTCTTGCAGTCGGAGGAAAACTTTTTTTTCTGATAAGCCTTCTCTGAGGGAAAGAGGATGCGACTGGCTGCTGCTGGTCCTCTGCACCAGAAAACAAACACTCAAGGTTACTCTAGTGTATAACAACTCCCAAAGTTTGCCCATTGGTATGGAGCCGCTGATGTGGTGGCTGTAGAAACCAATGTGTCTCTGCCTTGAGCAGATTTGTTGGGAGATGTGCCTCCAGCCGGACGGACAAAGATGTTTCTCCAGCTGTTTCTCCTCTTCACTGGCAAGCAGCTGCACAGATAGGGCATGCTCTTGTGCCTCTTTCTTCAAGGAGGGAATATAAAGGAGACCTTGTGGGAAAAGCTATGCTGAAGTAGCTACCGCCTCCATTTCTTCAATAGGGGCATTGAAAAAAAACAAACCCGCTCTCCCTTTCTCCCATATACACCCCTGCTTAACACATCTTTCTGCCGGAGGCAAGGGGTGAAAAGGACCATTACATCATGTAAGGCGGGGGGGACGGGACCGCGTATAAGGAGTCATACAGAAAACTAACATCCCTAGGAGGGAGGACGTGGTTTTTGGTCTGTAGTATCCCAGTGCACATGCGAGAACCAGGTCTCCTGAATATCAGATATACTGCATGGGAGGAATGCGAAAGGGGGCCTGCATTGTGGAAGAAAGGGAGAAAAACATGCATGCACACATAAACCCAGGGACTTTTTCTTCCCTGTTATTATTTAACCGGCTTTTTCTGAACATACAGCTCCCCAGCAAGCCCTCTTACAATTCTCAGAAGCTAAAAGACAGGTAGGCAGCAAGGAGCAATGTGCAGGCAAAATGATCAGGCGAACAAAAGCTGTGCATCTTGCTAGTTACATGATTTGTGCAAAAGGGCACGCTGCTTGAAATTTATCTCATTTTCTGCACCTACAGATTTTTGATGCAGAAAAGAGGGTGGTTAATCCCAAATATCATCTGAAACAGGATAAACAGAAGCAGACTAGGCAAGTATATGTCAGCGGTAGTGTATACTGTCTCATATATATTAAATATGAGACAATGTAATAAAAATAAACAATACAGTATTGTGTCAGTTGCAACTCAGACAGTAACAAAATATTGCCACATTTTTTCTTACAAAGCTGGCTGTGTGGTGGCTGGAAAGACCCCTAAAGCATATAAAGCTCTTATCTTCATACATTTCCCTAAAGAATAATAGATCAGTCGGTGCTCTGATGCTGTTTTAATAATGTACAATTTACAATTCATTTGGTTACCAAGCACTCACAGTATAATTAATTTCACAGACCCTTTCTACACATTCGTGTGGTTTACGACAGTACAGAGGGGAGGTGGGGAAACTATGTCCCCCCTACTGTCATAGGAAAGTGCTTGGATGGCGTGTCACCTGGCCGGTCTGCAGGCAGTCCTGGTGCTGTAAGGGTGATGGAGCTTCATTTCCCTTCCCTTCTGCCCCCAGCTCCCTCCTGCCTTTCCCATTCCCATACATGAACATCTCCGTGGGGGATGATGCCCCAGCGATGAGCCCACCTCAGCCTGCAGCACCCTGGTAGCATCGTGCCAGAGCTGCCCCATCCCTGCAGGATGCAGCAGGCGTGTGGCCCACTCCACCGGCCTCCGGACATGTGGCAAGCACTGGAGCAAAAGCTAAGGGAGCCAAGGGGAAGTCTCAAGGACAAAAGGCAGGTGACGAGCCTTCGGTGCCTCTCCCTTTACCCTCGTGGCTGGGGACAGAGGATTCTGGCAGGAACACACGTAGTGCTTCGGTCAGGAGTGACTGCCCATCCGAGGCTGTCAGCACATGAGCCCAAGCCGAATAGCATTTCACAGAATCAAGACATAAAAACTGGAGAGAAAGACTCCAGAAGCCAGCAGAATACACATTGTTGGGGGTTGTATTTCCACAGTCCCATTATTTTTCCCTTTATGGGGAATCTGTACAGTTGCCTGAGAGACTTAAATAATGGACTCTCTCTGCAATGAATGGAGCTGCTGTTCTGTGATGTCTCGCACATCAAAGCAATTTTTTCAAATGTACGCTTACCTCTTTGATAAAGACAACACTGGGAGGAATTTAGCAACTACAGAGAACCTGCGGGTCTGCGCATCCACCCAGAGCTTGCTTTGACAGCAGTGTATGAATCGCTATTCACGTGCTGGTTTTGTTTCCATTATCAAATAAACAGGGGTTTCCTTTTCTGAATTTTCCAAACTTTCTTTTCCTTTTTGAAGCTCACATATTCCTATACGTGTACAATGTATGTTTACACATATATGGATACTCATGTACATGTGTACAAATACATATGACCATATATGCCTGAGGGCTGAGCTCCCAGTTTGTGAAGGTTCTGCACACAGTCCTGGATACAAACACACAAATACACTGAGGTGCAGAGTAAAGCCAGGCTTACTAACTTTCTACAACTAGAGATGCAGTTTCTTTCTTTTTTCCTAGATGTTTAAAAGCTGTGAAAGGTACCATTTTCTTCTGGGGACTAAAGAACATCGGAAGTCAGAGCAGTAAATGTTTGATTAACCCCCATGGGGGCCTGTGTGATTTTCACAAGGCATTAACTGTAAGAGGTACATCTTCTCTTGCGCTACCTCTGCAGCGGGCCATTCAGTCTTCTGGCATTTAGCCTATTGAATTGGTTTCCTGATCTCTAACTTGAACAAAGGTGTGGTGAGGCAGAGGCCATGAGATACTGCTTTCACATCTTGTTTCCGTATAGGATTTGTCAGCCAATTTGACACCGTATTGAAGACCTGCCGCTCTTATTTTTCACACCCATAGAAACTTGACTCTTCTGTGAATCAGGGCATACCTATAAACATAAGTGTAACCAAAAAATACGACTAAGGACATCATGTACGTATTTGTAAAAACAACAGCAACAAATGTTGTTATTATTATTATTGTCAATTATTCTTATTCGCAACTTAATCATAATTAAAAGCATGAGTGGTTCATGTACTGCAAGGTTCCCTTCACAACAGGACTCCAGATCTCTCCCCTGCAGTCAGGTTTGCAGGGGGTTTAAAGCAATGCCTGTGTTGCATGGGAGGGATGATGGAGTCCTGGCCCCCCAGGAGAGCGCTGGCCTTTCTTCTGCTCGAGAGAAAGCACCCAGCAAAACCTGATGCAAACTCTTCTGAATATGTGGGAAGTAGTGAACCTGAAAAACTCTGCTTTTAACTTTTGAATATCAAAGGGTCAAAACCTGGTCTTCAATCCAGGTGAATTTTGCCCACGGTCAAGGAATAAATGAATGCTCGTGTAATTATCTATTATCTGCTTTTTTACCTGTTTCATTTCTCTCCCATACAATATTCCTCTTAGCATCATTTCTCTTTTCAGTTCAAAAATATTTTGTTTAGATTTAATGTTGCTCAAGAAATGAACACAACCGCGTTCATAAAATTCTTGCAGGAACGAACCTCATTGCAAGACAAAACTGTCTACTTTGAATTTCCAGGTCTGTATCTATCAAAGAAAAAGAAAAGCATAGCATTGCTAGGAATCATTATTTGCTTTATTTCAGCATTTTTTTTAGTACTGAAATCAAACAAAAAATTTCTTAGACATTAAAGTAAATTTGACGATGTTTAAACCCGCAATGGCTGAGCAGCATTGCAGAAATTATAGCATTTATCAGAAATACATAGAAAGACATTTTAAACTTTGATCACCTAGTATTATTTTCTCTGAAAAAAAATATGAATTGTCTGGCAATCAAATCCAAACAACAGCTAAACCAAATTTCTTTCTTTTATGATCAGTAGGGGAAGTCTTTGCTTGTTTCTTAGTCCATATTGAATATGAGGTGGAAATGAGACAGCGTCTGCAGTGGAGAAGAAGTCAGGGGTCCAGGCTGGTGTCCACATCATCCCTAGTGAGTCCTGTCAGACACCTTCCCTCGGATTCACTCCTTGTGAACCCACAGGGACTATTGACAGCAGAAGGTTAAATGTGCTTTGACGTGGAGGCCAGCTGGCACAAGATGGCCCACATCCATCCTCCTGATCCGCCTTCCCTCCCAAAATGCCTGTTGGGAACGGTCCCTGGCTACGTTAACACCTGAGCTGTGTCCAGGGATGGCTGGGGAGACTCATACTTGACCCAAGCCAAAACCGTGGCAGGGACCGCTCTAACAATTTAACAATCCGGAAAATTGAGCTCCAGCACCTGGGGACGTTCCCTGGCGCTGTTTCCTTGACTGTCTGCACGTGGCCACACAGAGCAAACCGATTCGATAAAATACCAATATGATGGCACTTTCAGTGCAGGGCTGCACATTGAAATGCACGTCAGCAAACACTTTCAACATGCCGGCCAAAACGTTATTCTGAAGTTTTGCAAATCAACTTGTAAGTGTCGCGATCATTTTGAAAAGAGAGCCTCAAATCTGCCAAAAAGGGAGTCAGATCCCCAAGTTGAAGCGAAGTCAAGATAATACTTAAGTGGCTTATTCATGAAAAGCTACCACTTGACTTTCCACAATGAACTTGCCAACGTAAGGCTTCATGGAAGGAATGCAAAACAACCGGGCGAAGCTCAGAGAAAAAATGTGTATTTTCGGTCAAGGGCAAAATAATCGTGTCATCTTGAGATGTGACAGGCCAACTTACATAGCTTTGATTTTACCAGAGTAACTACCTGGCACTTTCTGTGATCAAGATGCCCACAGCTGTAATCTAATGTGATCTGGAGCTTATTCACTGATCACAGCTGTGTAATTTCAGGTAACATGCTTCCCTTGTTTAGTTTTGTTTAACATTGTTAAATATATAGTCAGACCATCTGCACAGTATTTTTTTAAATTGGAAATTACAACCATAACTTCCTTTTTATATATCAATAAACTAAATAGCAAAATTTCAAAGGGATCCTTCTCTACCAAACACTGAAGCAGAATGTTTGTCCCACGCCACACCATTGCCTAATTGCACACTAATTGGACAAACGTGATTAAATATTTCAAGATCTTTACTAATTGCCTCTATTTTAGCTTTAAAATTTGCTTGCCACCAACAAATTTAATGACACTGGTGTCTAGTCATCAGCAAAAAGCCCAAGAGTTGCTCTTTAAAATGTACCTAGTCAGAATATTTACTGATTGTGCATTGTTGTTTCCAATGTAGCTTAATTAGAAATCCAATCAGTTCTCTAAGTCTAATTATACTTGATTTGTAGATTCAGACTATGATACATGATGAAGCTAAGCAGCTAACAGTAAACGTGCTTGAAATGTAACAATAAGAGAAATATTTTTAATGCATGCCTTGTTATCATTTTAGAAACTCCAAGTAATATATGAGATCAAACACAAAGGAAAATACAGAGATTTATGACTCAATAGATTTTAAAAAAAGCCCATGTTTTATCCTGCAGCAATATAACTGGTGTATGTCTAGTGTTTAAAAATATTTCCTTTGTTTGTTTACTGATTTGTTTGGACAAAATAGCAGCATATATTATGTGGATACATTGGTGTCTGTGCTCGGTTGCATGTATCTTATGACAGGGGTTTTTGCCCTATATTTTAAATAGCATTATGTATCAGAAGCTGGAAGCTGGGTTAGAGATGGTTACTAAGACAGCGGTTCCCTTTAGCTGAGTCCATACATCTTCAATGCACCCTTAATTTACTCTTCTCTGCAAGAAATATCCTTTAGGGGCCAAGGGCCAGATGTTTCTTTCTATTCCACGCTGTGCAGGGAAACACATCTGCTCTGCTATTATTTTTTACCTCAGTCCTACTGTCTGAACATCGCAGCTGCATCCTTACACCCGTGTTGTAGGATCAAACTAAGAGCGTGTCACTTTTTGTAGGCAAGGCATTGTCTACAATGTCCTTTTATTACTATTTTTGTGGAGTAGCAAGCATTTTGATCATGCGTAAGGAATGTGCAGCACAAACATTTTCCAAAGAACAGGCAAAACTTGGAGCAAGCAGAGGAGGAGGAAGGAAGTCCATCAGCAAGTCACCCTAAGACCTGTGGTTGCTTCCTTCTGTTTCCAAGAGAGGAATCAAGGGGCAACCACACTTTTCCATTTAGTAAATGGTAGAACTACCCAGGGTAAGAGCCTTTTTCAAAGCTACCTTTCTAGCTTGGTGGCTTTTAACATCACCTTCTGCAGACTTCTTGGGGACCACTTGTTGCTCCTAAAAAGGTGACTAAAGGAGACAATCTTGCTGCTTGGGAGCTTCAGGTTGTTGTAGAAGACACCCTTTCTCCACTAGAAAATTTTTAGGAGTCTACAGATTAGAAACAGTTAAAAACCACTTAGGTTATCTCCTATGGAAAAAAGCCACCGCTACAGCTGTGAAGGAAAGCATTATGGTCCCAGACTCCGTGTGAGGAGAGGAGGAGCAAGGTACATAGCAAGCGCCTTCAGCACCATTGGGGCAGCATCTTCTGGAGGCTGCAGCAGAAGGAAATTCAGACACGCTGACCCTTTGCTTTTAAGAGGGGACTCCTAGGGGCTTTATGCAGCTCAGGATTTTCTCTCCTTGCCTTTTTTATTCTAAATCTCTTCTTAAATCGAAAACCAGTCCTTTGCTGCAAAGAAAAAGCATAACCAACTGGCGAGTCTTTGTGTGGGGCCTACAGAAGACAAATGTTGAGAGCTCACCCTGCTAATTGCTGCAGCTCTAGAAGAAGCTAATTAATAAAGAAGGTCGTGAATAAAAGCTGTTCCCCAAGTTGTGGTAACACCACTGAGAATACAAGGGATGGGGAGAGGGAGGAAGGGAAGGCAAGAGGGCAAAAATAAGGAAGTAAACATGAGGTTAGTGTTAACTTCTGCTCACTAAGAAATGCAGTGCATAAAGTAAGCAGCCCCTGAGAAAAAAATAAAAAAACAGTTCTTGGTGAAGCTGTATGGCTTATCTATGGGCAATGCTACCGCATGGTATCATGGTTTTAAATGTTTAGGATGCCACCCCAATGGGCTAGGCTACTACAGGGCAGATGACAGCTCACTAGAAGCTTGGTCAGCTGTGGAGCCATGAGCTGGCCGGAGAGACAGCCCAGCCTCCCCCATGGCCTTCCAGCTCTGGTCCCAGTGGCTGAACTGCCTGGCCACGCTACACTGATGTTCTGCCACTGGTTTTTGGGGTCTCTGTTGGGAAATAGATCAAATGGCTTTGCCTGGTGGCAGTGTGACCTGTTGAAGGCAGTGTGACCTGTTGAATGCAGTGTGAAAGGAGACGGTGGGTTCCTCCCCAGCCTCACCAGCACCAGGGTACGGCCGCGGCGCTTTCTGCCCAAAACCCAATACTCGCTGTCTTCCCAGAGCACTTGAGCTCTGTAGATGAAGAGCACTGAACAGCAGCTGGCTATTATTTTCAGGCTTCCAGCATTTTTTGTACCACATACAATGAGATAAATTTTAAATTATTTTTTTTTAAGTAACCACTGCGACAGTGTTCTTTAAAGAACAAAAACCGTGAAGTGGAGTTGCTATTAAGAACTTGGACCTGCTTTAGCAGCGATGTTTGAAATATTTTTCTATGTTGTTCTACTTAATTTATTGAGTCCGGGGGTTGGGTTCCCCCTCCTCTCTCTTTTCTTCTCTGCCCTTAAAATTGACGGCAGCAAGGACAAAATTTTTAAAAAACAGTGAAATAAAATATTTCAGACACATCCCACACAATAACCAGTGTTCAATATTTTATCTTTCTTTACTTTTTTTTTTCATCTGTGTGCAATCAGCCTTGAAAATTTCCTTTGCCTTCAATTCTTTTACCTTTGATGCTATTCAGATTGCAGACTCTGCCTTGGCCCCTCATGCCACGCAGTCTTCTATTTATATTATTAAAATGCAGCACTTGCTTTTTCATTTTACTCTGTTTACAGGGTATTGCTTTTATTGATTAATGTCTCAGACTCAAGTAAAATGCTAATCACACAGGGAAAAAATTGTAAAAAACGCAATATGCTGATCTGTGGTGCTTGGCATTGGAAGTCGCTCACTAACTTAGCTCTGATTTAAGCTTCAAATGGGAAGCAGCTCCACCCCACGAATGCAGTGGCTGAAAACCTGGACCTCTTTGCCCAAGGTGCACAACACGTTCCCATTTGTGCTCACATCATGGGGCACGTGAGTCCCAGAGAAGAAAGACTAGAAAAATTGCATATTTAGCTTAATTTGCCTAGAAGTATGGTTTTCAGACTCATTTATATTTATCTATTTTCTGCCCAAATGGTGGCTGCCACATACTCCCTCCTTAGGACAAGCCTGACGTACATGTGTGTGTGTTCTGGCAGCCATGACAATAAATAGCAAGCTGGCTTGGAGAAACAAATCAAACCCAGAAATCAAAAAAAAGACTAAAGAAGCAGAAAATCACTGTCTGCAACTCATGCAACACCAGCAGGTGACTGGACACTGCCACGTTGCTTCTGCAATGCCAACCGCTGAGTGCGTCAGCAGGAGTAACGACAGGCTCAAGGTCTCTCAGCATCAAGAGCAAGACTGAATTTTGTTGCTTCAAAGAGGAGGCAAGGTCTCCTTCGCTGCCCCAGGGAGAGCCGACTTCTGACTACCCTTTCTGGGAGGAGATCTTCCACATCCCCTTCACCCCTTCCTGAGCAACAACACCCAGCAGCAAGACCATCTTTGGCACCCAAGCAAATCAGAGGCAAAGCAAGGATAAACATGAGCGAGAGCTGCCCCTTGCCCACTGCCAGCGGGGGCAGCAGCAAGCACTACAGCCTCCACCTCACAAAGATGCGTTTCCGCACACACCTGTATGTTCCTCCCACGCAGCCCACAAGAAGCTGATAAGACCTACTGTGTGCAAAGTGCTGATGTGTCAGTCTCGGCAAGTTCGGGACCCATATGATTGAGGCCCAACTTATGGTAAGCTCTCAAATGTGTTTTAAATCTGTTCTTCTCCTCAGCATGTGCTTACACTGGGTACTTAATTGGGAATAAGTGCTTAAATAATGTTCTCCTCAGTGGGATATAAGCAAGAGCTTCAACTCAAGTGTGGGTGTATGTCCTAACTTAAAGAGTGGTGCTTTCCTGAAGCAGGATGTAAAGTGTGAACCACATAAACAACGTAACACATTTAATCGTCAAAAATCCTTCTTGGTGTGCAGTGTTATGGTGAGCGGTTTTTCTCTGCTTGAAATCTTTATATGTAATCTATATATCCTGTAGAAACAAAGCTAAGATGACTTTAGAAAGTGTTCAGAGACTGGAAGAGGTTAATTGATGCTTTTATTTTTCTCCAAACCAGAAAGCTTTCTTTTTTTAAAAAGCTATTTTATACTTTTCCCATTATACTGTCCTTTTTCCCCTGTTTTCCTCTTATTAATAAGGTCTGTCCCTCTTTAACATGCAACAAGAGCCTAATGAGCCATGCAGGCTTCTGTAATTTCTTCACTGTTGAAAATGCCTGACACTAATCTATGCCATTTATACTAATAAGAGGTGTATCAGCTGATATTTGGTGCAATGAAAACATTTTAAATGTACTTTATTGAATTGCAGGTAGCAATTTCTCACAAAGTTTGCTCTGCTGTGGAAATAGATGCCCTGCAAGTACCCCAGAGCTGTGTGTGTTGCACAGAACACAATGTTGAAAAAAAAAATCTGATGCCCAATGATATATTAGCTTTCTATTTTATGTAAACATGTCAAAGAGATACTGCAGGAAAATCATATCCTCCATTTTTTCCTGTGCACTGTGTTTACAGTTTACATTAGCAATGAAGTGCTGACCTAAAATATGATGTCACATTTTATACTAAGTGGACATTAATTAATGCTAAATTACAGGAGAACTCATCAGGAGTTTGTGCTTTACATATGTATGCATACCCAACAATTCAGCATGATTAATGATGTTCCAGCAAGCAGCCAGGATTCACATGTGGAAAAACAGGGGGAAGGGTAAATGCATTCCTTAGAATTATTTTTCTATTGGTCTTAATTGTGAGCTTTACATGTGCATTTCTCCACTATCTCATCCATAGCACTTAACTCCGATAGACCTCCACTAATTCCAGTTGCAGAAGTGCTGGTGTAGCTATGATAGACGAAGGATTTAAGTGAGGCAAGGTTTGTTGGGAGGGGTGGTGTCTCTTATTAGAGCAGCAGATGCAGCTGGAAAAAGCGGACAAGCTTTTGGGCGCACGATCTTTTTCTCAGGTTTGAAGAAAAGGCTGCAAATGGCTTTCCATGTCAGGCCCGACAAAAGGCTCTCTGCCTGAAGCTTTTTTTTCAAGTCAAATCACTCAATCTAATAAAAAACACTCCCTTTCCTTTCAAATCTCTCTTTATACACATATTTCAGATGGGCAGAAAGTATTATCATCTCCGCTTCAAAGATGCTGAAAAAGAGAAGCTGGGATGGACTGGGCTGAAACCCAGGCGTGCTGGCTGCCCGGGTGAGAGAAGCCCAGCTCCTTCCTCTGCCTGCTCTGCTGCCTGCTACGTGAAGAGAAAAACATCCAAGAGAGGAGACCGCAATGGTTCACATTTCTGAAGGTGTGCCCCAGGCACATAGTTTCCCTGTGGTTTTGGAACTATAAATTCATACCTCCAATTTAATAGGAAATACAAGCGCACACAGTAGTATCCGATTTAAGCATCCTCCTATCTGCCAAGTGTGGGAAATAGAGCTGTTGACTCCCCAGAGGCTGCAAACTCACTCTTTTTGAGAAAGAAGGAATAATGGAAGGGAATAGCAGTCCTGGAAGAGTGGATACGGCACAGAAATCCCCAAAACACCCAGCCTCGGCATATGGAGAGGTGGTGCAGGACCAGTGGCCCTTTGCAGCATATGGATCAGGTGGTCCAGCTGTGGAGGATACCATAAGGTGGTCTGCAGCTAGGTTTAGAAACTAGATGGGAGACATTCTCATCCGAGCAGGATGTGACCTGTTAATGATACTGGTGTCAAGGCGCCCCCCCTATTTTTAGCAAGCCCTGTCTAGAGGTCACCTCTCCCAGGCACACTGTTGTCCTCCAAGTTTCTTTGTCAGCTTGTCTGCCTCTGCCTAGAGAGGTGTGAAGAGGCATCCCAACACCAGTGTCAAGGATGTGTCAAAAGGCACATCTCCTGAGCTGAGCTGCAAGGAGGGCTTTGAAGCTCACTGACTGGGAGATGAGGAGGCTTGGTGAAGTCCTTCATGACTGCGACAAAAGAGAAGAAAAATCATCATTATATTGAACAAGGCCGTTGGCATCTCCAGGCCAGGTTTCCTTTCCAGTAGGACCTACAGTTCTACTGCAAGCTGTGTGAAGCACTGTAGTGGACAGCTGCAGGATCTACTGCTCTTTCTGAGCACTAATGAAGCACTGTCCCTCAAAGCACAAGTGTAGATGTCCTTCAGGAATATCCTTCCATCTCAGGCAGGACCCACGTGAACGTTCTTGATTTCCACTCACGGGACCAGACCTCGGTCAGATCTTGTACATCCTTCCTTCAGAGAGGTCCTGGAGAGGGGAACTCCAACAACTTGTTACGCTGTGGGAAAAGAAAAGGCCTTATCTCTGTCCTTTGTAATCATAGAGTCTTTTTACAAACCCAAGCGTACTCATGTTTGTAATTTGGGGAGAATTGTTAAGAGCAGCACTTCTTTTTCAGCTGCTTTGTTGTTCTTTGAACATGCTCTCCTCTTGTGCTCATTTTCTCTATAAGGTAACCGTCATAACCATGGCAATCATCTTCCTCTGGAAAACTCTAGGTGCACTTTTTATTTTTAATTAAATATTTTTGTTACATATTTTAATTACATATTTTCAATAATTTTAAAATATAAAATTGCATTTTTACCCATTTCCTAGTCTGGAGGAAGTGTCACAGCATCCAGGGGAGTCCAAAAAATTGCAGTTATATTGTAAGATCTACATTATTGTTTCTTTCTGTCCTTTGTACTCTATACCTTGAGCACAGATTTACCCTGCCCCCGTTCCTCAGGCTCTCTCCAAAACAGCAGTCAGATCTTTTTCCTTGCTTATCAAGGCTAATTTAGAACCCAGCAGTGCACTCAAGTAGTTCAAGTATTTCTTTTAAAGTATATTGCTTTGTATTTTTTAAAACTGGATTTTGTGTGCCACTGACCTACCTGTTTGCCTTGACTCCTCTGAAATTGCCCAGTGTCTCCCTAGCCTAGATGGCAGACAGTAATTTCTCACTTGCGACTTTCTCCATCACCCCCTCTCTGTCTGGCCGCGGATCTTAGATCGTGGCTAAGAGACCAGCCGTGGTCCAAGGTCCTCCATGCTGCCAACGCTGTATGAATACGCAGCAGGAGGACAACCCCTGCCCTGCACGCTTGTATTCCTCGGCCATATCTACCTGGCCAATGTCGCCTTGTGCCCAGGCCACTTGGAAGGACTGGGCGTCTCCTTTGCCAGCAGCGTTGGCCCACGTGGGCCAGCTCGGAGGAGGCTTGCGGCTGCCTATACCTGACCCGCAGGCCCTCCACATCAGACAAAAGGATAATAACAAATGCAGGCAAGCAGCCTAGCAGGCAGGAAATTCAGCTCACCGCTTGCCATAGCACTCCAAATTGCTGATGTTTTCCACTCGGTACATTCTCTTAAATATTCAGCGTAGGTCACGGTAATCTGTGTTGTAATGATCCCTTTCCTACACTGACCTACCCATCCCTTTCCTACACTTGCTTTTCCTGACGTTGCTGTAGCAATCCTGCCACTTCACTGGCGCTTAGAAAATGAATGTCGCCCCTCTTCCCTTCCTTGAATCCAGAGAAATGTCCTTTGATTTATCCTTTCGGCTTTTGTAGCACTGGGGATAGATTGAATTGTGGGCTGTCTGGATCTGTAACTCATCCCCCGGACAATTACTGGACATACACATCCCAGCACCACTCTCCTCTTAACCTTCACCAGCCTAAGTGTGTTAACTCCCCAAAGATTATCAGGCTGTCTGAAGGTGTGATTGAAATGAGCTTGGCTCCTCTCGAGAAGCCAGTGCCCTAGCCTACTAAATCACCGGCTCTAATCTTGAGCACTTAAGAAAAAACAAACAAAATAATCTTCCAGGAAACACTAATAGCGCAATGTCAATACTCACATCATGTGTGTCAACTGCCCTATTAATTATTATCATTACCTGCCTTCATAAATTGAATGCAACTGCGGTTCTAGCACTGTGGGAAACCAGCAATAATTGGGAAAAAGCCTACAGAAGCGCATTTGCGTATTTGTATGTTTCGCCTCTCTCCCTGCGTGCGCGTGCAACACAAAATGTGTCCGTTCAACTACGCTACCTTGCACACATGTATGTAGATACGCGTATATTTTGTCTGCACACATACACGCTCTGTGCCACCTACTAATTTAGCCAAATATGGCACACAAGAGGTATGCACCTTTTTTCCCAAGCAGATTATTTTGCAAATGCTGCTCTGTATTCTTTGCCTGTTGTTCAAAAACATGCGAGCATACACTCCACGAGGATATGTCTTATGCCCTGTGTCTCGACGTTTTCCGACAGATGTTGGCTAATGCGGTTGTAGAAGGTTCACTCTGGATGCAGTGAGCCCAATAAATCTTCCTCTTAAATGCAGACACTCCACCATCCCAGCATCTTATACCTATAATACATTTTAATTACTTGGCTATTCAAATTATACTAAATTAGATCTGCACGGAGCTGCATCACGGATTTCTCAATTTACATTTAATCCATGGCAAACAAAATAAAAAAAAAAAATAAATGGCAAGCGCACTTTTTATTGGAACTTGCAGGAGCTACTGAAGTCTGATACCTTTAAAATTATTAAGTGACAAAGATTACTAGCACTAAGGTTCTACTTTGCTTCCCCATTAGCCATTTAGGTGACAGCTGCTGTATTACACATAAAGATGAACCATTCCTTGAGGGATGATAGTGGTTCCGCTGTGACACTACTGGCATAAAGCATTATCAGACCATAGCTGTGCTTAGAGCCATCACAGTCTCCTAGGCACCTATCAGTACCCTCATTATCTGCATCACAGAGTGTCTAGAAAGAACACTGCCAGGCTTCACAGCTTTGCAGCTCATTTGAGAAGCGGAAATTAAACGTCCCAGGAGAAAAAACAGGCACATTGTAACAGCACCAGTGCTGTACACCAATAACATGTTGACTGCTGTTGCACTGACTTCTGTCTCATTAATTTAATAGGCTCCCAGATTGGGGATGGGAAGGTGGAGAAGCAGCCTTTACAAGCAGATTACTGAGCAGCACTCTCGGCGCTGATTGCAAATCCAGATCGGAGTGAGAACTTACACTGAGCACCGCTGCGCTTCAGACACCGGCCCTGACTCCTGCAGCTGCCCTGTGGTGACATAAACCAGAGAGAGGTGGCAAAATTAGTTCGTCACATCCATAATCTGTGTTTAGATTACCCTCAGCCCCTGTGTGAAGTAAAGGAAAGCAGCACAGGTGCCTTTGGAGGCATCGACAGTAGCTGCGTGCGTGCACGGGGGTTAATGCGAGTGCGTTAAATGGGGATGGCTGCATTCAGAGTAGGTTGTGTTTAGCAGAGGCGGTCCTGCCACAGCGCAACGTGGGTCTGCTCTTCAAAAGGGGCTGGTTTGCTTTCTTCCGCTGAAAAGGTAATGTTCACTCATGTGGTGATGTCCAGCAAAAGGCATAGTCCTCACTGAAGCTTCTGTAGGACCCGAGTGGAGCATACATCTTCTGACGGCCCAGGGGTGACTTGCTACCTGAATCAATACATTTAAACAGCTCTCACTTACGCTGAAGCCAGCGAGTGCACGTCAGGGAAGAAAAATAGGTGTGGGCTTTTACTCTATTCCCTTGCCAGATTTTACATCCAAGAGCCCCTGAAGGAATTTGGAGATTTTAAAATTTTCTATTGCATTTTAGTTAGTTACTGCAGGTGATTTCATGCATTTCTGTACATTTAGGACGACAAGGATGTTATAGGAGATGTCAGTGGAAGCAGGACTGGTCTGCAAATGTATATGTTGTGAGAAGCGTTCATTAAAGTGATGTGTCTGCCAACAGTGTGCTTGGGTATTTGTTAGCATCTACGTCCTCTCTCTCTTTATTTGTGTGGATGCGTGATAAAGAGAAGATAGAAACAGAAAGAAGGTGAACTCATTTTTACAGTCTCCGTAAAGCCACTTCATTCATCACATAGGAGCTTAATTCCTTGGACCCCACTGTTCTCTCCCCATAGGTTGTGTAGGGGTTACTCAAGTGCTCCAGAGTGCATGCTCAGGTATGGGACAGAAAAAGGAGCCTACAGTATGTGCTCTCACCTTGGCATTCAGTAATGCAGATTTTTTTCCGGATCATATAACAAAAATGCAGAAGCTGCATTATCTGGAAACATGTACAAACCAGTCACAGCATGAAGAGCAGGTGGGAACCTCGTTTTGAAGGCCCTGTGGGGAATATTGCCAAAGGAATTGCCCTTTGTGGGGCTATTAAAAAAAAGACACGTGCACAAAGATGGTGTCAGGATTGGAAATACATCCCCACCACTTGGAAATGTTGTGGGTCCCTGAGTCTATACACTTTTTTGAGAGTCCCACAGCCACTAAGAAGGGAAACTTCCTTAAATGTTTCACCTAATGACATCCAAATAAGTATATTGTGATTTTTGAAACTGTGGAAATGAACAGGAATAAGTATCCCAGGAAAACCTTTCAGGAATTTTTGACCAGCAACTGATTCCTAGGGAGATTTCCCAAAAGTTGACAGCAATTACAGACATTACTCATGCACACTTAAGATTTGATCTGGCTTAAAGAGCAATCATACGTACTGTTTTTTCTTCCCAGGTTCTTGTGTATGCACTTATTGCAATAAGCAGGGTACTTTCAGCTGCTTCTACATTGCTCATGTGTTCATCTTTTGGGCTGATATTCCTCAGAAGTCCTTGGACAGGGGCAAGAGTTTAGGGTTGGGGTGAGGGTTAAAACAGTGATTGGAAACATTGGAATCATCTAACCACTAAAAGAAAACTTTCAGGTGCTCATCATGAGTTTAAACTCCTAAACTCCATTTTTAAAGCCCAAGAGCAGTGGTTGCCTTCTCCCTCAGTATTCAACAACACATAGATGAGAAAGGCATATAGAAAGCTTTTATGTGAATGTGCAATGATTTGCTCATTCATGCAAGAACATGTATGGTAATACCTTGGGTTCCTAGAAGATGTTGGGTTCAGTGGTATCAGAAACAGGTACTTAATGGTAAAGCCAAGGGACCTACATGATGGGATTTGACTTGCTTGAATCTCACGTTACACACTTTGAGTTGGTGCTGATTGCTGTCCTTAACTATGAGCCTAGTTTGGTTTCAAAACCACCTCTGGGCAAACATGAGTGCATAGGTCCCATGAAGCTGCTGCAGATTCACATGCATGGGAATAAGAAGATAATATGTTTCCATAAATACATGCTCATGAATGCACCTCTCCTTCACTTAGATGTGGAATCAAAATCCTCTTCTTTTTCCATATTGGTCTTTTTTTTTCTTCATGGGCGAGGGAGGATCATTTTTTAAACTAAAAAGATCACAAGAAGTTGTGTTAACTGAGTGTGACAACAAGGGCATGCTACTGTTGGGTCTCAGTCTTGCCAGTAGTGAGACCCACACTGTCATTGCTCTGTGGGTGAGTTGCAGTTCACTATACCTTTTGCCACAAAGGTCTACATTTCAAGTCTTACAAAACACGTTTTCACTTAGATGTACCCAACTGAGAGAAAGATTTGGCTGCAAGAAACGTGGGTAAGCCTCAATCCAAATAAAGCTGTAGGAATCCCTTTGACAAAAGACCAAAGCAGCTGAGGTACACACAGGGATGCAGGAGCAGAAAGCATCACCTGGGTCATTGAATTCGGGCCCTCACAGCCATGAGCCAGCTGAATCCCATAGTGCTCTGGGATCGGGGAGCATTTCCCAAATGCCCAGTCTGGGAAAAAGATATTGTCTCCTGCTGGCAATGCCTGCTTCCAGTGGAAAGGAAGCCTCAGGGCAGCAGGAGCACAGGCTCCCTGGTACTGTCAGCAGCTCCACAGCCTGGCTTGCAGCCCTGGCACCCAGTGCTCTGCCCACCTGCCCCTTCCAGCACAGACGGCCTCCACCACCTTGGTGCCACCCCTATGTAAGAGACCACAAGCCATGTCCCTCAGGTAGTAATCTGTGGTTGCTCCTAAGGCCTCCCATCAGCTTTACCCTGCTGAAGCATCATCTTTCACTCCCTTTAGCAGGACAAGTCAAAGGCATCTGCTGCTATCCCAGCTGCCTTGCACGGGACCTGTACAGGCAGCTTCTCAGTTGCAACACACCAGAGGGCCAGACCTCAAGTCCAGACTTCAGGAATACACTGAAACCTACCATCTTCACATACAGTATCTCCAAGTCCAGGATACACTCTACCTCATTGCCTATGGACTGTAAGATGGAGAACAGAAAATTCCTTTTATTCCCCTTAGGAATCTGGAAAAGCTTTTAAGACCAGTAACAAATGTTGGACTTGTTGCACCTTTGTGTTTTAGAGTTAAGGAAGGAAACATGAGCTGAGGAAAGGTACAGGTTTGTGGAATAATGCTCCTTTTCCAGACACAGGGAAACAACCTTGTTCTAAGCCCTTGAGCGTGGATGTTGGAATAATAATGTGAAAGTGCCAATAGATGGTCCTCTTACAGTCCAAAATATGGGAAGAAACATTTGTATTAAAATACAGTGTTACCTTACATTCTTATCTCTGTTTACTCTGCTGTATATATCCTTCCATCAGATAATTTTGGACAATATGCATGGTATAAAACTGTCTAGGAACCTGTGCTCACATGGTGGACAAAAGTGCCTGGGGCAAGTGTATAGACTAAAGGCCTCTTTGCGCATATCTCTGCAGCTTCCAGACCATGCCTCTGTTTGGACACCGATGTCCCCTAGCCATTCGGTGGGACCTGGATGCAAGGTATTGAGAATCATTAATTCCCGCACTGAACTCTTAGTTTGTAGCTTGTCCTTGGAAGAACTCATTCATTTAAAGCAGGGCACAGCCATTTGTTTTCTCTGCCAGCGTTTCAAACTCCAGGTCAGAAGGCATAAGGATTTTGGAAAGAGGGGATAAAGGTTTATGTAAGTCTAACTTATTACTGTGTGCCCTCAAGATATGCAAGGTGGCTTTCACTGACGTCTGGCATGTGGTTTGGGGTGCACAAGCATTGCTGCAGCCCAGTCCCCACTGATTTAGGTGGTGTTATGGAAGACTTACACAAGTATAATTGAAGGATTCTTTTTTATTTTGAAACTGTTCTGGGTCAAACCCTGGAAGAAAGCATATAGGGATTAATATGAACTTATCACCCCTCCATTAATTTCCAGTGACAGACCCATTTCTTTCTATTCCAGCTCGCTATTGCTCCCAAGGTAGTATGTTAAAAAAGCCGGCTCTGCCCATCTCAGAGGTAATTGAAGTCATGTCTTCTTCACTCTTGGTGCTTTAGGCCCCCAAGGAAATGGACCGTTATTTTGTCCACATTATCCAAGAAAACCATAGCAATTCTGATAGAAATTGAAATTGAAAATAATCTAGGCAATCTGTTTATATGGACTGCACTTTGCCTGCCTAACCAACTGGAATACAACCAGCCTAGCAAGCTTGTTCTGAATGCAAACTCCATTTTAAAAGGCTTGCGGTAAAAGGAGAAGATTTGCTTTACCTATTTTTGCTTTTGAGTATGTCACCTGGAGTCCCAGATATTATTTTTCTTTTTTTTCCCCTGCCCCAATGAAATGGCTCTCTCTTTGAAGAATTTCTGCTATGTGAATTATAATCTCTGCTGGGAGAATCAATAATTTTGTCAGTTTATAGCCGGTACTCTTATTAATGCCATCTAATTGACTTATTTTACAAACACATATTAAACATATGCTTTAAAAAATAACAAAAACAAAACTATATACAAATCTTTCAGGAATGGGAAGAAAATACAGAAAAACAACAAACTTTGCAGTCATCTCTCGCATGCTGGATTCTTCCAGACTCACAGCTGCTCGAATGCCTTCTGCCAGCTGAGTGAAGAGTTTGATGTGGTAACAAAAGAGCTTCCCTGGAAAAGCCAAAAATATGTCTGTAGCACAGCAGCTGACCAGCTCAGCAGCACGGGTCACTGCAAGCACAAACCGCCTGTTTCTCTATTCATTCCTCTAGCTCCTGACTAAATGCTGAGTCAAGTTTAAGGGCACAGACCGTATTCAGACCATTCATCACGAGTGCCGCAACCATTTCTGTCCCTTTATTTTGCAGGAAACCCCGGGCAACAGATACCCTGGGTCACCCATGGCTCTCTTGAAATTAAATACTGCAGTGGCTGCAAAATCTGAATGCATAGAGACACTGTAGAGGGCTTCTGCATATGGTCCTATGTCTTGTTAAGGGTCTTTGGTGGCCTGGGACTCGGGACCTCTCACTTTGCAGGGATCCTATCGCTGGCTGGATTCACAGAATCACAGAATCGCAGAATGGTTTGGGTTGGAAGGGACCTTAAAGATCACCTAGTTCCAACCCCCCTGCCCTGGGCAGGGACACCTCCCACTAGCCCAGGCTGCTCAAACCCCCATCCAGCCTGGCCTTGAACACTTCCAGGGATGGCGCATCCACAGCTTCTCTGGGTGACCTGTTCCTGTGCCTCACCACCCTCACAGTAAATAATTTCTTCCTGATATCCAATCTAAATCTCCTTTCTTTCAGTTTGAGGCTGTTATCCCGTGTCCTATCACACCACTCCCTGATAAAGAGTCCCTCCCCATCTTTGCTGTAGGCCCCCTTTAGGTACTGGAAGGCTGCTATAAGGTCTCCTCGGAGCCTTCTCTTCTCCAGGCTGAACAACCCCAACTCTCTCAGCGTGTCCTCATAGCATAGGTGCTCCAGCCCTCTGATCATCAATGCCTTTGACAATGAGGTGGCTCATGTGAGGATTTCCTCATGTGACAGCCACCGAGAGGTGTTTCGTTGAGGTCCAAGCCCTAAACACATGCCCTTGGCCCTGCTTTTCCTTGCTGTGTCAGACAGCATTTATGAGAGTTGGTAGGAAGAGTGTCTTGATTGATGTCCCCCTCAGGGAAGGAGAGGGGAGAACCGTATGGTATCGGTGGCGAGTCATCCTGCTCAGATTATCTTCCCCTCCTAAGACACTAAAGATACCTCAGCGGTGTCTGCTCAGGCTGAGTAAAATTTTAGCATAGGGCTACTAAGATGGTTAGGGAACCGGAACACCTCTCTTATGAAGAAAGACTGAGGGAATTGGGTCTATTTAGTCTGGAAAAGAGACGGCTGAGGGGTGACCTTATTAATGCTTACAAATACTTAAAGGGTGGGTGTCAGGAGGATGGGGCCAGGCTCTTTTCAGTGGTGCCCAGTGAGAGGACAAGAGGTAATGGGCACAAACTTGAGTATAGGAAGTTCCACCTAAACATGAGGAGGAACTTCTTTACTTTGAGGGTGGCAGAGCACTGGAACAGGCTGCCCAGAGAGGTGGTGGAGTCTCCTTCTCTGGAGACATTCAAAACCCGCCTGGACACGTTCCTGTGCAACCTGCTCTAAGGTGACCCTGCTCTGGCAGGGGGGTTGGACTAGATGATCTCCAGAGGTCCCTTCCAACCCTATGATTCTATGATTCTATGATGACAAGGATGGTCTTAAGCCTTCAAAAGTGGCCGAATGCATGAATTTTTCAAGCAATCAAGGGAAGTGGTGGGGAAGGGGTTTCCCCCTGGGTCACTGTCCCTGCTCCAGGACCTGTGTCTGCCCCATCACGTTCCCATGCTGGGGAGCGAAGCCTGCAGAGTCAGTGCGGGGCACGCAAAGGAGATCCACACAGAGGATAAGAGAGCTGCAGTGTGGATTGTAAAAGAAAATTATGCCCCAATAATAGAGAAACACGCAGGCTTTTTGCTCAGTTCACAGGCTGCAGTGCTCTAATATTATTAACCTGATTTATTTCAAGGAAAGGGTCACTTTATGAAGCGACTGTGTCTAAACTTTGTGAAGATAAAAGGCCGTTAACAAAAGGCAGGCTTTGGGAAAACAAGCAAAACTCGGGCTGTGCACTCAGTAAGCACATTTTCTAGTTTTCAGTCAAGAAGTCATTGGCAGTGTCAGTGCTTGAAAACTGCATGGCTCAGACATTTCTAAACCCTTTTAATCCATCACAAAGGGCTCCCTTGATTGTTGCTTTGTTTTTCTGCTGCTGCCCTACAGTATGGCTGCCAGTGTATATTCCTGATAAGCAGTGAGCTATGCAGATGCTGCTAGGTTTCCCTGCCTTCCGTACCATGCAACCTGCCAGCGCCTGTGTGAGGGACACAGTCATGTGTCACGAACAGCCAGGAGAGGTGACACTCTGTCCTCCCCTTGTAGTCCAGGAAGCTTAAAAGAATACAAGATTAATTTCCATGGGCTGCGTGGTGCTACCCATAAAAGTCCCTATTGAAATAAATGGGAAGTTCTGCTTACAAACTGAGAACGCAATTAAGCCCCCACAATATTAATGCCATTTTAATCCCCATGGATTCAGACTTTGGCATTACTAATGCAATTAATTGTGATAAAAGAGAGACAGCACCAGCTCCATGGGTCTGAATATACACTTCAACACACAATACATCCTGGGATGTACGGGGAAGCTATGTCTCTTTTCTCCTGTGACTGAAACCCCAGCACAGCCTGTCCTACTCGAAAAAGCAACACAAAAGTCTAAAACGGACATGTTCAAAACTATCAGAATAAAGAAGAGTGCAGCAGGTAGCAGAGAGGTCTCACCACACCAGCAAGGTGACCACCTGAGGAAAACGTCGTGTGGATCCCCTGGGAGAGCGCAGGTCACACCATGTACAAGTGCCTCCTGGACTAAACTACCAGGGAAACAAAGGAGACATCACACTTTCCAGCAAGCAGAGTAATGCTCTCTTATTTTCGCTGTTCTGCTTCACCTCTGCAACCTCTCTTAAATGCAGTGCATTAGGCAGCCCCCCACACCCCAATGGCGGTTTTGGAGGCCCCAGAGCTGGCCAAGAACCATGAAGTGCCAGGTGTAATGTTAGCAGAGAAAACATCTGAAATGAGAGACCAGCGTGACGGGAGCCCCACCAGCAACTCTGTGCACTTAGCTCCAAAAAGAGCACAGGTAAAGGAGGGCTACTGCTTCAGCCCAGGTGCAAACCTTGACCAAGAGTCTGGGAAACTGAGCTGATTAACTCAAAGCATCCCTTTCCCTTGCTGCACCCCAACAGTGAGCACATACGTATGCTCAGGATGCTCAGGTTGTCCTTTATTGCTGGCTGCAAAATGTTGTGGTTTTATCTGCAGGACACAAGCATCTGCTGAGTTTGACCATGAACCAGTTATGAACCAGAGCAGAATTAGATTAGATATTAGGAAGAAATTCTTTGAGGGTGGTAAGGCACTGAAAGAGGCTGCCCAGAGAAGCTGTGGATGCCCCATCCCTGGAAGTGTTCAAGGCCAGGCTGGATGGGGCTTTGAGCAACCTGGTCTAGTGGGAGGTGTCCCTGCCCATGGCAGGGGGGTTGGAACTAGGTGATGATAGAATCATAGAATCATCGAATTGTCTAGGTTGGAAGGGACCTTTAAGATCATCAAGTCCAACCATCAACCTAACACTGCCAAAGCCACCACTAGCCCATGTTCCTCAGCACCACGTCTACCCATCTTTTAAATACCTCCAGGGATGGCGATTCCACCACTTCCCTGGGCAGCCTGTTCCAATGATCTTTAAGGCATTTTCCAACCCAAACCATTCTACGATTCTATGATTCCTTCTCCTCAACCCTGGGAAGAGAGATATTACGTGTTCAGCTCCAAATATATGGTGGGTTTTTTTCAAATTGTGGCTACACAGAGAGAGGAAAAGCAGCGAGGTGCCCTGTATAAACTAGGGTCCTTGCAAATGTTATCCTGAGCCCTGTGACATGGCACATCCAGCACTGTTGTACTCGTGTCTGAGGTGCAGGACAGAGGACTGAGCAGGGAGCACAGCAGGAAATCAGACAGGGATGTATGGAAGCAGGAAGAAAAGAAGAAGGTGGGGTTTGTGAGAAAATGAAATGCCATCTGCTGATCTCTGAAGATCCTGGTGAAACATGGATGGGCCCTGGGTTGAGGAACATCTGTGCACGGGGAGGGATCGGCAATACCAGGAATAAATGCAGCAAAGGAGATGAGAGTGAACGCATACCTTACATTCAAAATCCAAACGGAAAGACATTTTCCTGTCACTATTTTAATATTAGATGCTAAATGTCCAACATTAGCGACGAGAAATAGCCACGCTATCAATTTTTAATAAATACTAATGACCTCTTAAATTAAATTTCTAACTTGAAAAATATCATCAATATCAAACGTTTGTGAGACACATGAAATCTTTACAACTATGTATTAAGGCCGCTTACGGCAATACCTGCGGTACCAACTTTTTATAGACATCGCTGGTTGGTTTGACTCCCCGCTGGCATTTTCGCAGCTCAGCCCTGGCCACCTCCCCCCTGCGGCCGCAACTTCTGCGGCACCGCTATTCCCGCCCGGCCTAAAGCACCAAACACCAAACACCGCAGAGGTGCTCGGGTCTGTACAGCTCTTCCCTGGCCGACATCTCACTAACAATGACAGAAAAGGGGAGTTGAAAACCCTGACGTGTTTTTAACAATCTCATGCAATCCTTCTGAATGACTGCAGAGCGAACCATCAGATTTAGGAATAACAGCTGGTCTTTACCTTTTTGTTACTAGCCTCAGTCTTTAGTCCCTCTTTGTCTTGAAACAGAAGGGAGTATTAAATAGGATATAAAAATGTTCCTGGCATCCCCAGAAGCAGCACAGAGAAGCTGAAGAGCGTCAAACCCAATATCTTTATCTCTTCTTGCCTTTGAATGCCCCTGTCTTATTTTTCAGTTTGTCTGCTAAATGTTTTTTACCCATTATAGCCACAAGCTCTTTGAGACAGGGGCTGCATCTTCTACTATTACACTCTTCTTTCAGAGACCCAGGGCGAGGTGGGGCACTTAATTAATATGAAGTCACAATGATACGAAACAGAACACGAAATTATTTCTGTAAAGAATAGAAGACTTGGCAGAGTATACCCACTAAGATGTAAGATTTTCATTCGGGTTTGTTTTTCTGTTTTCGGAGGAATATTCTGTATCACAGTGTTTTCCCTGGCCTGACCAATGAGTATGAGCTGGAATAAAATGGTATGTTAATTTCCCGTGACAATAATTGGAGCAGCCTATGATCTTAGCAGCCCTTTGGGTATATTCCTAAGGTCAGAATGAGAGTGTCACCATTGTGTTGCTCTTTTATGCCACTCCCTGCACATCTCCAGGAAAACCTACTAATCCACTTAAACAATTACCTTTCAGAGGAAGAGACAGAGGACTTTGTATGAGGATACCTAATGAAAGACTCAGCCTGTGAAATATTAGAAAAGCTCACAGAGCGAAGAAGTGGAATACAACTATTATCTGACATGTAGCACCAATGAATAAAATCGTCACCAGACTGAAACCGCTTGGTATTTTTATTCATGTCTGCGCTGCAAAGTGGTTGAAGCCTAAAGCTAATGAAGGAAATAATATGCAATTCATCATGGTGTAGAGAGAGAAAGACAGACAAACATAACTCTTGTCACATCAGTGCCTTTCAAACTTCTCTTTGCGGCAGTTTTCGGGAAGGGACCGTATTCTCTGTGCCACTTACCAGCTCGCTTTCATCCTGTGAAAGAGCCGTGTCCCAAAACCCCGCTCGGGCTGCAAACAGGAAAGCAGAGAGCTTCTTATGGCTCGCCTTGCACATGTGTATGAAATAAAGAAAGATAATCAGTAATCATGCATGACTTTAAGTTAGTGGGGCATAATATTGGAGGCAAATAGTTTAAGCCGCTCTTCCACGTATTGGGGCAGCGCGTACCAACAAGCTACGCGTCCGGCGCAGACCGCTGCCGTGCCTGGTAAGGGATGATGGGACGCAGGGACGGTGCCTGCCTGTGCTGGGACCACATCACCTTAGCCGGGCTTGCCTGGATCTCCCAGGGAAAAGCTTGCCTCTGGGAAAAAAAAACTCACTCTTTGGTGGCCACCGTGGACTTTCCATCCCTGCTAGCGGGTGAAAGCTCCTTCTCCACTCTTCCCGCGTTCTGCACAGCACTGGGAAAGTACTGGATGTGGGAGGGACTGCCACTCAGACTGGGCCTGGCACTGCCTCTGCACCATGCATGCCGGTCCTGGAAGAGCAGCCTTTGCTATTCCAGCCTTGGGACACTTAGTTTCCCTTTAATGCCGTCGCTGATCTGGAGGGGGCTGCCCTCCAGCCCCTCCCTCAAACACTCAAAGTCATGGGGAAACAGCAAAAGGAATTAACTTGCTTAAAGAAAAAACAATGTGCGATTTTGGATTTAAGAGCCCATTTAGTATATTCACTGCCAAGAATTCCCACAGAGTGGATCTACCCCAAAACACGGGACTTCATACCTGTTTCTGGTCAGCTCAGGCACCTTACTGGGGGTGTATGTTTTGAGCATGGGGTGACCTGGGAGAGCATGGTCCCACACACAAGCCCTATAGTGCATCCCACGGGGCCAGCCGGCACCATGCTGGCTGAGCTGTGGGGCCATGGGGGGCCGTGGACACCTCACCCTTTCCACGTGAAGCCTGGCAGGCTCATGTCGAACCCTGCAGAGAGCAGTTTAAAACAGCCTCATGTATGGTGGTGGCTTCCTCCTGCCGTCAAGTAGCGATTGCCATCAGCTGAGCAGGGGACACTACTCATCCCCACTATGTGACCCCCTCCTCCCTGGGGAGGGTCCCACTTGGGGACAGCACCAAGTTGGGACAGTGGGTTTGGTGCTGGTGGCACCTTTGCAGCAGACACACACACGCTTATTTTCAAATTTTTCTGCATCTTTTAAATAGCTGGACCTGCTGCTTGCCTGGGTATTTGGGGCACTGTCAGTGCGCTTGCAGCTGCAGATTGGCGCCTCTAAAATTTTAGTCGTGATTTCAGTCAATTTGCACGTTTCCAAAATGGAGCAAAACCTCATAAAGCACAGCTCTAATGCATATAATACCAATTTGCTGAATGTCAGTGTATACTGACCTTCTATTACAAACACTGGCAGATGGCCATTCCTTTAGTACTCAAGAGTTGCTTGAATAGAAAATCAGGCGATGGCTTAGCCTGCGTTTCGCCTCTGCATCAGTGCCCATAGCAACACGCAGTTGTAGCCGCCTGAATGTGATGCCTCTGCCACCACCAGCTCCTTTCCAGCACGGCAAAGCCATCGGTGGTCCCATGGCTACCATATCCAGTTCTGTCAGAGCTACAAAATAACGAGAGGGTCCTGCTGGGAAGAAGGCAGGAGCATGCGGGCTGCCGGGCAGAAAGCCTTAGCCCAGCCACAGAGAACTGCGGGCAGGGGCTGCGGGGTCCCTCCAAGAGCTGGAGCGATGGTTGTGCCTGGAGAGGAACCGCAGCTTTGCGGCGCCGGCAGGGGAAGGAGAGCCAGCTCGGCCCAGTCTGAATGTCATGGAAAAAATGGACCATCCATGCAATCTAATAGCAGAGGGAAAAAATTGTTCGAGAAGCTGGGGAATGCGGAATCAGGACAGAGACTTGCTCTGCAACCCGGCGTGTGCGGCCAGCCTCTGCACAAGCACCACCTTCCTTGGACTTTGTGTCCACAAAAACTTTGCAACTATTTTCTAATAGCTCAAATTGTCTGTATTTGGGGTCTTTTGCCCATCCACCCGACGAGGCCTATTTCCAGAGCTGAGAGCCTGGCAGTGCACAGGAACCGTGTGTGTCCCCAGTACAGGTGATGCATACCTTGCATTGCTCCAAATTTGTTCCTTCCCTTTTCAGTATCCCTCAGGTCTTCCATACCAGAGCACAGGCAGCCTGCACATTTTGGAAATTATGAATGCTCTTGTGGCTGCTCTTGGAAATTGAAAGTGGTGCGGTGAGTCGCCAAATGTTGCAGCATCCTGCACTCTTTTCCTCTGGGACCATGCTTTCTCCCTCCGATGGGGAGCTTCTCAGAGGTTGGAGGCCAAACTGGGTGATGCTCCTGTGTGGCAAGGAGCAGAATTCCCACCTCCCGGCTCATGGGTGAAATCTGCTTGCAAAATAAACTGTGGGTTGAGGAGTTGCATTTCCACACACCGCTCTGAACCTGTGACTGAGTTTGTGAGCCTGTTGGCAGGGCCACCGCCATCTCCCAAGTGTCCTCAGTCGGTTTGCTGAAATGCTCAGAATCTCAGGGATATTCCCTGCCTGACTCTGGCGGTTCTTTTAATAGGCTGTGAAATTTTGGAATCAAGCTATTTAAGCCTTCTGATAACACAACACATCTCCAGGTGCCTTGCTCCACAATAAACATCCATTGTACGGCCTTCTCCCCTTACAATGCGGATTAATTTTAACCCTCACAACAGCCTAATGGAAAGACCGTGCTGCACTCCAAATGCCAAACACTTGCTGAAAGCTTTCCTTTGTTAGCGCCTCCCGGTTTAGTCACCACCAGCTTCTGAAAAGATTCCACAGAGTTAATGTTTCCATTTCTTTTAATTCGCTCGCAGTGATGACACAGCCATAACACAGCTGTGTTCCAGCTCAAAGGAGCCGAGTGCGGATGCTGCCCACTGTTCCTCGGCCCCTGCTCCCTCTGTGGCGCGCAAGCCGGGCTGATGCTGTTGGGAGGATACGGTGACATTTTCCTATCTAGGGTGGAAAAGTTCTTTTAGAGGAAGCCTCTTTTTTTTTTTTTTCCTTCCGTACTTCTTCTTTTTTTTTTTTTTTTTTTAATTTGACATTTTCTCTGTGAAAAGCTGACCTAATTTTCTGGGAATAATGTAAACGGTTACACACTCGAAGCATTGCGCTGGAGAGTTTATAGATAAAGCTGAACTATTTTATGGTTCAATTATCCCAAAGTACAGGGGATCCCTGTTGCATTAACACTTCACGAAGATAGTACAGTGGGGGCTTCCTTGCTCTTTTCCATATGAGTAAGTCAGGATTTGCCAGTAAAACCTTCACTGCAGCTTTGTTACTACAAAAGCCATTAGCACCGCTAGTTGTAAAAGACACATTAAAGATATTTTCCGCAATGACTGTGTCTGGTATTAGTGTTCGTACCAATTCCCCGCCCCACTCTGCGGAGAGTTTTAAATTGCATATTCTGATGCACAAAAAATAAGGCGGAAAAGAGTCATTCAGGGGTGGGAAGAGGCAGAGAAAAGGGGATGAAACAGTGGCACATGGGTTGGCAGTGGCACAAATGCTGCAGCAGCGGCTGATTGCTGCTGGGCTGCCTGGGCTGGTCCTGAGGAGATGTCAGGACATGGGTGTCCTGATCATCCTGACACGAGCGGCACGCAGCAGCGAGCAGTCCCTTCCTGCAGCAGGACGTGGGACAATCCGTGCTGGAAGAGCCCTTCTCCCTGATGTGTGGGCTGCGGAGGCGGCCGTAGGAGACTGCCCGTCACCCTCACAGACACCAGCACAACCTGCTAGATTAGGTTGTGATAATCCACATTTCATTCTATATTACGGTGCATCAGGTTCACCCCAGCAAAGGGCCAAGGTGGGGTTTTTAGGAACAGACTTAACGTAGCGTACACTGGACTGAAAATGTGGGACAAGAGGGAACAAATTGTCTGGCCTGCTCTACTTATTTAAGAGTTTTCTCTTTGGTGAACTGGGCTGTAGAAATCACTGAGACCATGCTTGGGTCCACTTTTCTACTGACCCAAATAGGCGCGCAATTCCATGATAGATTTGGGGGTTTAGCATCAGCTTTTCTGACATTTCTGGGGTTTTATTCCAAAAAAGCAGTTTTTTACATTTCTTACTTCATGTATTCTGTAGGTCAATACCTTCAGCAAGTAGAACCATGCAAGAGGTTTTTTAGTAATAGATGTACCACCATCATCTCCCTTGCTGGTATCTGGTATGGCTTGGGTTTGGCTCCCAGTTCTCCAGCCATACCTGACTGCCGTAGAGATACGGCTCATACTCTTGAAGGAATTTGTTGTTAATCCGTTGCTGGTGTGCGCATTCATTTCTTTGAGAATCTAATTAGGTTCAGTGATTAGGAGGGCTAATGGGCATAACAATCCCACAGAAATTTACCTTTCAGAAAAAGAAGGGCAGCAAAAATATCCAGCAAAAGAAGAAAAAGGAAGAGAGGAAAAGGAAAAAAAAACCACTATGATTTTATGTAGGGTAAAATAAATAAATAAATAAATAGCCACTATGCAAATGGCTCTACCTATCTATCTGAGATTGTTGTAAAGACAAATTTGTTAATTGCTGCAAAGTGCTTTGAAAATGAAAAGGGATATATAAGAGGTGATTATTATTATTCACAACAATCTGGTAGGTGAAGGCATCTGTCTATTTTGCTTTATATATCCCTAGAGCTTTCCCAAAGCAACATTAGAAGAAAGAAAAAGACCTAAAATAGGAGAAGAGCAATCCCAAAAGGGAGAGAAAAGGCCTGTGACATTTGTGAATAATAAAAATAATAAGCTACAGATCAGATTAAAAAAATACCATCAGGAGTATAGAGTAAGAAAGCGACACTGAGGTGCATTTGAACTTATCTTAATGGATATGGAGATCATTAGCAGTGTGCTGATACTGCTGAACTGACACGGAAAATATTAATTTAAATAGGAATATCTTACATTAAACCTATAGCTGCATTACGATACAAATAAGCCAACCTTCTGTGCCCTGTGCTTTGGCCCTTTTGGTATTAACCAGAATGTCTGTTTTGTGTCCAAACTTCTAAAAATTATAAAGGGTAAAGTTTTTATCCCATTGCAGGATCTGATGCAATTCTGCAATCTAAAATGCTCAAGGATGATGTAATGAGATCGGTAATGTTAACTACGACTAAATCACACGTTTGTCTCCAGAAGCTGTAGAATAGCATCCAAGCCTCTGATTATTTGTATTATGTGTTAACTCCCTCCACATCGTCAGTCCCGCCGGACCCCAGGGAGTTAGTCATGTGCTTATGCTAAGCACATGCAAAAGTGCTAGCAAGATCACTACACTAATTTTCAGCATCAGAAAGTAAAATAATGCCTATACTGAGGCAAGACTCCTGATGAGTCTGTGGGCTACAGCATTTCATAGCTGTAGAAGAATTAACTCATTTTTCCCTTTTTTCCCCCCTTCTTCTCAATAGAGCAGCTGAATTATCGCTTGCCCTAGCTATGAATCACTTCAGAGCTCATTCCTTTAAGGTACCCAAAATTCCCCCAGGTGTTTTGACATAATTGTATTACATCTTATTTCTGTTTAATATGAAATTCTTTCCTGCATGTTTAAATAAACCTGGAAACCTTTTTAGGGAATACAGCTTAATGGGGAACTAAGAACATGCGCACCGAATGTCACTATCTTACATATGTTTTGTTATTAATGGTAATTCATGCAGAACCAGCCACTTCATAAGGAGAGACTAAACACTTACATAAAGCTAGGTGCTTCTCTCTGACCTTAATTTGTTTCTGCACTTGAATACTGGATTCCCTTTCAAAAAATAATTATTCCTATAAAGATTAAAAACCAATAACGCAGTCTCTTTCTGGGTGACAAACAAGCGCAGGGCTATGAGGGAATGCTAGACATGCTTTCTTGGTGGCTATTCCAATAAACTAGAGGGTAAGAGGTCTCCTCCTGGGTCAGGATGTGTGTGTCCTGAGAGAAAGGAGATGGAGGATGGGGGCCTGTTTGTTTCCATGTGTTTCATGGTGTTTTCTCCCTTGTCTGTAATACATGTTTTCTTACAGCTTCTGCCATTGGTTCACTTGGAGGGAGCAGACAACACGTGAGGTTTTCCTGTGGTAAGGTGGTCTTAATTTAAGTCTCTGGTGACAGTAATTGCAGCATTTCTTCTTGATGGCCAGTTCATTTCCTCGTGTGAAATAGATGAAGACTTTAGTCCAGCTCCCAGGGAAAAGGCATCCTTCTTACAGCTGACTTTTCTAACTGAGCCAAGCATTCAGCATGCCCAAGACTGGATGGGCCCAGAAGCTGAAAAGAGCCCTATCAAGAGCTCATCAAATCCCATGGAAAAGCTCCCTCACTAGGAGGAAGAACAGGATGTCTGGAGTGGTCTTCCAGGATGAGGAGTGGGGAGCTTCTGCTGTTTGGCATCTTATGCCCAGATGGGAGAGATTTTGGTGTGTTTTCTCTCCTGATGAAATGGCACATCCATCCAAGCAGGGGCACAGCTTGGGTTTTGTCTTCTGCCTGCCAGAACCATAGACCCACAAGCACTTTTGGTAGCTCATGTTCTCTCAAAAAAGGTTTGTAATTTGCCCAGAGGAGCAGGGATAGCAGAGGGAAAGGGATAGGTTAGCTGAAAAAGGATTTCCACCCCACCGCTTTCAAAGTTGGTGTTTGCTAAGGAGATTCACTCATTCTTCTGAGTGAACAGTGAAATGCTAATTGGAGTGGTATGTGGTGTGTCCCACCAGTGGTCATGAATGATACATCACTTCAGACATACTGGGCTACACACACAGAAATGGAAGGTTTGGCAGAAAATCCAGATTTACCTTAGCTGAAGTATTTACGTGTTTAACATTGCCATAAAAGCTGGATATAACAGTTCTTGAAGTATTCCTTCCCCCCCTGCCTCTACCGTAAAGCAAAGGCAGGGGTTTTTCCCAGTTAACCAGTTTGCTGTCTGAGCCCCCAGATCATAGGGGACTTGGCTAAGTCAGCGGCAAACGAGGGATACCCAAATCATAGGCTCGCACAGAGACTGTTTTTACACCATTTTCTCTCTACTTTTGGAAAAGATAAATGTTCCCACTGTGAGGAACAACTGCAGAGGGAAGAACGTAAACTGATAAGGGTGCCAGAAAACAACAGGAAAGACAAAACAAAGATTCTTGGATTAAAACAACCCTTCCATAAAAAAAAAAAAAAAAAAAATCAGAACAGTGCATGATGCCTTTTGCAGTCCTTTGGTATTACATAGCTGTTGGCATAAAAAGGAAAGCTGCCATATAAATTGAAGCTGCTTGTCAAGAGGCTGGAATATTATTCTAATAAGGCATCTACCATGATCTTTTTCAGAATCCAAAGGCATCCATCAAAGCCAGAGACAGAAAGGGATGGCTTGGAGTTTATATTGCTAGGCACTGTTTTGGAGAAAATGCATTATGGTTGTTTTTTTTTTTTTTCTCTTCCAGGGATGCAAATCTGGAATTTGGACAAGAAAGATTCTGACACTTTCTGAGTACTGGAAAAAGTGCTTGTAGAGGCGCTTTGTATTTTCAGTCCCATCTTTGACTGTGGCATAGTCATAGATATCTGCTCTTAGGATATTTCTTTTCTGGCTAGCAATTAATGAGCACTACAAGCAAATAGTGTTGAACCGACACTGTGTGCTGACATTTATGTCTCCAAAACTTTGCCCTCCCAAGTCCAAACTACACACTTACAGTGATAAGTAGGGTTATTTTGTGTGGGAAAAAAAAAAAAAAAAGA